>MU405274.1:0-210982 GCA_022836615.1 Annulohypoxylon bovei var. microspora
AAAGTATTTTAATTGGTTAAAAATAATTGAAAAATAAAAATAAAAAACTTAAAAAAATACATCGAAAAAGGTGGCCCGTGAAACAATCCAAGCATATTATTGGTCAAGGTCTGCCCACAAAAGTGGGGTTCTTGAATACTCCCCCCCCTCGAAAACTCCCCCCTTGAACTTATTTTTAAGATTGACCGGGTTTAGTGGGGTCACTAAAATGTCGTATCCAATTGAATCACCAACCGTTGCCAAGACCCCGAGAGCTATCCACTATTTAAGGTTAACAGGGCTTATCTTATCTTAGCGGGTCAGATTTCCCAGCTCAGTGGTTTTTACCACGTTTGCACGTTGACACGCTGGTATTATTTCTCGAGTCGACGCTACAAGAAAACTAGCTGCATCTTTGGACTCCTTCTAAACCGTAATAAAGTTCCCGAATTGCATATCCCAAAACACCACGCTGGCCAATTCTCAAGGTTTTTAAGGTCTTATGTTGATCAATTCTTATCCATGGGAAATCTTTTGTTCAAAGGTGTTATCGTGTCATTCATAACGTCGCCGATTTCCTAATTGGATACCTATATCTTGTCGGCTAGCCTTGAAATAAGACACCTATTCCTTAACGGCGGTTGACAGGCTTGCGCAAGCCGCCATTATTTGGCACGATGCTATTCCGCTGGGCAACCTTCGGGTTGCTCTTTATCCTGGCGCAGCTTGCCTTCTGCGCCGAGGATTTCTATAAGGTCCGTCTCATCTCATTTTATCTTATCTCTAAAGCTCTTCAATAATCCGGTACTAACAGTCCACCGTCAGATCCTAGGAATAAATCGTGATGCGACAGAGAAGCAGATCAAATCCGCATACAAACAACTAAGCAAGAAATACCACCCGGATAAGAATCCGTTAGTCTACGCTTCTATTGTAGAATAGTATCCCAAATCTACAGCAGCTAATGCGTCGTGTCGTCTAGAGGTGACCCAACAGCCAAGGACAAATTCGTCGAGGTCTCCGAAGCCTACGAAGCGCTAGCGGACGCCGAGTCGCGGCGGATATACGACCAGTACGGGCACGAGGGGCTCAAGCAGCGCAGCCAGGGCGGCGGGCACCACCACGACCCCTTCGACCTGTTCAGCCGGTTCTTCGGCGGCGGCGGCCACTACCAGCGGGGGCAGCCGCGCGGCCACGACATCGAGGTCAAGGTCGGCATCAGCCTGCGCGACTTCTACAACGGCCGCGACACCGAGTTCCAGTGGGAGAAGCAGCAGATCTGCGAGGAGTGCGACGGCACCGGTTCCTCCGACGGCGTTGTTGACACATGCGGCCACTGCGCCGGCCGCGGCGTTCGCATCATCAAGCACCAGCTCGCCCCCGGCATGTTCCAGCAGATCCAGACCACCTGCGACGCCTGTGGCGGCCGTGGTAAGACCATCAAGCACAAGTGCCCCGTCTGTAGCGGTAATAGGGTCATCCGCAAGCAGACCACCGTGTCCCTGAAGGTCGAGCGGGGTGTCGCACGCGACGCTAAGATCGTCTACGAGAACGAGGCCGACGCAAGCCCCGACTGGGTCGCTGGCGATCTGGTCGTCACCTTAGTCGAGAAGGAGCCTGACTTCGCAGAGAACCCCGATCATGCGGACGGAACCTTCTTCCGCCGCAGGGGCGACGACCTCTTCTGGCGCGAGGTCCTGTCGCTCCGAGAGGCCTGGATGGGCGATTGGACTCGCAACCTCACGCACCTAGACGGTCACGTCGTGAGGCTAGGGCGCAAGCGCGGGGACATCGTGCAGCCCGGGCACGTCGAGACGGTCGAGGGCGAGGGGATGCCGATCTGGAACGAGGACGGGGACTCGGTATACCACCAGACCCAGTTCGGCAAGCTGTACGTCGAGTACGTCGTCATACTCCCGGACCAGATGGAGGCTGGGATGGAAAAGGAGTTCTGGTCCGTGTGGCAGAAGTGGCGGGGGAAGGTCGGCGTAGACCTACAGAAGGACAGCGGGAGGCCGGAAGTATCCGATCCTGCGGCTAAGGAGGGAAAGGATGAGTTGTAATGATACCTGAACCTATACTATAGATCTAGAGATGCATGCGATGTGTGAATGATAGAGTTTTCACACTGTGTGCGATAGGATGGTTCACTGACTAACGAATTGGAGATATCTGCGAATTTCCATGGTCTTGGGCCACTAGGGGAGCCAATCATCTCGAGCCGTGCTAAAGCTGAACCTGGGTATAACTTGTGTGTAGATAGAGGGCACGACTAAAGGAGCTCCCCACACCAATAATAGATATATGCTGCTGTTTTCTCGTGTCAGCTATCATCCCTGTCTGGAACACACATTTGTCGTGACTCACTGCGAGCAATTTTCTAGGGGGTACGATACTACGTAGTATATAAACAAGGCACTCCCCCCGTCCCGATTCCCACCCTCGTCTTCCCTTTTCCTTCCCACCCCCTTTTCCCTTTTCCCCTCCACCTCTTCTACCCCCTTTTCCACTTCCACCCCCTTTTCCACTTCCACCCCCTTTTCCACTTCCACCCCCTTTTCCCCATCCACCCACCATGCCTTCCTCCCTCCTAACCCGCACCAAAGAAGCAGCCCTCGGGCTTTTGGGCCCGTGGGTCTTCCTCTCGGTCTCCGCCTCCTGGCTCCCGCGCACCATCCTCGCGCTGCTGCAGCAGCGGCGGTACGGGGTCCTTCTATCCCCAGCCCTCCTGCGCGACGCCTGGTTCACCGAGTTCTGGGCCAACGTGGCCGGGCCCAACATCCGGCGCAACGCAGCCGAGCGCGTGGTGCCTCTACTCCAGGGCCGCGCCACGGGCGGCGACGTGACGGACGCGCAGGTCGGGCCGGCGATCTCAGGTACCGTCATCGAGCTGGGCGCCGGCGCCGGGCTGTGGGTGGACGTGTACGGCGAGGTCGCGGACGTGCGATCGGAGGCGGCGGAAGCAGGGCTTACGAGACGCAAGAACGCGGGCGATTATAGGGGCGTCGTCACGCGCGTCTACGGCGTAGAGCCGAACCCCAACCAGCACCCGCACCTGCGGCGCGCGATCGCGAAGGCGGGGCTCGGGGACGTGTACCGGATCGTGCCGGTGGGCATCGAGGACCTCGACAACGCCGAGGCGTGGGACGGGCGCGTGGAGAAGGGCAGCGTGGACTGCATCGTGTCGATACTGTGCCTGTGCAGCATCCCCGACCCGGAGAAGAACATCCGCGAGCTGTACTCGTATCTGAAGAAGGGCGGGCGGTGGTATGTGTACGAGCATGTGCGGTGCGAGTATAGCTGGTATATGAAGTTGTATCAACGTAAGTCAATGTCTCTAGCCACCTACTTTCATCTTTAGACGAGTGGAAAGAGAGAGAGTCGGTTATACTAACTCTCTGACCTGATTAGGATTTGTCAATGTATTCTGGCCGCACTTTCTTGGCGGATGCCTGCTTTGCCGACCGACGGAGCAGACCATTCGGAAAGCTGGCTCCTGGGAGAAGATCGACGTCGGGCAGCCTCCGGTAGAGCCCTGGTGCCAAACCGTCCCTCATATGTTGGGCGTTTTCACAAAATAGCAACACAAATTACAAAAACGTTAGACTAACAAGGATCACCATACAAGTGTATGCACATAAATATTTCATTTTCACTTCTTCTTGTAGGATGTAAAAATTCATGAGAATTAACAATCTAACGTAGTGTACAATTATTGCCGTAGCATCATTCCATCATTCCATTGCTGGAGTTTTCCGTCTTACAAGCCTCTATGCCCCTCCTGGGCAGTTGCGACATTGTTTCTCTGGTTACGTCCATGTCTGTGATCGCCATGTTCGACCACGGGCTCGCCAATATGTTGTCGCATTGTAGAAGGGGGTACCTGGGCTGCATCTGTAGGATCTTTGGCAATATGATTCCCACTTTCCGAAGCCGTTAACAAATTTTCATTCTGATACGAAAAAGGAGCCGAAACAAATGTTGCGAGGCGGTAATTGCGTACTTACGACTGGTAAGTCTTGTTGCCGCCGATCGTCTTCGAGTTGTCGAGATCCGAATCAACTCGTGGGTCTATCTTGTTCATTATGTCGCTCTTGTGAGGACCGGCGGTACCAGGAGCGGGGCCGGGACCGGAGTGTGATGCGTGCGTTCCGGTTACTCCTTGGCTATGAGTACCAGTTGTCGTCCCGGTTGAGCTATAACCAGGAGTGCCGGTAGCGCCGGTAGTACCGTGCGTACCGTGAATTCCGTGAGTACCAGTAGTACCAGTAGTGCTGTGCGTGCCGGTAGCGCCATGCGTACCGGTAGTGCCATGAGTTCCCGTGGTGCCGTGAGCACCATGAGTACCGTGAGTTCCGGTAGTGCCAGTGGTACCAGTTGTGCCGTACCCAGCACCACCTGTAGAGCCATCGAAGGTGTTGCCCACGGTGCCTGTACCTGTTGTGCTCGAGGGAGCGTAACCAGCACCTGTGGTGCCAGCAGTACCAGAGCTACCATAGGTATTTCCGGCAGTACGGCTGCCATCTCGATCACTGTCTACGCCTGGGTTCGAGTTAGTAACATTTACAAGACAATAATTAGAGAGACACATACGAGGATCGACGGTGTTGGCTAGACGAGAGTTGTGTGGGCCAGCAACTCCTTCGCGGCCGCTGCCGCCATAGTCGCCGGCAGCGTTGCCAGCATAGCTACCGGATTGGTCAGAATCAATTCTGGGGTCGACCTTGTTGGCGATGTCTGATCGGTGAGGCCCAGCGGTTGTCTGTCCCGTGGTGCCTGCGTGTCCCGTAGTACCAGTGTGGCCCGTAGTGCCCGTGGTGCCTGTGGTTCCATGGGTGTAGTTGTTTCCAGAAGTGTATGCTTGAGAGCCGCCGATGGTAGACCCTGGTGCGGCACGGTGATCACGGTCGCTGTCAACTCTGGGGTCGGCGGCGTTGCCAACACGGCTGGTGTGAGGTCCGTGAGTACCTTCAGGGGCACCTTGGGTAGTGGTAGAAGAGTGATGGTTGCCGGAGACGGCTTCCTTGACCTTGTTGATAACACCAGACATGTTGAAGAGTGTAAGGGTTGAAATATCTAATGAAGTAAAGCTGCCAGTTCTGAGTATCAAAATTAACTCTTAGGTTGTTGTGTATGGATATGGGGTATGGTAGTTTGATGATGATATTGAACAGAAAAGTCCAAGTTAAGCTGAGGCGTGTTGACTTATTATAGTATTTGAAGAAGGCTGTGCTTGCCCATTGTCTCCAATGTTCCAAGTCACTTCCTCAGTTTACCGTAGGATGTCATCATCGATAATCTCGATCAAGAGTCAAAGCTTCCTGTGTTTGCTGAATTACATGTTGCATGTACACCTTCCACGACATGAACGAATGATCTCACCCAATCATTACAAACATCGAAGCTGCATAGGAAGCTGGATGAAAGCTTCTCTTACTTCACCCATCGTCATCACCCCTGATTCAGGAAGTACCATCCTTGACATGCGCGCGTGTAGAGACTTACCGGGACATCTATTCCGGGTAGAATAAACTCAAAGATACCTAGCGCCTATTAAGTCGGTGGCTACCCGTCCTAGCGGTCCCGAGTCTTCAACTCTTGCTTGCATATGTACATCTAGATATACGTAAGAGTACATACATCCGTATGTATCTATTTAAAGTCTTGTGGCTCACCCGTTGGCGTCATAGTAGAGGACAAAGTACCTAGAACTGTGGCGGTCATCTCCAAACAGTTACCGGTAGGCGGGTAAGATGACGATATGTGGAGAGTTAAAAGAGCCCGTCCGGTGTCCGTCTATTTTGTCTAACGTGCGTAGTAGAGGAAAATAGCCCGATTGGATTGGCAATCTTAAAAGTTAACACTCAAGTTTGGATTCATAGGTACTCTAGTATGAAGTAAATCTGAATTAATCATTGCCGCTATCCGGGAAGATCTCGCCGTTGAGAGATTCCATCTCTTTCGAGGAGGGTCAAGTATCTCTGAGTGAAAGGCTTTTAACTTCGTGTTACTGGTTGAAACTGTGGCTAGTGACACTTTGAAGTCGTACAATGTGGCGTCACTGGCGTCACCCCAATCCTCTAGCCTCATATGCCCCACATGATGCTGTCATAGACTTCTTACTACTGCCAAGTTCTCAAACATCTTCACTTTTCTTTGTGTAATTCTCGTCAAATTAGATTTCCATATATGTCTTTGTTTCACCTGCAGGCGATCACAAGCAAGGGTATAGCCAGGCTGTTAGGTTGCAATAATAGGTAGCTGTACTTCGTAATCAAAGTAGTTTTTCTCTACATTGCGGCTAATTGGACGCCACGTAATCTACGATTAATACTGTCCTTGAGTATTTTCGCATTCTTTATTACTACTTGTACTAGCTGATTAGTTCTATATGCCGTAATTGCCGTTGACATAATAGGTATTGCAAACGGCTTGGCAGGAACAGTAGGTTCCTTCAAGATACTAGGATCAAGCAAGTCGGTTTGCCTCGGTTGAGTTGGTACCTACATTAGATCTGATAACTAGGGTAATTTAGCCACCATAGGGTTTCGATATATGTACATAGCACTATAGTCCTTCATTACATAACTAGCGACATTTGATATAGAATAGGTAGTTCAAGAGTATTATAATTATATTTCGTTATTTTGGGTATCTTTCTCGTGATATTAATACATGTTTAATTTCAGTAAGCATCAACGCCAAGTAGTGTCCAAAAACACCAAGCTAAGTTGGCCTAAACCTCCTATCTCAAAATCGTCATTCGTGAGGGCCAAGAGAATTTCATGGTTCGGTACGTGATATGAAGTGATATGGTGAGTTGGATGAGTCGTAGTATACCATCAAGATATCCCAAGATTTCATGAGGTGGAGGCTATCGGCTCATATTGGGGAGCCCTTAGACGCGAGATCTGTACCAAGTGCGGCGGCGGTAGGCACGGGATTCCTTCTCGCGAATCCAGAAGATGCCGACGATTGATGAGACAAGCCAGCAGATAGCAGACAAGAAAGAGAAGGCGATGATAGCCTTCCACTTTCCACATTGATCACTGTTATGGAAGGACACATTGCCCCAGTCGAAGACGTATCCGCATGTGCCGTTAAGGAACTGTAGTTGCTATTAGCATCTAATTTTCTCTATAAAATAAGGGTGACTTACGTTGACTAGTAGACCAAAGGCGACGAACCAACATATGGAAATGATGAGATCAACGGGCCAGTGAGTGAAGCTGCCGGCGAATGGGAAAAGCCAGATGATGGAAAGGAAGATGGCGAGAGCAGCTACCACTTCCGCATAAATGAAACGGCCCTGGTCCCAGTTGCTGCTGTTATGGACGTCGTGGAGGTACTGGCCGTTAATTCCGGCAACGATGGCACCGAACGCCAACTCCGCAAGGCGGAGGATCATAGAGAAGATATCGGTCAGAATCATCTTGGCCGTATAGAGATGATATAGTTCTTTGTTATCTGTTTGGAAATATGCAAGATATTGTAGTAAGTTATCAGACAAGTGGTCTAATAATATGGAAAGATTAGAGATCAAAGAGATGAGATTTTATAATATTTCCATCTGGGCAACTAATCAGGTATTTATCGGCATCTTGAGCTGGCCAGTCTCATTCACGACTCGAGCTATGACGCCTCCCGGTCCTACAGCCCAGCCGCAGAGCATTTGGATAAGGTAGGTTAACCCCGAACAAAGCCAATAATCACGTTAGCTAGTACCTAGTCATCGCCACAAATCAAGATTCTACTAATCCGGTATTTACGGCCTGTACGGGGTGTAGATGGGGATCGGTCAATCACCCCAGTATCGGCATATGAAGGCGCCTCGAAATCTTGCAAGGCATGTTAACCAATGCGGTGAGCCATGTATTGTCATGTGGTCCATCACCATAGGGTTTAGTGGCACAGTTCGTTCGAGAAGTACGTGGAAAGCCGGGACCAACCAAATCACCAGCTTGTGTGCCTTGACCGCGTGTTGTGCTGTCAGGCCTCAGTGCATTGGCAACATTGATGAGGTCATAAAAACTTGCACACAATTAAACCATAACAAGAGCCTAAACATCTGATGCTTACATAAAGAGTTGGGGCTTAGCCTAATACGTAGAGGATCCACTGTGGAGCACTCGCGGAGAATTACTTACGTAAAGTGGCTGATGGTACGCGTGGGAAATGGTTCTTGAAACCTCAGGTCGGATCTGTTGCCGAGTTAAGTATTTCGTACACTTTCAGGCTTGAGGGCTCCAACCGCTTCTACATTCACAGAGAAACTTAGCAACTAACAGTTTTCTAATCCTTAAGGTTACATCAATCGAAACCCGACGTTCAAATGAAGTTTATGTGGTCTGAAATCTCGCTGCAGCTTTTCCGCCTTAGCATTGCTATGGTTGTCATCATTCAAACTCCGAATGTTAATGTTGATAGATATGTGTGACGAGTTAATCACCTAGGTGAACGAACAACCGTAAGCTCAAGTTTAAAGCAGCTGAGTGCTCATTGGCCAAAGAATATTAAGAGTCGGGGACTCGGGGTAATGTTTCTCATCCTTTAGGAACGGTTGAGGATATCTTGCGATGGTGCTTAGTCATCTTAAGCGTCATTTTGAAATCAATCGCCGTGATTTCTTTTTAGTAAAGTTTCGTTGATCATGGGCTCTTATCGCTCTCATATGAACGCGAATTCGTCAGGAAAACTACCTCCTTGTGTTTGACGATATTATCTAATGACTTAGCCGACGCCCTCCTATTTGTACGTATATGACGATGTACGTAGCATATGGGACTTAAGCTATATAACCAGGTAAGGCTGCTTGATGCTTAAATTAAAAGACAGAAGTGCTATAAGCCTTGCAAATCTTGAATGTCACGGGAATATTCGGACATTATTAAACACTTTAACCCATAACTAGCTAGGTAGTTAGTTATGCCTAACTACCAAACTTTAGAAGATGAAGCAATTATATCACTCACCCTGAACTCCCTACACAAATTTTACTTTTCTATACATAAATTCATGTAAGGAATCCATTACGCTAGCAAACAAAGGATTTCTACCTAGGAAATAATTGTAGTCATACCTTATCTAGCTCTAGGGGTAAGTACAATATCGAGAATGAGGGTTAGGGTTAAGGTTACAAACCTCGATGATCAACACCACTCTTCAATTCCAAGATAGGAATTACTTTCCTTTTATACCTATAGGCACGTACACTAAAGCGTTAGTAAGTCATATTTGTTCTATTATATGATGGTGGAAACCTCGACTCATGTGCTTTATGGTCAGACCAGCACCTGAGTAGGCTCCGGATGTAAGAGCTCATGGCTTATCCCCACGACCGCTTCTACACTTCTGCTCGTCGAGGTATCTACACGTGTCAGCACCATATACGAATGAGTTTACCATGTTAGGTTTATGTATCCTGTCCGTCTTGAGAACGGGTCATCTACAAGTCTACCTCTGAAAACCCCCTGACATCTTAGAACCTCGAGGCCACGGCAGGTTTCCTCCACAACCCTTACATATGGACAACTAAGACGGATTATCGAAATTCGCAGTCTACACCGCTATGGTGACACCATTATTTTCTCGTTTCTAAGTCGATAGATGTGTAGCTTCTAGCAATCTTTGCTAGTAGACGGATCGATTTGGTTCTTCGTGGACGGTAAGGTATTCCTTTAGGTTAGATAGTCTCCATGAGTTCACTAGAAGAATCATGAAACCTAGCTAGGTGATGACACGGAGATATATAGAGCGTAAGGACCTTGGAACTAAGTTCAGGGCGATCATATTCTCCCTCTCTTACAATTTAGGTAGGTAAAGGGGAAGAGGCATTGGAAAACTCGTGGCATTTTCGCATTTTCGCATTTTCGCATTTTCGCATTTACGTGTAAGCGAAGAAGAATTGAAGCACGTTGAAGATTCTTGCCAGCGATAGATCATAGATTGTATTAGGCCCATCTGACGGAGTATATTTCTGGAAGGAATTTGGTGTCTAGTCCGCGCAGTTTCCGCTGCAATATTTCCTTCCGTTTCCTAATCTACCTGAACTCGGTTGTCTATTCCGAGACCCAAATGGCGGCTACGGCGAATCTGAGAGGGAACCATAGCTACCTAGCGAAGGTGTAGGATATATATGCCGGCTTTCTAACGAGCGAAAGAACTAGATTGTTAAGAGGCCATGAAGTGCTAGACTTTTATTACTAGTGAGTCGATATGTTTAGATGATAAACTGTTTTACGTCTTAGAGTGAGGCGCCGAGTGCTGTACCCTCTAGCCCCGCCAATGGAATGTCGTCGCCGCTTCTTTTCATAGGACGTCTTTACTACCGGAAGATAGGGGCTCAGGGGCCAAAAGTCTGCGTTGAGCCAACTAGACTAGGGATCGTCCAAATCCCCACCGGATTCAACACGGGTTATATGCATTATAACAAGTTCTGTCCTATCCGAGATCTCATATCCCTCTGGCGATGTAACCGACAACATTGAGTACCCTTGCCAACAACATCTACTTCATAATATAATGGCAATATATATGAGTATGCGTAGGATTCGTAAGTTGGAGAGCAGTCGAACCGGAATTTATTGACAGCTGTTGTTTATATTCAGCCAGCGCTATTTGCGCCTCCGGAATAACCTATTTCGCTGACGTATCCGTAGCGTATAAGAATTCAATCAACAAAGTTGCACGAAGGCCACGGAGACCACGATACTACGACCACGGGAGTGGCAATTCGGGGAGTCGGCCGCACTCACACAACCTACCGTTAGAAGCCAGACAAACCAAAACGTAGGAGGGGAGTACAGGGAGTCGTGTTGTACCACGTAATATTAAGAATTTGGGGTTTGGATTCTTTTATCATGATTGGATTTCTTCCTTGTCATGATTTTACGCCAACCTGAAACGGAAAACCTTCCTCGAGGTTTCAGCTGATGAGATGTAACTGTTGGACGAACTACGCCAAGTACAAAGGATCAAATCGAAGCACCCCGAAGTAGTCGAAAGCCTTGCGTGGCGAAGGACAATAAAGCGCTAACAGCCCAGGTGGGAAGTCAATAAGTCGTGCAACTTCCTAATCAAGATCGGGTGACGCGGGTAACAGAAGCTGCTTTCGGAAGCTGAACGATAGGCAGACGTAGTAATATTGACCCTAGGCGTCTGAATCGCAGATAAATGACGGCTTTCGAAGAAAAAAAGTTAGTGGCTACTCGTCCCCTGGTGCCTGCTGACCTCTATCGAGGCTTTTTGACGGCCATATGTGCATACCCTGTTTATTGAAATTGTCATTGGTAGACGACGACGACACAAAAAAAGAAAACGCCACAAACCTAAGAAGGAACTACAGGCATCCCTTGATAGGATATCCGAATCACAAATATAGGAATACTCGGGCGCGGATGCGTGACGCAGTTTCGTGAAAAGTAAGAAGCACGAGTTCGGTACCGGCAGGGGGGTTGCTGCAATGTGACTAGATACAGCACTGAGTGTAGAAGATTGAGCAATAAGATCCAATACCGGTATTCGAGCTGTGGATATTCGATGCTTTGTACTCTAAGAAGTGGGTGATGCCTATTCGTCGTTGTGGAAAAATGGGGCGTGTAAGTGAGGCGAACCATTGCATCCCTTGTGTATATATGCACCTACCAGACCACAGTCGCATTCGGGACGAAGGTATGGCAGGCCAGATAACTTAAATACACGGCTATTAAAGCCTCTCCTGCACATCAGGAGCGGTGTGAGAATATAACATAGCAGAATCCTCCGGAGGAATTGCGCTGCTGCCGAATATTCGGCATTACGCTTGCGCGGCGGAACAGCTGTTGGATTTCTCGCATAAATAGCTCTCTCGACCGGTTTCGTGCTGACCTTACCGGTCTCTCTCGAGCGATTCCTCTTTCGACCAGCACATACGCTCGAAAGATGGCATCCCCTCCCATGAACAAATATTGGATTCCGCATCTAGATATCCATAAAAAGGTCATTACTCAGGAGCTCCAGTACTATTTGGGGCCAGACGCCACCGTTAGACCGTACACTCGAGAAGTACGATGATCACGACGGTCCTTTGCGAGCAGTAGATTGACCCGATTGCTTTTAGGGAGAGGATGGCTTCCTCATCACGACGCCCGGTGCTTGTTTAACGGACGTAAGCCATGTCAGCTTACCACGAGTTTCCGCCGACCATTAACCTGCGTCCAGGAACAAATCGACGACATCTGTCTAAAGTCAAAGGAGATGTGGGAGAAGCAGGCTGCAGCTCGTTCACAATTGAATCCCGAAAAACCGCTGAAACGGCCATTACACCAACCAGTCTTAATCTCGAAGGGGTCTGGGGAGGGATCGAAACGCCGAGGAAAAGATCGAAGAAGCCACATCTCTCGGCGGCCATACGACGACAAGAAAGGAAGCGAGTCATCTCGGAAGTGACGTTTAGCAGACTCGCGAACTGTCTGGGGATGTGGCAGATCGCCGATGTAACGCAAGTGAATGTGTGTGCCTGTCAGACAGAGGCGGGAACACCAGGCGAAGGGAGTCGAGACGCACGTCCCACGGCCAAGCGGGCCTTGGGCGGCTCCAAGGTTGGTCGAGGTTGGTCGAGAATGGATTGTCTGAGATTGATAGCTGCAGGTGGGAGTCGTCCTCCAGCGAGGGATTGCCATCTGGCATTGCTGAAGCCTCTGTGGATCCGAAAGATTGAAACACGATAGTTCAATGGTTGTCTGCATAGGCGCTCAACCTGCCGCAACAAGCCAAAGAAGCTTAAGCTCCTTTTGGCGAGACCTAATCCCAATTGGCTTGTTCCAATCATCTCACCCTGCGGTTCTGTGCATGTCATGCAGAAGTCGTGCAGATAAAATGGCCCAAGCCATCTAGAGTCGAGACAATTAGGTAGATATAAGGCTTTGATATAGCTCTTTTTGTTTATTCCACCTAGCCACCAATCAAAGTAGGATTGCCCTCTAGCCAACGACCTTTAGAAGATCCCAGGGTCGCGGCCAGCCGAGAGCGGAGCTTTTATGAAGTAAGGTCGTACCGGAAATCGATCGGAGCTTATCTCTAAAAGAGCAGCCGCCTTTCACAGACCTTAGTTTTGCTGAGTTGGCATACAACCGGGGTAACTGCGGTAGTTCTTGGCAAAGGTTCCGAATGCCTGCAGCCCATCATCGATAACCTCACTAGACCATCACCTCGTGTGTTTGCATCAGAAGATATTCTGCGGTGAGTATCATTATCGACGATGTAATGGTACCAAGTGACGAACAGTTGCTACTAGTGATTCGTCACTCGGATGAACCTGTTTGTAATCATAGGTGTTTTTCATATCTTAGTATGACCTAAGCAAATTGGATGGCTACCTTTGTCTCTGAAAATGCGCAACTTTTTAAAACCGGCAAGTGGCCGCCGTCAGGCTCCCAGTGGCATGCACTGCTATCGTGTGGTTGATGTTCTCCCGTGGATCACTCCACCGACCGGGTGGATGAGAATGTAGGAGGGTCTTTTAGTATCGGTCGCCCAATATCGGAAACGAACGTCTTTTCATATGATGAAATATCCAGGTCCTCGGCGGACCAAAGAACAAGAGCCTGGACTCCGACGCTCACCGAACTGTATGGCGTTTTTGATTTGGTGCGTGTCAGCTCCAAAGATGAGACATACCCGATTACATGAACCCATTGCCCTATATCCACTTGTTCGGATTTGAGTGTCTCGAGAAGAAGCTTGACATCGACGAAGGCTTTAATTGTACTTCCCTTAGGATACTCATGCTGGAGAGTCAATTCGGCTGACTGAGTAGAATATCCAGTTACGCTAATGATAACATTAGCGCACATGTCCAGGAGAGAAAACCCAGGAGGACTAATTTGTCTCTAGAGTTTACGGAAGCTGTGAGAACAGCGTTTACCAGAAAGGTACGGGAATTGCGGAGATAATTGGGCTAGCCTGGAAATAAGATGAGTGAAGATGCGGCCTTACCATCCTAGAAATCTAACCTTATCTCCTATACCTCTCTTAGTGAGATGTGAGAGGAGGCATCGCACCGAGGGAAGGGGCGCGCTTGACATTTTGTAGGAACGGGAGGCTGCAAACAATAATAAGCTCGATAAAGATATCGACAAGTAATTAATTACCAAGTTGGTATCTTCATTTTAACATAGGAAAATACCATAACTGGAAGGTGTTCGCAAAATGGAGTTTGGTGAGTGGGATGTAATGGGGTATTATTGGGCAAACTGGGTTCGCGAATCTTTATGTTCCAAAGTTTGTCTTTGTTCTTTCTTAGTGGTTGGCCGAGGCATAATAGGGTGACTAATCAAGGTTAAACTCCGGAGACAAGATAGATCAGGCGGAATGGATGAGTGACCCACTATATCTTTTTTGGGCAGGCGGCGGGCGGCGGGCAGGCACCTTTGGAACTTTGGAACCTTTACACCTTGTCGCCCTTGTCGGTTGCGGCGTCATCTACCTAATCATCCATCCATCCACTAACTACTTACATACTATTTACTATTTGATCTACCTAAACCCACCTAACCTCCGACTTCCATCCTATCTATCTGCCTATTTCGATAATCCCATGATAAACTAGGCACACATCTTGCCGTCTCAATCCCTCTCACCTCCCATCGGTTTCGATTTTGAGTTCCTGCGCTTTCGATAAGCACTCTCAGCACTTTCAGCACGTCTGTATTCTCAGACACGCTAGAAAAGCGACGTCATCTCCTTAACTACCACCATACCGTCGAGTATACCCCGCGATCGATATCACGTTCCGTTTCCCATCAAGACCTTTTTCCTAGCCGATACTCGCAAAATTCTAACGCCAGATCGACCTCGGCTTCGACAAATACTCCTCGATCACCGATCACCATGTCCGGCGTTTGGGGTTGGTTTGGCGGCGGCGCTGCCCAGAAGAAGAAGGATAGCCCCAAAAATGCCATTCTTGGCCTGCGGGCGCAGCTGGATATGCTGCAGAAACGCGAAAAACATCTCATGGCACAGATGGACGAGCAAGATGCCATCGCACGGAAGAATGTGAACACGAATAAGAACGGTGAGTCGTTAGTCATGTGAAGGTTGTCACATGGTCCGAGCTGACATATTCACTGATAGCCGCGAAGGCCGCCCTGAGGAGGAAGAAGGGGCATGAACACAGCCTCGAGCAGACCATATCGCAAATCGGAACCCTGGAGCAGCAAATTAATGCTATCGAGTCCGCAAATATCAACAGAGAAACCCTAGCCGCGATGGAGAGAGCAGGCGAGGCAATGAAACAGATACACGGCAAGCTCACGCCAGAGAAAGTCGACGAAACCATGTACGTCCCTCAACTAAGACCTCAAATGCAACTAAGTATACAATATGATTCACTAATATATAATAATAGGGACAAATTACGAGAGCAGAACGCACTCAGCGAAGAAATTGTGACGGCTATTACGAGCAACCAAATCGGAGAACCTGTGGACGAGGAAGATCTTAACGATGAGCTCGAGGCTATGCAACAGGAACAGCTCGACAAGAAGATGCTCGAGTCAGGAAGTGTACCCGTGTCGGATGCGATCCACAGGATGCCTGCTGTCGGAAACCAAGAGAGTAAGTTTAATTCATCCCCTTTATCGAGCCTCGTCTTTTATATGCTAATACTATAAAATAGTTCCAGCCAACAAACAGGCCGCTATCGAGGAGGACGACGAAGAAGCGGAACTCCGGAAATTGCAAGCAGAGATGGCTATGTAAGAGTTCAGCTAATCAAGCTATCTGCTTGCTTCTGTGTTAGCGATACGCAGCAATACAAGATTCTGGAAAGATTTTCGACAGTGGGACTCTAGAATGGATGATTGCATGGGGAGCGGTGGTATTGACATATTTGAGCTGCGGTAGAAGTTTGGATCAAGCTGCTCCGATCTGGACAGAGATGTAAGAGACGCATAACCGCCCCCTTCGAGTCATATTTCTCCCTTCTTAATTACGGCGTCGGCGTTGTGAGACCATGGTGCTTCATTGGCGGTAACTCATTTTCGGCATGTCCAGTTGACCGATGAAAGATGTTCTAGTCTACCTACATAAACTAACTTATTGACAATACTTCTGGTGCGAAACAAATCTCTGAGATACTCATAACTAATATATATGATCGCTAGCGAATATTGTGATCAGCCTAATGAAGCCGGAAGGATATCCCTTATATATGTATTACCCCTTAGCCGAAATATCCATACATATTACAGTGAGAAAAAGTATTACACCTTCAATGTACAAGAATACCCAGGTATCTTGAATCGTGTAAGTCTTGATTAGACTTGTTGCATGTAAGGCTTGTTTATTTGGTGACCCCTTTTTTCCTACTCACTTTAAAGGGCATACGACTCGACTCGGCCTGACCTTCAAAACTTGCTTACCGCTTAACCCTTGATATTTAACAGCAATCATAAACTCTTAGATGATATCGTTAAAGATCAACGTCGGCCCCCCTATTACCTAAGCATCATAACCGACAAACTTGCTTTTAAAGTATGGTTACCTAGGCTTTAAGCAAAATTAAATCAATTATTTACAGCCAGGCCGGTAATTTGTCCATTTTCTTGCTAATATAATTACACATTCGATAATTTCGTTTTCCGTTAACTATATTAACCTGCTTATGTAATGAAAATCATAGCCTTCTTTTAGCTCTTTGAAAATGTTATCCTTTGAAATCGTATATCACCGATTAATTAAGTAAACTTATTTTTAAATAATTATTAAAAGATTAAAAAAGCTTATATATTTAATACTTGTTATTTTTTTATTTTTATACTTAAGCTTTTTATTATTAATAATTAATTAAAAAACATTAAAAAGTAATTATTTAATTAAAAAACTTAACATTATAACATTTAATTAAATGAATATAAAGTAATAACATTTTAAAGCGAAAAGCTTTAAATATATTCATAAATATAACCTTTTATTTACGTTATTATAAGGTTAAACATTAATAAGTTTTTTTTTTTTTCAATAAATTAAATCATTAATAAGTAAAACCCCGATTTAATTAAATATTCGACGATTATTTTTTTAATAAATTAAAACACATCGAAAGAAAAATTATTAAATATATATAAATCGATGAAAAAATAAATAAATTAATAATATAATTATAAAAACTTTTAAATTATATAATAAGTTTTTTTAAAATATAAAGTATATTAAAATAAGTTTTATATATTTTAATTTTTATTAAAATTAAATTTAAATAATTTTTTATTAAACCGCGATATTATTTAATAATATTTCGAAGCATTATTTTAATAAATAATTAATATTATTAATTTAATTTTTATTTTTAATTAATATAATAAAATAAAAAAGTATAATAAAAAATAATTATTAATTTAATTAATAAATATTTTATTATATTAAAATTTTCGATAATATTAATTAAATTTATCGAACATTTATTTAAAATTTAATAATTAAAAATTAAATATTTAATTTATAATAATTTAATTTTTCGAGGTACCATTAAATATAATAATACTTAAAATGCTTATTATAAGTTATATATAAATTTTAAAAAATGGATATTATTTAAATGTAAAGTTAATTAAATAATTATTAAATATTCGGACATTATAATTTTATAAATGCCACTTTACGCCAAGTTATAATCTTTAAATCATTGCGAGAAATAAAATTTAAAATTAACTTTTAAATTATTAAAAATTATTTAATAAAATTATAAAAAAGTAATGTTCGGAACCATTATACGTTAATTCATTAATGTACATGCATTATTAAACCAATTAAATTAATTTAATTACACGGTCCCACTTTTAAATTTAATTATTTATTATATTTAAAATTATTATAAATATAATTAATATAATAAATATATTAATTATAAAATTATAATAAATATAAAACCTTTTTATTAATAATTATTAATATTTATTATTAAATTAAATGATTTTATTAATAAATATTATTATATACCTTTTATAATAATTATTATAATAAATAAATATATAGCGTTTATATAAAAGTTTTAATTAATATTAAAATTATTATTTTTAAATTTAAATAATAAAATATAACTATTTTTTTTATTAAATAATATTATATATATTTAAATATTTTTAATACTTTTTTAAATAATTAATTAAATTAATAATACTTTTATAATAACTTTAATTTAAAAGTTATAAATTAAAATAATAAAAAAATTAAATCTTTTTTTTTACTTTTATTTAAACGAGTTAAAAGATAATAAAATTAAACGTATAAATAATAATAAACTTACGAAATAAATTAAAAAATTAATAATAACGTAAATAAAAATAATTTTATTTAAAAATAAATTTATTAATATAAAATAATAAGTTTTTAAAGTATAATACACTTAATTAATTTAATTATATTAAACGTTTTATAAAACTTATTACATTTATTACATTAAAAATTTTATAATTATATTATATATTAATTATATAAAAGGTTTTAATATAATTAATATAATGGTTTTAAACATTACGAAAAAACGCCGAAATATATAACGAAAATATTAATATAATACGGAAAAACAAAAATAACCCGGAACATTATAAATCCTTTTAAAATAATTATCGTTTCGTGAATATAAAGGTTTTTTTACATATTTCGGTTTTAATGCCGCTTTTTTACGAAAATAAAAAAACTTAACCCGGAATGAAATATTTAAAAAGGCATATGCATTTAAAGGGGGTTTAAAATGTAATTACAAGTTAATGATAAATAAATAATTTAAAATAATTAACGTAATTATTATTACATTTATAAAAATTAATAATTTTAAAAAATAAAAGGTTTATTATTTTTATAAATTTTTTTATTAAAAATAACATATTTAAATAAATTAATGTAACTTTAAAACACGTGTTTTTCGTAAATTAAGTTTCATTTAAAAAAATTAATTAAATCATGTATACACGCATTATTTTTTAAAAAAATTAAAATTAAATTAATAATTAAATTTTATTATTTAAATATATAATTAATCGATTAAATAATTTATATATTATATTTAAATTCCGAGTATTATTTCGTATTATATTAAAAAAAAAAAAATCGATTTAATATTATTAAAATAATTAAGTTTTATTAATTAAAGTGTTTAATATATCCCTTTTTATTAACGATTTTCATTAAAATTTTTCTTTTAAAATTTAATTATAATTTTAAAATTTTTAAAGAAAAATCACTTTTATAAAATTTAAAAATTCAAGTTTTTAAATATAAATCTTAACTTATAAAATTTACTTAATAATTATTATAATTATATCGTTATATTTAAACTTAAAAACGTTTATTTTATAATAATAAAATGTATAATTAATATTTAAAACCATTACACGTTAATTTATTAATATACACGCATTATTAAACCAATTAAATTAATTTAATTACATGATCCCATTTTTAAATTTAATCATTTATTACATTTAAAATTATCATGGGTATAATTAATATAATAAATATATTAATTATAAAATTATAATAAATATAAAGCCTTTTTATTAATAATTATTAATATTTATTATTAAATTAAATAATTTTATTAATAAATATTATTATATATTTTTTATAATAATTATTATAATAAATAAATATATAACGTTTATATAAAAACTTTAATTAACGTTAAAATTATTACCTTTAAATTTAAATAATAAAATATAATTATTTTTTTTATTAAATAATATTATATATATTTAAATATTTTTAATACTTTTTTAAATAATTAATTAAATTAATAATACCTTTATAATAACCTTAATTTAAAAGTTATAAATTAAAATAATAAAAAAGTTAAATTTTTTTTTTTACCTTTATTTAAACGAGTTAAAAAACGGTAAAATCGAACATATAAATAACGATAAATTCGCAAAATAAACCAAGGGATTAATAATAATATAAATAAAAATAATTTCACTTAAAAATAAATTTATTAATATAAAATAATAAGTTTTTAAAATATAATACACTTAATTAATTTAATTACATTAAACGTTTTATAAAACTTATTACACCCATTACATTAAAAATTTTATAATTATATTATATATTAATTACACGAAAGGTTTCAGTATAATTAATGTAATGGTTCCGAGCATTATGTGTGATATAAAATTTCATGAACACTATTATAATTTTTTCCATGTCATTTCATATATGTGTTAAAGTGCATATAAATATATGCCACAAAATCAAACTAAGGGTTCCAGAAGCCAACTCGTTAAAGCTCCGTAGTTTTATGTTATGTGGCAGAGAAAAATGAAGAGTTGAATATAGAAATTGATCTAGTTCGGCATATCACTTCCACGTGTACATTAATATGTTAAGATAGCCTGCCTTCTCAAATAAACCTGTTATTGTGTCTACGAGACGGGCTATGTCGCTATTATAATCTCATGGATACCTACTTCGACAACTAGCTTAAGGGTCTTCGAGTGTAAATTATCCACCTCGGGTAACTGGTAGCTATCTCCCAAGAGACGTGGCATCACATCATACCTCTCATCCTGGAATTGGACATAATGTGTATGGGATAGACTACATTTTATAATCAATGTGTTCTGTAAGAGGCAGCGAGGCCTGAATATCTCGTAATACCATTGGGCCCCGAATCTCTACTAAGACACCCTGATGAAGGTTGATATAAATGGATTGATTCTAGATACCTACATTCACTGTTTTGGATAATTCAATAAACCCAACCCGCAATAACGAGATCACTTAACTTTAGTGATACGAATGGGTCATCGGCTACGCTGCCTCGTTCCGCGTCTGCCTGTTTGCTTATGCCAAGTCTTATTTGGGTGTGTTTGGGCTATAATTCCATCGGGCATTCAGAAATCACTGGTGGGCGCCCACGTATAATTTTGTGTTTGTAGAATCAGAGCATGTATATGAGATATTACCAACCAATAGATCGGTTACACAGCTTTGCAATAACGGAAGTTGCCAAATCTGGAGTCTGGACCAATATAAAGTTCGCCATTCGGAGAGAGATAGAGCGATAGCAATCTAGGTACGAATATCATTCGATGCACGTGATAAGTTAGGGTCGTTTGTCTTTATCGATAGGCTCTTTTCACCATTTAGGTACCTAGTCTGACCCAACTCAATTCTATTCAATTCATTTTATCTATTTGTCAAACCAGCGTTGAAATTCGCCAATATCTTTTACTCATCACCACACTCCATCTATCATGGTCTATCATGTTGCATCATTCTCTTGACTTGCCATGTCGGCGGGTGGGAAGACCCTTCAATTAAATTGAGCAATTGAAGGTCTAAGGCAGATCTCGTCCAGTTGGCAGTCCAATGAGGGATCAACAATTCCCGCCCACGCTCGCCCCACAAACTGGTTGGCTGCCATGTCGGGATCCAGAAAAGTGAAGCCAACGAGGACGACCACGTTGCACATAAGACAAGCATCGGTAATCATGCACGCTGCATTGATCCTGCCGGTTGTGCGGTGGGTAAAGCCGCCCGCGGCCAATTCAGGGACCGTATCGTCCATTCAAAGACACTTGCCTCTCTCATTGTTTCATCCGCGAAATAATCGTTGGAGAGTGAGAAGAGGGAGGGCGTGTTGAAGCCCAATGGCCCGGATTCTAGTTATCATCTTCAATATCCGCTCCTTGCGGTGGCCAAGTGGTCTTGCATGATGCTGTCAAACTTCATCCACCTCATCAACCTCCCCGTTTTACCGGAACTTTTATGCGTGGGTCTGACCCATTTCCGTTCGTCTGCGTCTTCTTGCGTCTGCTTGCAGTTCTCGTCCATTGTTAGGCCGCTACCAGCTTCCCTGTCAAGTCAGAGTTATTGCCCTTCACTTGGTACGGTGTTATACCATGGGTCTATTCCAGCTTGCCCCAGTCTGCTGCTTCCGGTCTCTAGATCCAGATCTGTCTCAACCCTAGCCCAACCTCCCTCGCGACGTGGCGCCAATTGCTGTCCTGGCCGTCGTCGGTAAACCCCTTGAGCACGATTATTGATCACTGGAGCTTGAGATCTCGCTCCACTTTGACTTGTTCAGGTCGTGGGGTATGTCCTATCTAGGTAGTTCCTCTCGAGGGTGTAGCTAGTCAATATTACATAGACGTCTTACATTTGTTCACGGTCTCGTCAAACGTCATTCTATGGTTCCGAGCTCGCATTAAGAAAATTCTTCTGCTACACACCATATGTCCGTCATCTATCCACTCAATTAGTTTCCCTCCCACCCATTGTCACAGTCGTGATCGTTTTCATAGGTAGAGCCAGTATTTCTCCTTCTACTATCATCTCGCTATCCATATTTCCCACACGAGAGAGATCCAACAGCCAGAATCCGGAACCTCGTCGTCCAATTGTCTGGTGCGGCTTCTGCGAATACCCGCATTATACTCGTCACTCCGCATAGGAAACAATTGCGATAGTCTTTTAAATTACCAACGGGTCCTCATTTCTGGGGACCAACGGAAGATGGGAGATCAAGATGAAATTGCGTATTGTCCCTCTCGGGCCAATCCATATTCACATGTTCAAGTAGCCGACTACTCACACGTACAATATCTTAATCTCCAGAACTCAGACGAGGAGGCTGAGGATAAAGGTATATAAAGTCATATTAGTTAACCCGTTTGCGCTAATAAGTCTCGTAGTCGGCGAAAGTGAGCCAGAAGAAAACGATGCGAATGAAGATCTATCCGAACCACCTACCCCTCAGATAAACCTACCCTCGAGATCTCCACCAGCAGTGAAATCGAAAAAGACAAAGAAGGCAAAAGGCGAGAAGCCTGAACCGGAAGAGCCTGCACCAGCGAAGGAGCCCGCGTCCCCACTAACAGGGAAAAAGAAGAAGAACGCTAAGAAGAAGGAAAAGAAGAAAGAGAAAGCAGCTAAGAGCAAGGTTAACAATGCAGTGAAGGACATGGAGCCGAACGCCGAACGGTCAGAATCTCCAGCACCGGTGGAAGCCGTGCCGAAGGAGTCGTCGCCGCCACCACCACCCGAACCGGCTAAAGCTGACAAGCTAGAGGACGAATCACCACCACCGCCACCAGCCGACCCAGAGCCTGCCGCAACCGAGATTAAAGAAGCCGAGGTTGATAGTCAACCAAAATCAGAGGCAAAAGAGGGTGGAGAAAGCAAGGAGGTAGATGCGAGTGCTCCCCTAGTAGACGTCGCGCCGACAAACGAGTCTACACAATCTACCACGCCTTCTGCTGAGGAGATAGTCCATGAGAAGGAAGCCGAGAAGGACACCGAGAAGGACACCGAGAAGGACACCACTCCTAATAACCAATCCGAATCTAGCGTCAGCGAGTCTCCTCCTAGTGTTGATGCTGAGGCACCAACTGAACCGGAACCGCCTAAGCAAGTGGAACATGGACCAGCATCGGATGCTCACCCAGAATCTGAGTCCCTAGCGAAGGAGAGCACGAGCGATCAGGACAAGCCACCGATAGAAACAGGCGCTACAGTGGAATCTCACGAGGCACAAATCGAGCCTTCTGTGGGAGTCACGTCTGAAGACAAATTAGCAACCCCTGAAGAATCGAAATCTAAACCGCAACAAACACCAAGTGAGGCCAACCACGAAGAGTCACCTCCCAATGATACTGCTGTATCCCAACCAGTGCTAGACACAACCGATGCGCCTAACCCTAAGCTCAATAAGAATGCTAATGAAGGTGATGCAAGTGCGCAAGAAACGGCGCAGCCGGAACTAGAATCCACTCTCCAAGAAGAACCGGCAGCTTCAGCGGATGTCTCGGTGGAACCGGAAGTGGTTAAAGATGACAATGACAAGAAGCTTAATGTTGAGGGTCAATCTAACCCACAGGAGTCTATTTCACAAGAACCTACTTCACATGAATCTATTCCGCAGGATTCTATCCCGCAGGAACAAACTGCATTGGAAACTCAAGATAAGCTGGATACGCCACAAGGTGCGGTTGCGGCTGAGAACCCAGCTTCACCCCTCGATGAAGGTTCACAGCAATTGCCTGCAGAGGAACCGCCCGCCACTCTGGAGAAAGGGACCCCGGTCAATCAAACGAGCACCCCCTCACCAGACGATGAGAAGGAGGCAGAGACCACTGAGCCTGCCGAGCAGGTGGCATCACAAGCCGAAGTTGAACCCTCTGAGGTGAAACCGGAAGTGACTCAAGATCACGATGAACAGTCTGATGCTATTGGAGATCAAGTCCCTCAACAAGAATCAGAAAAGCTCGTCACAGAGGAGCCCCAAGAGAAGGCGGAAGTAAATGAAGAGGTTACGAATGCGCCCGAGCCAACTACTGCGCCGGCCACTGCGACGCCAGTGGCAGAGCAAGTCATCGCTGAACAGCAATCCACTGAGACAGAATCTCCTGAGCAACCACCTCCCTCAACTACCGAAACTGCTCCTGACGTCGCTAAGCCCGAGGCAGAGCCAGTGGTCGAGGCCATTAACATTGATGCCACCAACCCTGATCAAGAGTCTTCAAAAGTCGACGCCACAAGTGCCGATCAAGACCTGGACGCCGATGCTGGAGGTTCAGACATCCCAGTCAATGATGTGCCTCCAGATGCCGACCATAATGAAGATGCACAGTTAGCTGAGGCTGAAGAGCAAAGTCATGCCGAGGTAAAGGAAGAAGCTGTGACTGAGCTGAGCGATAAGACAATTGTTGCTGAAGAACAGACGTCAACAAACGAAAGCCCTGCTAGCGCCCAATCTCACAAAGCAGAGCCAAGCGGCGAAGATGCCACAAGTGAAGACACAGCGACAGCAGCTGAAGAGAAGACTACGAATGATCTAGAATCGTCTGAGACTGTTCCGGTTGAGACTACTCTGGAGCAACCAAGTCTAACTGACAATGGGGAGGGCAGCGTTCCCATTGAATCGGAAACGGCGGAATCAACAGTTGAGCCTGCAGAGACCACACAAACCATCACGCCTCCCACAGACGAAATAGTCCATGAGAAGGATGCTCCTCCTAATGATCAGCCTGAGCATAGCCCTAGCGAGCCTGCTCCTAACGTCGAAGCTAAAGCTGTAGCTGAATCAGAGCTGCCTGTGCCCGAACCCTCACCTAAAGAGACCATAGACAGCCATGAGGAGTCTCACACAGTAACAAACAACACCCTGGACACTCCTGGTCATTTGCAAACTACACCTAATGATGAGCCGGCTGCTATCGAAACACCGGAACCGGTACCGATATCGGACGAGACACACGAAGAGGAAGCACCCGCTGAGACAGCCAAGCAGCCTCTAGACCAGACCGCCACCGCCGAGGCCGCCACCGAAGCCGCCACCGAAGCCACAGAGGTTAAGGAGCCCGAGAGCCAACCAGAGCCTAGTCCAGAACAAGCCGAAAGTTCAGAACAGACAGCCGTAGCCCCACCAACTCCGAGAGAGAGTGTTGATCATGTGGACGCCGACGGCACTAGAGCTAAGCCTGAAGAGCCTGAAGCGCCGGTAGAAGGGCAACTCTCTATAGGAGAGCAAGCGCCTGCCGAGACCGAGAGTAAAGCCGTTGTTGAGGAGCAACTTCCTACCGAAATCAAGGAGCAGCAACCCGTTGAAGGTGACGAGAAGCCACCAACCGAACTAGCACCCACTACAATTGAGACTATTGTGCCAGACCAACCACAAGAAAGTGGTAATCAAGCAGAATTTAAAGGAGCGCACGAAACTGACGTTGAACCCATTGAGAACACGGCCAACCCCATCGAAACACCTGCCGAACATGACGCTAACCTTGTAGGGAACAATGTTAAATCTGACGAAACGCCTATCGAAAATGAGGCCAGGGAAATTCCCGCCGAGGAACAGTCACTTAATACTGCAATTGACACTACTTGCAATTCTGATAAGACCGAAGATGTTGTGCCAGACCAGCCACAACAAGGCAACGACCAGCCAGAGTCTGATGGAGCACCAGAAGAGGAAGCTAGGTCTATTGAAAAGCCTATCAAAGACGACGTCAAACCTATCGATACCGAGGCCAGGCCGATTGAGGCTGAGGAACAAGGTGCCGTTAATGAGCAGGTCTCTGCAGGGGAGCAAGCATCTACTGAAACCCAGGAGCAGCATTCTGTGGGAGAGGTTGAAGCAGTAGAGAAGCAGGAAGAGACTGCTATCAAAAGTCAAGGACCCGTGCCCTCCGAACCGACTAATTCCGAACAGGTCAAAGAAGCTGCCGAGAGTAACGAGCACCCATCTGTGGAACAGGCAATTATTCTTACAGCTGACACCTCCGCTGCTATTGACGAACCCAAGGCGGTAGAAGCCGGCCAGAATGCCCCGATCAAGGAGACTGAGACGCTAGACAAACAAGAGAATATTGCCATTGAAAACCAAGAAGGATCTACTTCCTCTAAGCCATCCCACATCGAAAAAGACGCAACACCAACCCCTGAACCTGCTGTATGTCAATAAATATAAACCTACCCTTCTCTTCTCATGCCATATCTCATACGTCTCATTGTCACTAACCATGATTTCTTTAGGCCGAGACAAATGAGAGTGCTGATTCGACGTTGGAAGCTAACTTCGAATCTACTGAGGGACAAGGCTCTATAGAAGAGCAGCCGTCTATTGAACAATCACCTGCTACAGTTGAGACTACCCTTGAAGCCGGAGAGTCCGAGACTGTTGCACTAGATCAGCCACAGGAATCCAACCAGCCACAAGAAGATGGAAACAAGGAGGCCGCAGACACCGTTAGCGTCGAAAACACTACTGAGCCCGTGATTAGCGATCTGCAAGAATCTAAAGGAGCGCCCGAAGGATTGGAAGTCAGGCCTGTCGAAGACGGAGGCAAATCTATTGAAGCAGACGTCAGACCAGTTGAAGAAAATACCCAGTCGATTGAAGATACCAAGCCAGCCGAAGAAGACAAGGAAGACATCAATTCAATCAAAGAAGACGCGAAGCCGACTGAAAATTCCAAGCTGGTGGAAGATGACGTCAAGCCTGCTGAAGACGAAGGCAAACACATTGATGAGAAAACCGAGCCAATCGAAGATGGTGCCAAACCAGTCGAGGACTTCAAACCAGTTGAAGACGCCAAGCCAATCGAAGAGGGTGTTAAGCCAACCGAAACCGGAGGTGTCAGCCCAGTTGAAGCGGATGTTAAGCCTGTTGAAACAGAAGGCGAATCCATTGAAGAAGAAGCCGAGCCGCCCAAGGAAGCGGCGAAACCAGTCGAAGATGACAAGCCGGCTGATGTCAACCTAGCTGAAGAAGACGAACAATACGTTAACCCAATTGGTGAAGTTGAAGAGGGCGTCAAGTCAGCCGAGAAAGACGTCACACAAACCAAAGAAGGCGAAGAGGGTGTCAAACCAGCTGGAGACGACATTGAGCCAGTCGGAAGTGACGTAAAATCACTCGAGGCTGAAAAGTCAGTCAAAGAAGATATTAAACCTGCCGAAGAGGATCCCAAGCCAGTCAAAGAAGATGAGGTCATCAAACCGATTGAAAAAGTTGAATATGACGCCAAGCTAGCTGAATTAGAGGCCATACCTCTTGAAGACAGGGACAAGCCCAGCGAAGAGGAAACCAAGGCAGTTGAGAAGGATGTTAAGCCAGTCGAAAGCGTCGAATCAACTGAACACGTCAAAGCAACCGAAGATGTGAAGCCGGTTAATGTCGAAAATGAAACTAAGCTAATTGGAGAAGTGAACCCAACTGAGGAAGACGTCAAAATAACCGAAGAGGATACGAAACTAACTGAAGACGATGTTAAGCCAGCCGAAGATGTCAAGACAGTTGAAGAGAACACCAAGCCAGCTGAAGACCAAGAGGATGCCAAACCACCCAAAGATGAGGAAGATGCCAAACCATTTGAAGATGCCAAGCCAGCAGAAGGAGACGTCAAACCAGTCGTGGAAGTCGACGAGGACGTGAAACCGGTCGACGAAGTCGAAAAGGACGCTACGCCAATGGAAGAAGACGCCAAGCCGGTTAAAGATATCAACCCAATTGAGGAAAACAAGGAAGACCTCAAGCCTGTTGAAGGGAATGTCAACCCAACCGTAGAAGACGTCAAACCAACCGAAGAAGACGTCAAATCAATTGAAGAGAACACGCCAGTTGAAGATATCAAGCCAGTCGAAAAAGATGCTGAACCGATCGAGGATGACGTTAAACCAATTGAAGAGAGTGTTAATTCAGTTGAAGAGGGCAAGGAAGATGTCAACCCAATCGAAGACGTCAAAGTCGAGGAAAGGGGATCAGAGGAGGACAAGCAAATTCACACTGAGACATCCGATCCAATCCCCGCTAATGAGAGCTTGGATGGCAATGGGGCATCTGAAGCGCCCCAGGAAATTATTGCTCAGTCGCCAATCGAAGAACCTCATGAAATACCGCTTGTTATTGAAAAGTCCGCGCCCGTCGAAACAGAACCGACATCATTCAAGGAAACTGAAGACGTCACTGAATCTGTTCCCTTAGAAGAATCCACCCCTCAAGACCAACTTGTCCTCCAAGATCAGCCGGCAACCTCGACAGATGTACCAGTAGAACCGGCTGTTCAGGTACAAGAAAATCACGTAGAGAACCAAGCCTCTCCACAGGAAGCAGAGTCTAGTCATAATGAGCCCGCAGTAAGACTAGATGATTCTAGTCTAGTCAGCACATCTGATAAGGACTCCGAGACCATCCCGCAAGAAGTAGAAGAGGACAGCGACCATGACACCTTGACAACCACGAAAGAGCCGCCGCTTCAAGCCGAAGACGCGGCTAAAACTAAGCCATCAGAGCCAGTTCAGGATTTTACGAATAAAGACTCGGCCTCCAATCAAGAGCCGGAACTTGCTGAGTCCCATATTCTTGAGGCTTCAGAAAACGTGAACGAATCGACTGCGGTTTCACCAACTTCCGTAGCAGTAGAAGAGCCGAAGGAAGTTTCGAAGGCTGAAGAGAGCGACCGTGTGGGCATTGTTGAATCAGTAATTGTCGGGACCACTGCAATTGCAACCGCTGGCGCCGTGCTTAGTCACGAGCATCCAGCAGAGACTCCGACAGAGACTGAAAATACGCAACCAACAGCTACAGAAGTCCTTGTTGAGAAGCCAGACCAACCGGAGCCAGATGTTATTCCTACTATTTCTGATCTCAAGCCATCAGAAAAGGACATTGGTCCTCAGGGAGATGATCATAGCGGCATATCTTCCTCCAAGAAAGAGGTCACTAACGAAAAATTAAACCTACCGCAAGAACCAGCTAACCCGGTGGATCCCATTGACGCCTCTCTTCAAGCAACACCTAAGGATATATCAGAACCTAGTAGCAAGGAGGGTGTTCTAAGTGATTCGTCGATTCAAGACGCAGAACACCCACCCGAACTAGCTCGTGTCGCCACTCCTGAGTCCCCTGAAATGAAAGCGCCACTCACGCCTCCCTCGGAATCTGTTACAGTCGAGAAGGAAACCCTTCCACAAAAGAGCAGTAAGAGGACACTTCGGCCATCTCTAGTGAATTCAGGTACACAGACTGAAGAAGATGACTTTAAAGTTCCCCCTCAACCAGGTGAGAATTCATTTGGTTTCATCAGCCTCGGTGATTTAATACCTCGCTCGACAACCCCAGGAATAGTTCTTCCAGACCCCGGTGACTCCAAGGCAAGGGCCTTGGGTCGTGCAAAGAGCGTGAGAAAGCAGCGCAGACAAACACTTAAGAATACGGAAGAGACGGTTGCGGCTGCTGTTATAATTTATGCCGCAACTCGGAAGCTTGGTACTCCCCCTGATGATCAGTTGGGTAGTACCCAAGTGGAGAATAATGAGACAGAGACTCTAGATTCGCCTCAGGATGATGCTCAGAAGTGGGATTTTGTTTCTTCGTCAGAGGCTGTAGCAGGGAATCAGAGCGATGGCCAGAAAGATATTTCAGTGCCCGTTGCTGACCTGTCTACAGATGACGAAGAGAAGAAATCCGCGGACGAGCGACGTCACAGGCACCGGCGTAGCCACCATGATCATCATTCCTCACGACCAAGAGACGAAAAGGGTAGCGTCGAACATGTCCGCCATCGCAAAGAAAGCAACCTCTCGGTGAAGTCTACATCCGACCGCTCATCCGCCCCGGCGCCTAAGATGCAGGATAGCGGTTATTCGCTTGACAGCTCCCGTAGTTTCTCAAATCGCAAGCATCGTACCCCTGAGGAGCAAGCTGCCCACGACAAACGTAAAGAAGAGAAACGGGCCTCCCGCGAGATCCGCGAAAGGCCGAGAGAAAGCAAAGGAAAGGACCCCGAGGCTCCACCTAGCGATCGACACTCTTCTCATCGCAGCTCAAGACGACATAGTCTTTCTTACTCTGACAAGACTCACTCTATGAGGCATTCGGAAAGATCTTATCCCGAACGACAATCCGAGAAGTCCCATTCCGAAAGACAGTCGGAGAGACACTCTGAGAGGCCCCATTCCGAAAGACAGTCCGAAAGAGCCCCCTCCGAGAGACAGTCCGAGAGAGCTCCTTCTGAGAGACACTCGGAAAAGTCTCATTCCGAAAGGCATTCTGAAAGACCTCGATCCGAGAGGCACTCCACGAAGGAAGAGGGTTCATCCCCGAGCAAGAAGTTCTTCGATGTGAAAAATGTCGAGAGTATCTTAGCACCGAACCATGCCCCACGCTCTGGGACCGCCAGTACTAATGGCACTTCCTCATCCATTAAGGATACGCCAAAATCAGGGACGCTGAAGCGTTCTAGCACTACAAAGTCCTATCGAGAACCCGAGGACGTCTCCCGGCCTAGGAGTCATAGATCTCATGATGACTCGACCAAGAGACGTAGAACAGAGACGAAGAATGGAACCGAGGCGGAACCTTCCAGCTCTAAAGTTTCCGTGCCGAAGGATGAACAGAGGCACTCGAGAAGAGAGGAGAGACAGAAAGCTCGAGAGGCCGAGGCCGAGGCTGCTAAGAAGAAACCTGCAGGAGCAATCCGCTCTGCCTGGAAGAAATTATTCAATTAGTGGTGGCTAGCAAGAAGTATTATCATGGGATGACTAACGAATTATCAAATTCATGTGAAACTAACAGAATCATGTTACTATTCATATGTTTGAACGAGGTTACGAAGGGGTCTTGTCACGTCAAAGCATGTCATGTTTTGTTTTTTTATTGTTACGATATGTATGAGAACATGTGTATGGGACTACGAATTTTTCTGTTGGAACATTATTATCAGGGCATACGGACTTCGAGGGAGGCATGTGAACAAAAGAGGTTTCTTGCCGGTTCGGCAGATATCAATGGATGATTTATGACTTGGATTTATTTTAGGGATATCTTGTTCATACTCTCCCCACTTACGATACTAATACATGTATATATTTACATATTTTCCAAACTACTATGTGAGTTTCAATATCTCTATCTTCGCTCTGAACCAAGTATTCATACGAAAGACACAACCACAATGAACTTATAACTGTTACCCACGGTAACAAAACATGCTGCATACTAACTAGGTCAGTACCTAGGTAGGTAGTATTACTTGTAAATATGACGTTCCTTGATAAATCAATGAGCCCATGGTATCCATGTGTCTACTTTTCGAAGAAACGTATTCGTTTTCCTTTTCCCTCATATTTTTATTGAGCTATTCACATATCTAACCTTGTAACCCCTTTTGAGCTGGACCGCGGGACTAGAAGGCGAATTGTAAGTAATATCAAGACTAGCTCCATGTACCTTTTTATGTTCTCGTGTCCTAGTCGGCGACTATATAGATGAGGCTGTAATCGTACGATTTTGTGTTAACATAAAAAGAGGATGAATTGAGAGACTGCCTGTAGAGCCTATTGTATGATGGACTTTTTGATCGCCTCGCTTTAGCACCCGTCGCTAATAAGTAGCCGTACACTAGCGCTACTAATTGGGGACCAATGTGCGATAGACGTCGTAAAGAGAGCAACAATAGCGAATGATGGTACTGTATATGCATGTTACTAAGAGCGGCTACGGTACCCCTGATCCCCCGAATTCCCCGAATGCTCTAGTAGGCGCCGGACGTTTTGATGGGCAGGCCGTACATACAGGCCATACATATGTATGCCAATGCACTATGATTCACATGGTGCAGACGCGTAGACGCTAAAGGGGCTGGCCAATCGGCATTGATGTTACTGACGACTAACATGGGTTCACATTAGTGTACCGCCCGCCAAGCAGTTGACGCGAGACTAGTAACTATAGCGTCTATCACCGTCAGGACCAAATCCCGAATTAGTATAGGGGACACGTGTGGCCGATCGAGATTCATATTATAATACCTAATTCTTGTCTTAACTGGTTACGCTCAGGGGACGATGAACTATAACAGTTATGGGAAAAGACTATTCATTTCTCCTAGTTGCTGGATCTGTTGCGACCAGGTTACGTACTAGTTTAGATAGGTAACCACGACACCGATAGTTTTATCAAGTCGTCATTATAAAACTGTTTATATTTGGTATGCAAATAGGTACCTACCTAGTTTCTAGTATCACTCTTTCGAATCATACGCACAAACAGGGGTATGCTCATCACCTGCTCTAAGGAAGTTTACTATTTACAACGTACATATACGGCCCTCACATATATTGGCTAGGTATGTAGGTAACATTACCGTACATATGTAGTCAAGTCAGGGCAGGGTTATTCTAGTGAAGTGTGGAGCTAGACAGGCCATTTCTTTCGGTATATCTTGCGGCTACAACTTCTCCGAGTTGGTGTAGGGCTGCAGTGAAATATCTATTGATAGGTAAACAAATATACATAGATACTAAGGCCATATCCAAATATCACGTACGACTTCTTAGTGAATACCTATAGATGGAACTTGTCCGTTGAGCTGAGGTAAAATAGGTATGTTAAGTGGGTATCAGTCCGAGACTGGTCTGATGGTCAACGTCAACTGCTTAGGTAGGCGGACTCTAGACACTAGGAGGATTTCATACAGACACTAAATCTCCGGCAGAGGACCGAAGACTTGTAGAAACATATTCAAGGCCTATTAAACCACAGCCCTGCTTTTTCGACACAGGGTTGTGCTGATAGATTATAATAAGGGTTTAAAATAATCGAAAGATTTGTACGTCATCCCGTGTCTTCTTCTAGTAGTCTCATGTCGATAGGGCTTAGTAGAGTTGGATGTTACTAGGGACGTAATCACTCCGTCTTTCAATATTTCTAATATACCAGGGTGATTGCCAGGTACAGAGCGAGACTCTAGTGTTTCACTGTACCAGTACTTATCTCTACAATACCTGCTTATGTAGTACTGAAAAAGGCCGCAGGTTCCGCAACAAACATCGGGATACGCTAAGTTTGTACTATAAGTTGACTAAGCTGGTTGACTAATGCAAGTGTTGCTTAAGGATACCTTCATTTGACGCTAGTCTGCCCCCTAGAACCCTTCACTCGGAAGTTACACGGAAGTGAACTTGATGACAGCGTCGACGACCTCCTTAGTCGCCGTCAAATTTGGAGAGTGGCCAGATTCAAGCTCTACCGTCTGGACCGTCTTGCCTTCCTTCTCCATGTACTGCACCATGTTCCTCTGGTGGTCGACGGGGATTGTAACGTCGCCAAGCGTGTAGATATAAGAAAGCCCCGCTTCATCGCGCCAAGCGGGAGTGTTCTCGACAGGCAGGTACATGCACTTCCCATTCCATCTTATTAGGGAGGCAACGTACGCTTTGAGCTCCTCGGGGTCCAGCTTGTCGGCGTAGGGCTCGCCAATGATCCCTTCCTTCGGGTAATTGGCCACGCAGCTCTGGTCTTCGTCGAAACCAAACGCGACGGGAATCTTTTCCATGTGGTCAAACTCTGCCACCTTGTCGATCATGCTCTTCCCCTCGGGAAGCGCAAAGGCCGCCATGTATATCAGGTGGGATATCCCACCCGCAAGCCCCTTGGCGGGGCGCACGTTCGTGCTTAGCCCGTAGAGGCTGTTGGTGCCGACCTATCCGCCGTAGCTGTGCATCAGCACCGCGACTGTTCGACCCGCCTCGACGAGGCTTGTCTCGTGGGAGCGGATAAGCTCCGAGTCGGAAGCTAGATCGGCGTTAGGGGGCCGGCTCTGGTTCATGGAAAGGTGGCGCGGGATGTGAACCTCGAAGCCGGCGGAGCGGAGGGCACTGGTAAGTTTTCCATAGCTCTCGGGTACGTGCCAGCCGCCATGGACGAACAGGAGAGTAGGCTTAGTTGTAGTTGTCATTGCTAGTTGTATCGTAGGTTCGAGCTTGTTTGAATATCAGAGATTTAAAACTGAAGGATGAGCGAGAAGGGTTGGCAAAAGTTTTCCACTTAGAAGAGGCGCCGAGGTAAAAGAGAGCGAAAAATAGATGTTGGCTTACGGGAATCGAGATATCAACAAAGGGACGGTCGCCAACGTCGTCTCGTAGTCCAATAGGAATTACCTATTTCTTTGTACGGCTCCAATCTATATAGGTAGGTAATCAACCTATCCTATAAATACATTTTCCTACCAACACGCTAGCTTGTTAAAGCCTTGACAAACATGGACCCTATCATGGTTCAAATCACCAACAAACAGACGTAAAAGGGAAATTTATTATATGACCTAGATTACATATGCCGAAAGATCCAACGGGCCGCAAGAACTGTCTGACATGTTCAGAGACTATAAAATCAACGCTATTACTCTGATTCAAAATCCCATAATTATCCATTAGTAAGTTTATTAGATATATGCCAATGCTACGATATTAAAACACCAAGTGAATGGCAATAACATTTTGGAAATTATAAATCGCATAAGGACCTATTCAACTTCACCTTCATCTTCTCTTAAAATCAAAACAGGTCTTCAAGGAACAGAATTATTATACAAAAATTAAGGTCATAGATTTATAATCCTATAAGAAGCCTAAAAATAAGGGCTGTATAAAACGTAATTCACAATGTCCTTTTAGTTCTTTAATACCAAAGAACATAACATATCATGCTAACTAACTACCAATAATATAATTCACAAGTATTAAAATTTTAAAAGTTTGCTACTTGACTGCTAAACAGGGTTTCACAAGTAGAATACTGTTCACTTAACCTAAAAATATTCTCAGCAAATTATAAACCATCTGCTATGTGCTAGTGGGCTGTCTTTGGATGCATTATACCTGTTTAGGGACAATTGCTAGTCAAGGGTTAAGCTAAATATTAATGCTTTAAACATAGTTAAGTTTCTTTATACAAGTCTATTATCCAAGTCTAAAAAATGTATGAAACCATCTAGCAAACAACTATATCATTACGACTCATCATCACCAATCTCTCGCAAAGGAAACCCTCCCACTGAAAACATTGGTTAGGTAATTAAGGCTATGATTACATAGGTATATGTCATGCATATCTACCTACCTAAGCACGTACTATGTACTTACGTGTAGGTACTTAGACAGTCTACACTCCTGCAAAAGGGGGGGAGCTATGTACCTAGCCTATAGTATGTTAGTAAGACAGTCGTTAGGGAGTACTAGAAAGGCAACCCGTATATTGACAACAAACAACAACAGAGCCAACTGTCTGCTATTCCTTAGGTTGGACTTATTCGCTATGGAACTTGCAGTAGTAGGAGTAGGATATTTCACATTCCACGGGCAGATGAGCGATATGATGCTCTCTACCAACATGACCCCAAGTCCTAGCTACCCAGGTCCTCCCAAGCCATCTTGTGACCTACGCCTACACACAGGACGCTGAGTGAACAAGTCCCGCTCCCTATGTGGGGATTGGGACTTGTGAGCGTGCAGACAGTCGTAGGAGGGGTTAGAGGACAGAAGATCGGCAAGAGCAGCGGTGAGTCCGTATTACGCCTCAGATATCAATCGTTGACAAAAAGGCCGATAACAAAGCCGATATAAGTCCCTGGGGGGCGAGGTTCCATCCCATCTGCAGGCCAAGTTGCCATTCACGAAGCCTGAAGGCATGTGCTTTGGAGTCTAGACGAACCGGCCCTCTCGTACATCACCCATCTTTATGTTTCCCTTGGTTATCATCACAGAAATTGCCGAATACAAGGGATGTATGTCATCCTTTCCCCTTCTCTGGCTCAGTATTGGTCCTAGGTAAAAGTAATCTTCTTCCCCACCAAATCCTTGAAGATGTCATCAAGCGCTTTCCGCTTTTTAGCCTTTTCCTCGCTAGCAGCATCCAAGGAATCGTCCTCATCTTCTTCGTCATCCCCTTCAAGACGGGGCGTCCATGCCCTGATCTGGCCGTCGAGGTGCGCTGTGTAGATAGCGCCAGCCATATTGGTGCCTCCCATCACAGTGCCACTCGAACTACCTCCACCCCCCGCTCCCCTCCACACTATGCTAGAAATTCGATTCTTGACAGTCCGTTGAGCACCGGCGGTGGATCGGACACCTGCCATAGCTGGACCGGTCCCTCTTAGCTTCGAGACCACGTGGCCATTATGTAAGTCCAAAACGAGTATCTCCGTCTCGTTGGGCCAAAAGAGTAGCTCTTTTCCGGGGTGGGTCAGGCCGACTGGCGACGTGAACATGGTGACGCTTGCCAGTTGACTATTCCTGATACTTGGACCGAAACTGGCGAGAGTATTCCTACCTGTCGCAGCGTCCCAAACCCGAATACGTCGGTCGTGTCCTGCTGAAATGATGTATTTTCCATCGTCTGTCCAAGTCAGGCCATTTACGGGGGCGCCGTGGGCTTTTGCTGAAGCTCTCACTCTCACTTTGCCACTGGCGTCCAGAAGACCATTATAATACAGGCCTAGACTGTCTTCTTGATCTAACATGCCAATGACCCCACCAGCCTGTCGGACATCCCAGATCTTGACAGCCCCGTTTACACTACCAGTAGCGAGAACATGTTCGTGGCGCGGAGACCACGACGTGGCTAGTATGGCACCTGAATTACCAGCTAGCGACTGCACATTAGAACCAGTACGTAGATCCACTAAGCGCACAGCAGGGTGCTGCGTTCCACAGGCGACTAATAAGTGCGAGGCGATAGGGGATATTGCGTGGGTGTAGGCCTTGTATCCAAGATTAAATGAGGCTGATAAGCTAGCAGTTTCCGTAGACCATACTTTTAAAGTCTGATCGTACGATGTTGAAAGAAAGGCGGCCGAATCGAAGGGGTAGAAGGAGAGGTGCGTAATGCCAAACTTGTGGGTTCGGTCAGAACGAGGAATTTTAGCGGCGGGAGTGTAGGTATGCGCCTTGGATGGATTGCCACACTGCTCAAGGTCCCACAGCTTTATTGAGGCATCTAGCCCACCCGATACGAGGCTGAAGCTGTTAGCTTAGATGAACAATATTGGTAATAGCTGACATAGATCAAAGTTGAAGATATTCTGTTTCTGTGAGATATGAGAAATGAGATATCCCGCCCGATGTTTGCTTACATTCTACCGTCGAAGCGCTCAAGCGCTAGGGCATTCACGCCCGCTTGATGAGCCCATATAGTAGATGTAGGATCCGGGGCTATGGTACCTCTCTCATCATCTCGTACGGCAGTGCCTTTCTCGCCGCCATCGAAACGGAACTCAGGCGCAGGTCCAAATGAGTTCAAGAGTTGGGTAGTCTGTAGCCTAGCAAAAACATTTGGGCCAATATTGCCGCAGGACTGCTCAAAAAGCAATTGACTCATTCATCAGAATGAAAGGCCGCTGCAGGCCTATTCTACTTGAATAGAAGCCGTGATAAAATGAGAGGATAATATGATGAGAAGGAGAGAATGTCGTTGTATTGAGTTCAAGAGCCGCATTCCAACTCTCAGGTTCCAAGTTCCAACCTTAAGAAATCCGGTGGGGAGATTTGACAGAAGTATTACGTAGTTCTTCAGGTACGTCACACTACCCAGCGCCCAGAGAGATCAGAGAGCCCCACCAAAACTCAAATCCTGAGGTACGAAATACTTTCACTCGATATCAATCGGCGCATCTTTGGTTTTTAGATTTTAGACTTTAGCTTCACTTTATCAACTACAAACCACGAATAGCAAAACCGAACACATAGTCGGAATTCTTTCATGAGTCTATAAATACCGACAAATACGGTATCTCGGTATAATCGAGTTTTGAATAAGCCAAAGATGAAAATTAATGAGAATGCAAAGATCGAAACTACTCGTATTCGTACATTATTGTCTAAAGGCTGAAGGAATCCGTACTTCGTCAAGCAGAGCGCATAGTTAAACTTCAACCATAACTTATCTATCCTGTTGCTTACCTAGTATCTAATCATGGCATCTCAAAACGTCAAAGAAAGACGCTTCATATATCCCTCGGAAGAAACGGTAAATGCTACCGAGACCGGGATTGAAGGAGATCTTCTAGATGATGGAAGACGGAAGCGTAGGAAGAGAGATGCCAATGTCTACGATGCTGTAGCAGGTTGGTTACTCTCACCGCCTTGACAATCTGATGAAATGTTAATTAGCTGAACCAACAGCCCGAGTCACCAGTAATCTCCCTTTGGACGAGGGGTCGGGGTCCGATATACCCTCTCATCACGTCCGTACCCCGCGGGGTCACGTTCGGGACTCTACGCTCGCTCCAGCCGAGGTTCTCTTCCGCCGCATCGGTGCGCCCGTCCGCTACGCCGAGAAGGACATCTACCAGGCCCATGAGGCGTTGCAGGATGCTGGCAGAGACATACTACCCGACAGTGATATGTTGAAGGCGATCCACAGTTACGCCAGTCACTTCTACGCCTCACTCGCTACGTCGTCCCAAGGATCTCGAAGCGAGCCTGCCCAAAATATCGACGAGCGCAGCATGGACGAAACCGCCCTCCTGGCACTCGGTATCCTAGTCGAGGAGGCGGGTCGTGAGGTCCTGGGGAAAATGGGCGATCTGGTATTTACAGAGGGTGTGGAATTGGAAACAGACCGAGAGCTAGGGGAATGACGCTGCAAATTTGTGGATTCGCAAGGCCACGATGAACCGGGAAGTGTTTGTTGATGCTGGTCGAGGTCGCGGAGTTGTAATCTTAACACGGCATAATAAGCTGAACGATAGGTTACAACTGGCGTAGACAACCATGTTTCCGGCAGCGCAGAATTAAAACAAAATAGATGTGATAGGATCTGCCCGATAGATACCTCGCTCGCGAAGGAAGTTTTAGGCGTCAACCTATGAAATCTGACAGAGATTACCTCCATAATTTTGATAACATGAGGCTAATGTGACGACCGTCCTACCGGAGTTTGCTTTCGCCCTCTCAAATCCCGAAAGTACTAGTTCATACCGTGGACGCGTCTAGCCAAAAGCCAGCAGCCAGCTAAGCCACCGCCCAAAGTACCGCTTGATCTAGAAAGGACATTTCAGGGGGTTCTGGGCTTGCATACATAGTACCCTTCTGCAACGACCGGAGCTAGATCTTTGGGACGATCTTCATTGCCGCTTTCGACACTGACGCGAGATTGGGCAAGGCTGTCGACGCAATTATTGAAGATTTCAGGACTCCCTGACAACTCTGTACGTAACGCATAGCAAACATTGCCTGCCGGGAGACATGTTTACTTTAGTCACGCGCTTCCATGTTACCGGTGCGTTTGCATCTGCATCTGCATTTTGCATTTCGCGTCTGCGCTCTCTCTCGCGTAAACCAAGAAACAAAAGAGGCAGAGACCCTTTCTGCGGCCGCGGTGCAGCGTTGCAGGCATCCCGCCCACTGCCGCCTTTCACCCGTAAAAGCCATGCGTTGGGTCAAAATGAGGATTCTCGTACTGTAAGTGGCCCGCATAGAGACGCGCACGAAAAGGAAAAAAGAAAAAAAGAAAAAAAGAGATAGATCATATTTGTAGCGCAGAGACCCGCGTTCTCCGAATTAGCTTGTAAGGCAATGCAGATCTTCTCTATGGTGGTCCCCCAGGCAAAAAGCGGTTGGGTGTCGCTCGGACGAAGAACGGCTGCGCGCAAGGACTGGCACTGGTCGTTGCTTAGCACGACCCTATCTCCGAACGTCTACGTCTCATCCTTCCCTCCCACTTGGGAATGCGGGCTCGGCGGGTCTCAAATCTCGAGAACCCTGGGATTGGAATCGACCAAAATCATGCCACAATCCTATTACGAAGTTATGACAGATGCTGAAAGGAGCGGAGTAGAAACTTGGACTTGGTTAACCTGGCAGCCTGGTAGGTTCAGAAGAGCACACCGCAAATGATGGGTTGTGCTCTCTTCTCCTGCGACCTCTGCAAGCAAATGACCCATTACGGGCCTCGCTTCTGAGCATTGCATGCAGTCGACATGTACAATGATGGAGCCGAGGACCAGGTTGAAGGAAACGAGAGAAAGGCGAACGGAGCGCTTTTGAGGCTTCAGAAATGCAGCTGGCATCCAATACTATTATGCATCATGTAACTCACAGGCCACTTCTCTATTTGCAGTCTGGCGGCATATGTAATCATGTCGTACTAATTCAACAATTCACTACTATCCCACCAGCTTAATTTTGCCTTTTCCAGTCATGTCGTATTTGCGTCCTATCTAACCCTAGCAAGGGATGGGATGAAGGTTACCTAACTACATACGTGCATGGTAAACGAACATTGGGGGGAAGGCCTTACTGATTACGGGTTAGCGATCATTACGAGGGCCTCGAATCTCTGCGTAATATGGTCTTTTTTTTCTTCTATCGAGAATAACAAGGGAAGGATTCCGGAGACGTGGATTTGGGTAAAGGGTGAAACTGATAGCTATATAAGATATTATAGCTACCTATACTTATCTTTAACTAAATCTAGATAGCAAACACTGCGTCGGGTAACTCTGACATCTCCGAGGAGATCCGGGTCCGAAATCTCGCAAAGTCGGTTGGTACCGACGCAATCAGCGCTCGTGCCTCTACCCAGCGAGCTGGTTCCGTATCTTCCGAAGTGTGCCGTGGCGCGCGTGGGTAGGGCAATTATGTATTGGACTACGCGCGAAAGGGGACCTAATTCTAGACGCGCCTCGCCGATGTTAGACATAGTCGCCTGGCTGAGAAGCAAGGGCCGGTCCTGCGAGATCCGAAGCCGGCATGGCATGTAAGGGCGGCATCATTTTTTTTCTTCTTTGCGACTTACATTACCTACATACATACCTACATACGTACATACATACACAGCGAGCTACGGCACTGCACACGCGCGAAGGTAGAAGGTGATAGCGTCTGCAAGATCGATATTGGACGGCCGATCCAAATCGTGGAGGCGTTTCATGATCGGACACACATGACCTCAGCCCTAATGCGCGACCTCGCGGTTGCGCGCGCTCGCGTACCTCGTACATCGCGCACGCGACGGGTACATCCGCAGCGGCTCAGACAACTCGAGGTCGACGGTGTAAGAAAGAGAGGTCAGCGGCCGCGCGGGTTACCGTATGAGGGCAGACGTGTCAATGTGATATTACTCGAATTGAGGCAACCGGGTGCGAGGTAGGCGTCAGCTATTACCTATTACGAACTGTTTCACAGCTTGGTAAGCAAGAGCTCGTAGAAAGATAGGTTGGGGGGAACGGTCACATTCTTATTATTCCGTTGGATGAAGGTATCGGTGAGATAAGCTTGTAAGACTTGGGATGACGGGATGAGTGAGCGTGTGCCTATGTACGAACGTATCGTGGGGTAAAGTGGGATTGTTCAGATCGCGAAAGGGAATTGGGTACCATTGAACAAGAGAAATAAGTGACCCTACCGCATAACATAATATTACTTGCCCTATATCAATGCCTATATTAATAACTGATATCGCGTCCGGTGTAGATTTTCCGTACGGGCAGAAACGGGTAACAATTTCTCTCGTATGATGGATGCATACAAACACTATGCTGCTGACGGTCATAGCAACAGCCGGCAGAGACGAGCGGCAATGGACATTACTGTTCGTAATCTTATCAGCTGGACGAGACGCTGGACGAGCGGGAGTTTGAGGGGATCACGGCGTAATGTACCTGGTTATTGGGAATGATATATCACATTTTTGAGGGCGTAAGAGGAGAGCTTACGGGGCCGCATTACATTGCATTGCTCTGCCAGAAATGACTTGATACGGAAGTTAAGATGCGAGAGTGAAACGTTGGTTTGTTCTAGCCGCGTTTACTATTTCGGAGGGGGGCCATCTGTGTGTAGGTATGCGTCGTAGGCAACTAGATGATAAACTGTAACGTTGAACTAGAGGGCCAAGACTTTTGACAGATTTCGGTACCAAGTTGAACGGTTTAAATGCAACTTTGCAACTGCAAAAAGCTGGGTGATTTTTCAACCGGTGAGATCCTACAACCATACTTCATTCGAGTATACGTAATGCGGTATTAGATATATCTTCCAGGGGAATTGTCATAGCGATGATATCTGTGACTGTACATACATACATACACGCAAGTAACAGAGCGAAGGGAATACCGTATCCGGAAACATCGTTGGGGTGAGATCTTCTGAGTTGCCAGTTACCGACCCAGTGTTACTGACGACTTTGAACGGTTATGATGAGCATGTTAGAAAAGCTTATGGAGCATATTGGAGCTTTGAGTCTTGGCAAGGTTAGGATTTTGCGGCGAGGCTGGGCTGACTGAGCATCTCTATTGCGCCTCGTGCTTAGAGGCTGATTCGTCAATTGTCTTATCTCAGCATGGCAGATGAAGAGTGTAGTACATACGCAGGTGGACATGCGTACAAGGCATGTCTTAGACAATCACATTAGTCTAACTCTATTACGGCTATCACTGTGGATATGAAGCCATCTCGTACTTCGTCAGCTTACCTACTGGTTCGAAGAGATCTGCCGTTACCCCTATAACTGCGCCCTTGCATGAACAATCTCTTCGGAGAAAAAAAGGGATCATGTGTTGGGCTGAATTTCAAGATGTGGAAATCCTGATAGTGTGGCAAGAGTAGATCATGCCGATTCCAAGACAAGTAACAGAGATAGACGAGTCGAGACAGTAGCTAGTCCGTTGGACATTCACGATCGATTGCGCGAAGTTTCAACATTAATGCCTTACGCCGTCGTCCCAACGTCTTGGTCTTGGAGGGGCTGTAACAAAACAGACCCATGACATACCCAAGACGGCGGACTTCGCGCCGCCCGGCATGGCCAATCAACGACGGCCCACGAGCCCATCTTCAAGGTAGCGGATTTCTCACCTTGGTGGATTGGAAAAAGGCGGGGATCCTTGACGCACATGGACTACGGTGAAGCTCTTAACTGGTATCGTAAACGGTCACGTGACTGGAATATGGAGGTGAATTGTGCCATACCTTGGGTCGAGGACGGTAGGGAATAGATTTTTAATATGGACCCTGGCTAGTTCATAACCGCAACGATCCTATTATAGCTGTTATAGCCCCTGGTGGGCCGCTACCTCGGTAGCGTCGCAGATCATCTGCCAAGCTGATAATATTGATGCCCAATGGGATAGAAATATCATACACTAGAAGAAGTTTATGTACGTCGTATATAATTACTTGGTTTGGTCTTTAATATGGATTTCTTGTATCAGATGCGTGAAATGAGTTTGTTTTGACTACATGACTTCTGCAGTTACGTGCCTTGCAGTAGCTCTCCTCTGCCTTGATATAGGTAGTATATTTGACAATAGATAAAAACCCTGGACACATACTACACCAAGATAAAAATGGGGTTCCCTTTTGACAGGTGAGTGTACGTAACATTCTAGCAAGGGTCCGAAAGGTCTAGACGTGATCGACACAAAATCATGTGCCGTACGGTAATCAAAGCATTTCAAGGGACCTTTTATGTCTCGGGCTTACATCCCATCCAGGTATGGTTCCTACTAAGTCTAATTAAGGTCAGCGATGTCATCGTGATGGGGTGTGTTTCTGAGGGATGTATGTACATACTTATGTACATACACATACGCGCAACTGGGTAATACCTAAGACATCGTGGGCATATTGATCCACCGAGCTACACTGAAGCATCGGCATATCTTTTCCCGATTCATGCTAAGGTCGCTAATATTCTACATAGTAAGTTTAGTATTTCCATTTGCTGTATGAATGTACATGTACAATGGCGATGCCCCTCCCATGAATACCTTATCTACCTCAGGTACCTACAGGGCCAAAGGGATACCAGGGGTAGCAGGAGGTAGACTTACATACAAACGTCACAATGATTCAAAATATATATCAGCCTTGTCGTTAAGGCTCATAACGGGTTGATGAACCAGTAGCCTTGCAGGTCTCCGTCGTTCCTTTCGTCCGAAATACATAGCCCATAGCCGTTAGCCGTTAGCCGCAACCCGTAAGCTGTCTTCCTACCAGGAAACCTTTGCTTGTAGAAACCCAGACGAAGTCATATTTGGGCTCGTATGAAAGGTGATATTACACTACGCAAATAGTTGCCCAATATTGAAGTTCTTTTCTCTCCTTAGTTAATGACATCCTTCGACGACGACCTTGTGGGGGCAGATCATGTCAGCCCCCACAACTCTAGTTCAGTTTGATACAAGAGGACCAAGATATCCCAACTAGAAGCTTTAAGAACGCGGCTAGAATCACCTGTTCTTTGAGAAGCTAAGGTAGATCGGGCGAAATAGGGCTAGTGAAGCTTGAGTGTATTGACACCGTCGTTTCGATTCTCTACTATGTGTTGAAATTCCTTGATTGGGGACCCTTGGACGGAGATTTGGCCTGCGAGATTGCATAATAATGACCTGATTTTATGCGACAAGGGCTGCATACTATCGCACTCTCGCAGAATCAAATGCGAGATTCGTAATTATGCTACATTGCTAGTGTTTTTTCTTCGATTGGTCTTCGACTGAAGAGGATTCATCTTTACAATTACCTAATTGGTGTCGTTGAATTGCCGATGCACCTCGATGCACTGCACCGTAAATGGGTTGTACACACCCGTAAACTTCACTCATGTCTACAGGACCCCACGGGGTTGCGCATCATAACTGATTGGTCTTGCAAGGATGGGAATTGTGCGAAGTAGTCAGTCTGTGAAGTAGCTTTTTGAGCCGCAATGGTCGAGAATCCGGTAGGACTAACTGGGTACCCTGTGGTTAGCTAGTCAGGTACCCAAGGTACAGTACACGATGAGTGAGCTTTGAAGACGTATGTAACAAGTCTGAAGAGCTGCAAGGTTAGCTCTCGATGTCCGCTTGAAAGGTTTCAATGTCCCGTGTGGAAATACTCCATCCCATGTTAGCGAAGGCAAGAAGGGTCCGAACCACAGCGGTAATAGGTCTGAGACTCTGAGCTACTGAAGGGATCGAAGCGAATCGGGCTATGTTCTTCCTGCGACTCTGCGACTATAACGAGATCATCGAGATAGTTCGTCTACGGGACCTGGGGACCTGGTAGAATGTGGCGGCGCAGTTCGATGTTTGAAACCACTTAGAAGCTTGATCTTTCCGTGTCCGTGACTCTGGGACTTAATCACAAACCCTATTGGGCGCCACTAGAAGGGAAGAGCTGAATGTCGAGTGTCCGTCCGCTCGCTTATTGCGGACTCACTGCCATACTGGGTAATGCGTAGAGTCGCTCAACTAAACCGCATCCCTTAGGATTTCCAGATTTTCAAATTCTAGAATCCAGGAGGCAGAGAAATCTGGGAACAACGTTGTCTTCGTATAAACCCTTAATTCGCGCAGATATCGGTCTTGCTCGGTTGACGTGAGCAATGGGTTCGTGCATATCTTAGCAATTACCATGTCTTAGAACTGAAGATTAAGGTTGATTATATTTAGAAGGATTTGCGTAGGTAAGTATTTAAGAGTGTCACATGGAGGGTTCCATATTTTGTACCTGACCAGCTTGACCTGCGTGACCGGGATCCTAGGGGCTGGAGTGCGGGTTCAAGACTCCGTATATATTAACCCGCGCGCGGGACAAGTACGTCAGAGCGGCTCGACCGTGCTTAACCGAGAAGAACTAGAAGCACTAGGCCGGCGATAGAGGCATTTGTGATGTTCAGCTCTTCTTGAACTCATTAGGGTCCCTTTAATCTTGAAGCATGAAATCCGAAGCGGACGAAATATTGCTTACGACAGGAAGTTATTGAAGTGGCCTGACTCTAGCGCACGTGGCTTTATAGTAAATTGACTGAACCCGCAACCGTTCCCACGCTGCCACGCTTAGCACTGGCTTATATACCCGCACCTAAACCGGAAATATTCTAGGCTTTAGCACTAAGAGCTTTAGCTACGTAGGTAGGTACCTAGGTAAGTAAGGTATCTAGCAGAATACTTCTTGCTAACATAGTTACCACAAGTACGGTAGGTATTTTCTTTCTCGGTTTACGGCTCTTCATAGCTGCCGCACGGCATGGACCGGGAACTACTGTCATGTCTGTAATGACGGGACATTGAATTTCTGCATGTCGCCGAATCCGGCAGCTCCAGAGAGGTCATGGGCTTGCGGCTAGTTGCTAGCAAGTATGGGATATAGATTTCAGAACACCATCTATCCATGAATCTCGAACAAAAACAGACCAGGGGTAAATGTAAATTGCGGGGCATAACGGGTTCCGTTCCACAAACACGGTACGGATACATGATACACCATCGATATGCTAGACATCTTCCTTGCCTATAATGTGGGTGTGAATAGCTCAACGTCTGTTATATGTTGTTTTATAGAATTACTCGCCATACGTTGTAACTATCCGACAGCAGCGCTAAGGAGTCCTTGGTATATTGTTATGCCTTGGTCTCTAAGGCGGCAACACAGCAGGACACCGGCTTCGAAACAGCCAAGATCGAGTATAACCTATGTAACCAGGTTCCTCGATCGAGATGCCGGCTTTGGGTCAAGAGGCGAAAAGTGGCATGACAGCCTTGCTCCATTAATGAAACTAGAACGTCAGGACGAGGCTACCCAGTACCTAGTAGATGCTGGTCATGGGTTTCCGACATCTCGGGACTATTATTTACTTATGTAGTAGCGCAAGGCTGACGAGGCAACGTCACGTAATAAGTGTTACTGGTTTAGTAGGAAACACCTAAGCCACTATTCAGTAACCCCGAAGAGACAATATTAAGCCGATATCAAACACGGCTTTATCGAAGCCGTTATTTGTTCGTAACACTACGACGGTCAGATCCTTGCCTTGCTCTTTCGCCTCGTAAACAATACCTTATATTTACAATTTTTGCGAATAGTGGAATGCCCAGAATGCCGTCGCTAAATCCCGAAAACGCGACAGATGGAGCTAAAGTTGCGAATTGTTACATGTATTATCATGCCTCCTACCGAAGAAATAAGATAGACGGTGACTAGAATTGCCAATCGAAATCCTTTTAGCGGGTCCATGGGCCGAAACCTCCGATTTTCACCTTTTGGCTCGGTAAGTCTCTTTCTTCTTTGGGGTTGTTTCGCCCAAGATTCGGATAGACATGTCACATCTTAAGGTCAACACTACCTACCGTTATGCAGTGCTCTGGAACTATGAAACTCAACATCAGCTTTTTGAGTGCATACATACAGATACATATATGAACATGTTTTATGTTTTGCGCTTTCTCGATTTTAACTTGAGGATATATATTCATTCCTCTTGGCGCGAGAAGCCGTCTTAACTCCGACCAACTGAACGCGGTGAACTGCTGAACATAATACCTTGGCATATGAGATCCTTTACATGTAGTAATACCCTGCGCTCCACAGCATATATTCGAAATATTATGCCGCAATATTAAGCATCATAGTATTATGTGACCACGAACCGGTGTAGCACAACTGTCATCAGCAAATCGTTCAGCGGACTTGCTTGAACGGGACAATCATGGAGATCACTGATGCACGGCGGACCGATGACCACCATGTATGCATTTTGCGGTGTATGTATATGTACTTGCCCAAGACCCTGAGGGCATTTTACTGATGAGGGAGATGGGGGATTCCCAGAATCCAGATAAAGAAGGCCGCGTAAAGTTGTTAACACCCATGCCAGTTTCAATTCCTTAAAAACCCGATCACCACTTAGAAGAGAGTCATATATAACAATCTTAAACCAAACCCGAATTACACGCCAATGACACCATATAATATTCGTTACATCTGCAACCAGGTAGGTAACCGGAATATGTCTATGGCCGTATCTTAAAATGATTATACCCATGCGTATGTCAACTATTACGGTTCTTTTAATGCCGTTCCAGCATGTATGTACTCACAGCATGACCATAAATGCATGCATGTCACATCAACTCTACCCGCATGATGGCCGTGCTCCATGACAACGATCTACTCTTAACCACCTGTCAGCCTGCCATCCAGCTCGCTACACCGATGCTCATCCGACATTCAGAATGGAATATGTTGGGGTCTGAAATGTATGTATGTAAGTGAAAAGTGCCATATGTACGACTGCGGCATGGTATCAAATCGTCACTTCTTAGGATTGGCCAGAGCGGGATGGAGTGGGAGGGGTGCTCGCTCCTATCAGTAACTTCAACTTTTGGTGACCGAATTTAACTACCTATCATCTCACCAAGCCCCCATCCTCACTGCGCGAGGAAGTTCACAATTATTTAGGGGTCCCGTCCCTACTCCTCACCAATTCGGCAATTGTTGTCGCTGCTATAGGAATTGTAGAAATAGGTGCGTTTTTGCTCTCGTAGACCGCAAATTCCCTAAGCGCATTATTAACGCAGGCTTGAGTAGGTAAGCGATTACATTAGGTCCACGATGTGCTAATTCTGAGATTCTAGCGGTGAACGCACATACATATCAAGACACTAGGTCGACTTCGATCAAAACCACCTAAAAATGATGATGATGTCAAGAATTGCAGCAGGTCGACGGATTACATGTCTAAAGTGGCAGAATATATCCATCTTTCACCCTAGTCCTTACGTGTGACGTTGACTACCCCTAAGAGCACCTACATACATTAGCCCGAGATCGCCGGGTAGCCACATATTAGTCTGTATGTATTATTTAGGGAACGGTTTTGCGTGATCTTGTACGTATGAACTATCTCCCTCACCTCACTAAGCCACGCCGTGCCGAGAAATCCCAAGAAATCTAGTGCATTGAACTGCCTTTAGACTCTGTAGTTGGTCAGACCCTTGCCTGCCGGCGCTGTTGGTCTTTTTGGCGGCTATCTTTTTACAACCAACGGCAAAGCAGCAGAATGACAGATGCAACTCGAAGTCTTGGATAAGGTGAGGAGAATACATTATGTACCCATCATTCTCATTGTCCCCATACACCAGAGTAAAAGACGTGCCGCTCACACATTGCATACCCGCATCCCAAGCATTAGGTACCGTAGGTACCAGACCCAAGGATACGCATGTCTGTACTTGCAGGTACTGATCAGCCGCCTTTCCAGGCCATTGGGCGATGCAATGCAATGATCCTGCTCGACTCTCCGAGCCTGGACCTTCGAGCTTTGGTGCCTTGGCTGTGATTCGAGAATGGGGAAATTTCGCTCGCATGTGGGCATGTGGTGCTGTCAAAGGTAAGGAAGTTATCAAAGTAGGTAATTCTCAAAATAGTAAGGGTTTATTAAGCCCCGGTTAAAACCGACTGCGTATGAAACTACCTAAGCTTAGCCCATTGAACGTCAACGTCTCTAGTCGAATCGATGCCGTGAAACTACCGTCCGAAGATAAGCTCATTCTCGAATATCCCCAACCATTCTTTTTTCGTCAAGGATCGTCAAGCCTCGTTTTTTTCTTCTTATTTTTTGTCCAGGGAGAGTTTTAGTTAAGAAAATATGACACCATCTGCCTCGCTGTCAAGATGGCAGAGATGGAGGTGCCCCGCCTTAGAAGAGCATTTGAGATGTGCTTAGACTTTTCGCGAGATACAGAAGCATAGGATATCCCTGTTGAACGCACACCTGATCAGACCAAAAAAAGCAAACTAACCTATAAGAAGCTATAGCTATCAGACACGCATTAGCTTTATATCTCTATAATAAAAAAGTTCTCTACAAACTTATTTACTTACATATACCTACCTAGCATATGGGCTATATGAGGACAAGTCTCTTAATATAGAGATATCTATTAAGAGCGAGTTCACGGGATGTTAATGTATAGGTATATGTCGATGTTTAATAATATGAAATCCAATGGATGGCTATCTAAGTAAGTAGATAAATGCAAACATGTTTATACACGTACGTACTACACATAATTGATAAAGCGTTACTATTAAGTGTAACACAAAAAGGCATCGATAAGTTTGGTATCTGATTCTTTTCCGCATCCGCATCCGCTTCGATGTAGGTATGTACAGTAGGTAGTTTCTAATTTGTGTATCCTGTCTTGTACTGTAACTTCCACTAATAATTGCTGGAGGGACGGGTACCTCTCGAGGGTGACGGAGACCGTTGTCGGTTGGGTCCCATTTAGCATGCCCCACAGGCGCTTAACTTATCTAGACCACGCTACGAAGTAAGGCAAGACAGGCCTAGCAGAGACAGACTACAGACTGGAAGGAGTAGAGAGAGAGAGAGAGAGAGAGAGAGAGAGAGAGAGAGAGAGAGAGAAAGAAAGAAATTAGTAACTTAGGTTGAACATGATGCTAAGTACAAGGCGCCATAGAAAGATATGTATCATGCAAGTACATCTTGTATTGTATCTACCTGCACAGACAGTATGGCGGTTTCCTTCGTAGTAACACTCAGAGGTAGCACTTGTAGTAACACCTATCGTAACACAACGGGACTTCCATCTGCGTGCTCCAGGTCTTGCAGGTCCTGCTTCCGATCATTTTCGCATATCATTTCTCTCTTCTATCTCCATTGATCTCCATCACGCCGCAAATGCCAAAAATACCAAAAAGACTTGCCCGTCCAGCCCGTCCCATGCTGCCATGCTGACTCGCGGCTGTTATTGGAGTCGGGAATAATACTATTCCTGTTTTGTATCTTATCCCTCGTCCGGCTACGACTCGTGGCTAACCAGGCAGTCGCTAAATTCCGAATTTTACGACACTTACAATTACTAGTCCTCGTTTTGTCTAGCCTAGAATCCGATCGCCATTCGTCAATTAGAGCCGACTTAGGAAAGAAGAAGAAAAAAAAACCTTCCACTGAAATTGCTTACTTGGCGAGCTCCAAAAAAGAAGTCATCGCAAGTTCGCTATCGCTTCTTGACTTTATCTCCCTTCAGTCTCTTCAGTCTTCACCGCCCTCTATCGTTAACTAGTAAGATACTGACTAAGTAACTGACTTCCGTGACTAAATAGCTTCCAACTTTGGGTAAGTATGCGCAATTCACGTACGTTACGTACATAATAGCCCGCTGTCATTCCCCAGCAGCGTACATGAAAATGTACCTATGGATCTGGATGTCATAATATCCTCGGTCCTAGGCCCTAAGGAACACGGTGGAGAAATACCATCATTTCGATATCCAATCAGCTTGGTCAGATTCCATTACCGTACCCAACGGCTGCTAAGTACCATATTATACACTACATGCTGGACGCATACATACCTACCTACATACCTACATACATACATAACAACATTGAACTTGTTGTGTGTGTGTGTGTATGGATGGATGTATGTATGTATGTATGTAGCATGTATTGTACATTTTGCTGCGGTCTACTATATTCGGCCATCCACTCCGCCAAGATGTGCAATTACTTAGTACCAGTACTTTATCGATCGCCTGCTGCTTCGTCCATCCCCATGTCCAACCTCAAGACCCTTGTTCCTCTATGTACAGGACTAGGCTCTAGCTTCAACCACCCTGCTGATATGTGTGTCCATCACTAGGAGCAAGGATTAAAACTACGACCATGATAGTACGCGGTACGTACCATGGCGTAGGGGTACCAAATATCCACATTCTTGTACTATGGTAAATGTATGTACGTACCCTCACCCAGCTTCCAGGGCTTCCAACCGTCTAGGTTGGACGCCGAAATAACTTGAGCTTTCGTTGATGACCCTCTTTACCCACTTTGTTACTTTGCTACTCACGCTGGGTCTCGCGGTTTTCCCTGTTTGACATCCACCAAAAACCTCCTTCGTCTCCTGAAGCTTCGACGACGTCGTTTCTTTTTTTCTTTTCGCCCTACTACCTAGCCCCCCGGGAAACCCTTGGATACATACCTAGATCCCCCCTCGCCCGGTGTCTGTACAGTTACAACAGACAACAAGTAGTAGTAGCATAGTAGCTCCGTCGTCTCTGCCCAACTGCTGATCTTCTGAATTTGGGCTCCTCCGGACCGCAGAGCTTCACCCAGGGACCCGGGACCGCCTCCACGCGCCTCGTTCGAGAACTGACGAGCTCTCGCAGCCTGTCCCCTACACCATATACGGAGTACAACACAATTACACCGACCCTTCAATGTCATCATAAGCTTCACCAATAAGAGCTGCGACATCTTCAGTGTCCCTTCCTCCACACCCTAACTGACCAGCGTGTAGTCTGAGCTTGTCTTGGCAAGGTCGACGAGCCGGTTGTTCCATCCTGCTCCGGGGCCATTTTGGTCTCCTTCCTGATCGCCTTTCTCATGACCACCTTCCCCGTTGTTCTTTTTTTCTTGCCTTGCCTGACCTGTGCTTGCGTCCGCCTATGACTCTAAGCATATAACACCCCAAGCATGGAACCTGGGCCGCCTGAACATAAACGTCCCCGGCTTCTATCTACCGGTCCGTCATGGTCAGCGCATCAGGCCGTATCACTGCCTCATCCTACCGCCGCACATCTACCGCCAGCACCAGGTCCCCATCATCCTGCGCCGCCGCCCCCTTATCAACATCCGCCTCAGCATCCGCCTCCATTCTCGCGGCCTCCGGAGCCCCCCTTGCCGCCGGCTCACCATCACCTCGACGACCGTCGCCATCATGAACACGACCCGTACCCGCCAATGCATGATCCTCATCGACAGCCACCTCTCCCTCCCTCGTCAGCGCATCCGTCTTACCCGTCGTATGCCCTTCGAGAACCGGTTGTGAAACGAGATCCTGCCGAAGAGACCTCCCTTCCTCAGCTGCGCCGACCAAACTCGACCGGCGGTGCCGCAGATAATCATCAACCTGGTCCCCACGGTCCTCATGGTCCTCCTGGTCCTCATCCGAACGCCCCTCCGCCTCAAGACGATCCGCGACGACATATGAACTACGACGGTGTGCCTTCGATGCCACATTCGCCGGCCATGTATAGACAACCGCAGGGTTACCACCCTCCACCAACACCAGTCCCACAGCACCCTCCATATGATAGTCCTCACGTATACGGCCCCCCGGCCTCCATGTATCCAGTAGAGATCGCGACTAGCGCCAAACGGAAAGCCCAGCGTGCTTCTCAGGTAGTGCTCCCTAAACGAGCTATTGTATTTTTTTGGTTGGCTGACTTAGGATGTGTTTCAAGGCTTGCGATAGCTGTAGGCAACTCAAAGCTAAATGCGACGAGACTAAACCTTGCAAAAATTGCCGAGAAAAGAACATCGATTGTAAATATCGAGATCCTCCCGCAAAGCAGTGAGTCAAACATAAAGTAAATATACGGGATGGGGTGCTTACTAGAATATGAATGTAGGCCCGATAAAGTTACCGCAGATTTATTGGATATGCTCGTTTCCATGAGGGAGGAAATAAATACTAAGCTGTCGAGTATCAACGTGGAGCTTGCTGGATTAGCACAGGCTAGTATGAATCAGAATCAGCGTATGGTTAACCTAGAAAGCAAGGTTAAGCAACTGAATCCCGGGACCGACATGAAGGTCGAGTCAATCGAAGAAGAGGAGCATCCAGACGAGTATCCGCCTGGTTCTCCTGCGCCTCCTAGCAAGACGCAGGGCGAAGAATCGTTGTCATCACCAGGAGGCACTGTGGGGGAACCGAGTTTGACTATGGATGAAGCTCACGCTACGTTGCAAGAAGCAAACGACGACGATATGGAGGAACATCCGGGTCCGATTGTAACGCCTGGCAAGCCTGCTATGCCCCCGAACCACACGACTTTAGCAGGCTTACTCTTGAAGTGGCCCTCGATTAAGAGAATGGTCCACCATTTAATGGAAGCAGAGAAGATATTTCATCCTGATGAATATCCAATCCGGCAAGAACAGCAGCGCGGTATTATCCGCATTTTCGGGAGAGGAGAGGGATTCGATCAGGATATCAGGGCTTCAGACAAAGAAACTCCACCGGACCACACCATGACTGATATTTTGGACGACTGTTCGGATGTTGCGTCTCCTTCGCCTGTCGGAGAGGCCTGGGGCCAAGTGGGCAGTTTGACGCCCCCTCCTGGCGTCGAGTATAGGGGAGGTGTCGTTAATGTTGATGGAAATCCAGACTGGGATACGACGAAGATCTGGAGATACGTACACAGCTTCAGGGACAACATTCTCAACATGCACCCTATAATCATTCCGAGGGAGCTTATGGCCATGGTTAAAGTGTTTCTGGATACTTTGCCGAAATATGAGAAAAGCCAAGGCAACAAGATGGGTGGCAATGCGAGGTTCGTCAACCAGCCGAGCGGGATACCTATGTCGTTTGAAACGGGACAAAAGAGGAAGAGATCACCCGCCGCAGACGAGCAAACGCCCTCAACAACATTCGTAAAGCCTGGCCGACCTTATCGAAGCGTTCATAGCGCCCTTGTCCTTATGGTTTTTGCCCTAGGCAAGATTTGTCTACATAAAGACAAGATCCCCGACGCAATTCACGAATCAGACTCGCCAATGCATCACTCGCCTTCAGTTCGCAACGGCGTTCTAGCTTCACCTTTGCAAGGATCGCCTCCGGGGATGTTTTCACAGTCCCAATCCTCTAATATGCCTTCTCCTAAGGAAAGCGAGAGGATTCCGATGAGTCGAAGGCCTTCCCTCCAGGGGAACCCATCAGGCTCGAGAGGTCCGCATTCGCATAAGCGGAATCTGGACGTGATCCCTGGTCTTGAATACTTCGCTCTTGCGATGGATATTATGGGTAGCCATATGGGAGGCTTCAATCTAAAGCACATCTACGTTCACATCTTAGCAGGATTGTATTATGGGCAGTTGGGTCGTGTGCTCGAGAGTTGGTCGTATATCTCTCTTGCCAGTCGGAATTTACAGGTTATACTCCGTCCGTAAGTCAAACCCTCAAAAGTTAACCGTGAGTGTAAACATCAACTAACCCGGATTAGGAGCCTCGACCGCTTATCGAAGTGGCACGATCAGGGTAGAAGTATTGGTCAGTCACGGAGGGATAATCAGTTGGCATTTGCCTTCTGGACCTGCCTACAACTGGAAAGGTAATACTCTCCAAGATCGTTCTTGTTTACGTAGTGAGATACTAATACGCAAGGTGCTTAGTGATATTCTTGCCGAGCTGCCACTCCCTCAGTCCGGTATCCTGCAGTATGAAGATAGGATGCCATATCCAAATTCCGAGTATGCCGTCAATCAAGGCTTCTCAGAGCACATAGTAACGGGCTATATTGCACAGCTGTATCTTCGAAAGCAGCTGAACCAGGTGCATACCTTACTCTACGACTCGGAGAAACAGAACAAGAATAGAAACGGAATCACGTTGAGCGACCCGGCCATCGAAGAAGGCGTTAAGCGAATCGAGGAGATGCTAGCGAATTCGAGGAACCGCTGGGTGCCCGGCAGCTACCAGTGGGATGACAAAGACGATCCGGCCGGTGAAATACTTGAAGCTCGACTGCGTGCCAAATATTGGGGCTCACAGGTCATTCTCTACCGACCCTTTTTGAGGGCCATCCTCGAACGAGAACCGTGGCCACCGTATCATAACCAAGCGGGTTCTCCCGACACCCAACCGTCCGAGATGGAGGAAATGCCTCGCAATGTGGATGTTAGGATTCTCGAGTATGCCGGCTTAGCAATCAATGCCCTTGTCGAGAGTACCCGAGCGTTCCATGGGATACCTCCTAGCCAACGCATTATTATTACCAACGTTTTTGGAACCGCTCATGCGTAAGTGCAATTCATTAATAAGACGGGAAATAGTAACCAGCATCTAACCTGTGTCCAGTCAATGGGGAAATCTTTTAACTCTAGCAGCGTGTTTCAAGGATAGATATCTACGCCGGTTCATCGAGGCGGAGACCCTAAGGAATCTGTTTTCTCGGACCATCTCTTTTTTCCAATCGATCGTTACACCCACGAGCGCGCTAAGAGCCGATATGAATATTTTGATCGGCTTGGCAAAGAATCTTGGGTTTATTCGGGATGAATACGAAATTGCAACCTCAAGCTTTTCGAGCATAACGAGCGGTGGCCCTCTGCCGCCGATGCATAATCCGGATAACTTTCATCCACCCCCTCTGTCTACGCTTGGGCGACCGCATCTACCTCCGCCGCATTCAATTTCTTGAGAGACTTTGGGTTGTTAAATTGTACGACTACGACTGCGTCAAACGATACGGACGAGCGATGCTGTGGTGTTAGGTAATGGGGGCTTTTTTGGTCTACCATTTTTTAGGGGTGGGACCAACTGCCCCAATGTTTGGATTGGTGCGGTTATAATGTTCGATACCAGATGTGTCGAGGACAAACTGTCACTTCATGTCATGCACATGGTGACAATGTCAGGTCGGGGGAGGTAATCTGTATTTGGAGGTTTCGCACCTAGCAACGGCGTTTTCGGGAGACTGTCCGGCGCGACAATGTTTGGTTCTACGGTGCCAGTTTGCATACCACAGGTACATTCGAATGTGCTTGGTTTCCGGCAAAAGTATTTCCTGTTGGTTTTATTTTTATTTTATTTTTTACTTTTCTACCCTATCATCTTTCGTGGCGCGCCAGCCCACTGGAGCATACACTACCGGCGTTTTTTTATTATCGAGGCAGCATTGGAATATCCTCTGTGAACAAAGATTTACGGGAACTCGGCAGCTTGGGATACCCCCCCTTTGCGAGAGCGCGCATTTTTTGTTGTGCTTTTACTACTACTACTACTACTCCACATTACCTCTATATATATATCAACATCGACGAGTATATACGTATTATACTTACTATCTACAAATTTGAATCCTACGTCTTTTTTTCTCCAGTCTTATGGTTCCTTCTTCGACATTGTTCTACCAAAACCTACCCCTGATGACTGAATCGACTCTGAGCCCTACCACATGTCTTGAGAATCTAGCGAACTAGCATTTACACGGCATGGTATTTGTTGTTGGCATGAGGAATCGACACCGACTCTCTGCTATGGCGCGGAGTCTTTGATTCGTGGCACTTGATCCGTCTTTTCCCGTTTGGACCGGTTGCATATGTACCGCTTCTACTTACCCCCTTTTCCCCCCCATATCCCTTCGCCGCGTGGGCGAGTATCTATATAGTCTCGGTCGGTATCTTGGGCGGCTTGCATCATTGCTTTCTTTTGTTTTTCTGGCCCGTATGCGCATGTGTGCGGGAAGGCATCGCGGCGGAAGGGTTTACGGCATATTGCTGCTTCTGGTGGGAGCGGAGGAGATACCAACTTTTTTTTTTCTGTTCGGTTTCGGGCATTTGGCATTCGACTATTAAGTGGGTTGGTTTGTTTGGCCTTGGTTTGATCGGGTTGGCGGCCGGTCGTTGTGAGGATAGGGATAGGGATAGGGATAGGGACGGGTTAAGGTTAGGACAGGACAGGGCATCGCTGTCGTGCGCGCGCATTATACACACATACATACGTACTGTATCTAGGTACACCATCTGGATATAACATAACATTGCTTTTTTTCTCTTCTACGGCTTGTTTATTGCGTCTGTCGTTCGGCGAGTATTAGTGCGAGTAGGTACGAAAAAAGGGGGCCTGTCTGCGGACGATAAGCCGGCCTATCTATCTACGTACCCAGCAGGGCACTTGGACTTCAAGATTAGGATTGTGGACGACGGGCCTAGACGTCGCCCGACGTCGTACGATCGAGCTCGTCGGGTGTTGGAAGACACCGATTAGGCAGTCGTCGCGCGTATGCCGCTAACATCTAGATGCTAGGTATATAGGCCCGATCTAACGATGCGTACATATCTACCTAGTAGCGTCTCCGGAAGAAAGGGAAAGGAAAAGAAAAGAGGAACGGTGTGGTGTCTCACTTGAACCAACGTAAAACGCGCATGCCGATATGTGTGTATGTATTATTTACTTGCTTACCTAGGCACTTACGGCATTGTCGAGCTCTGATTATTACAGGTGGGTTTGGTTAAACGTGCGACATATCTAACGCGGGCCAATTCGCAGAAGCCAGGACGTGGAAGAGGGTGGTGGCACGGTGGCTTGAGAGGCTGGAGGCGTAACGCAGACCTGTCGCTATAGCAAACTCTTGCCATTGCTTTTTTTACTGGGATCCGGAATGTGGACACACACGCATTCTGTAATTTGAGCCTTTGCACGCGAGTCTCCGGTGCCAGTGCCGGGGAGAGAATCTTGCTTTCGATGCCTGACCGGTCGGGTTGCCCTGGGCAAATTACGCGCGGGCGGATATGTCGCTCGATTTAACGTTATCCGCGTGGATCTCGAGATATTCCCCGACCGGTAGATATAGTAAGCCGGAAAATAAATCTCATATCAAGACGTAACTCGTTCTCTGTTGTGGGTTCTTTTCCTTCCTAGAAGAAATTTGACATGCTATACTATGCTATGCTACACTTCGCTACTTCCTGCCGCAAAGTGCTACCGACGGACGGGGTCGCGACCCACCCGCCTGGGTCTATCGCGCCTACTCCATCCAGGCCCCTGAACTATTTCCTTCCTCCGAGATATGGTTGCCTACCTACCCACATATGGTATGAACGACAAAGATACGTAAATTTCAGGCAGAACATTGTCCAGGTAGCTATACGTCCAAGGGCTTTACGACGAGGCACAGCCACCCGTCCGGGTAAGCGGCCTCGCGCATGAGGTCCTCGAGCGGGGCGCGAAAGGGCACGCTCGCGCCGTGCAGGATCACGTCCGCGAGCACGGGATCCCGGCTGCTGGGGAACAGCCGCGGCAGCAGAGTGCGGAGGGCGGCGCCGAGGGTCTGGGGGGTTCCTGCGCGGTTATCGAGTCAGGGATAACGCGGAGATAAGGATATCTGGGTTGGGGAAAAAGGGGGCAGGGATAAGACGAAGAGATGGCATGGCATACGTTCGCTAACACGCGGCTGCACGAGAGATTGGACGACCTTGAACGAGCCCGCCTGTTCGCCGCCGGCGGGGTCGTCGGACGACTGCGGGATGTACACCCGGATAGGCACGTTCCGCAGCTCGCGCGAGGTGTTGAGGAGCCGTAAGTTGACTTTGGCGAAGGAGGCATAATCGTCTGGTTTCTAGAATCAGCCACCAAGTTACAGGTAAGAAGCAAGATCTGCCGCCCTTACTGTCCTGAACTGCGTTCCAGAGCGCGGTCGTGTGGTCTTTGGACAGGGACATTATCTGGTGCGCGTTACCGTTGCGCACGAAGTCGGCCTATCCCCAGGGTTAGCGCTTCAGCCACTTCTCTCCCTGGCGTTGCTAGTGTCCCGCGTGCCGGGCTGGCTGGCTGGCTGGGTAGATCTCGATAAGAGCGGTGGGACTTGCCTCTTTGGCGCTGTTGAGGAAGGTATCCCCGATATCCCAGCCCAGGCCGTCGCCGACGGTCAGGCGCCAGGGCAGCGTCGGCTGGTACAGGTCGACGAGCAGGCCCACGGCCAGGTTGCGCAGCAGCACGTCCTCGTGGTGGAAGCTAGAGCACGGCAGGCCGAAGTACGAGGTCAGGCGCGGCAGCAGCAAGGCTAGGTAGCTGAGCCGCGGCACGGAGGCGACGAACGGCGTGTTGGGCGCGGCGGCGTGGGTCACCAGCACGGGCACCTGCAGGTCCCAAAGGGTCTGCGGGATCGTCGACGACGAGGGCGGTGTGGAACTCATCTTACCTGGGTAGGTAGGTACAGGTATGCTAAGGTGGAGTAGGAGATGGAAGTGTCTGGGCTGGTAAGCTGACTAACTGGCTACCGGTCTTCGCTAGTGCAAAAGACGTTGCGTATCATCTTCGCGATCACCCCGGCAGCGCGCGTAGTAGAGGCGCGGATTACGGTGAAGCCGAGATGTATGTATGTAGGTAGGTTCAAGGTTGCCTACGTAGATAGAAAAGGCTGAGGTTGGTTGATAAGTGGCGATAGTAATGATAGGAGTCGGTTAGTTGGAGAGTTGGAGTTTGCGACGCGAATGACGGATGACCGGCCAAGAACGGCCGATCAGCGTTGCATATAGAGTGGAGATTACAATAAGGCTGTAAAGCGGGGTAGCTTATAGCTATCCGAAAACGGTCTAGTCTTTATCTTGAGTCATGGAAATGCTCCAACGCTCCAATGCTCCAACGCCCCCAACGCCCCAAGCTCCCCCGCAGCTTGGGTACCCTAGACAAGGCCTAATTAGCCTACCATGAAGTGGGAGCTTTGGGGAACCTTCCACATGGAAAGTCGGCAAGCCCAAGCTCAGGGGCTAGGGACAACCTGGTTCGGGCTTCTTATTACCGATTTTGTTTTTTGAGTGGTTCGGAGTTGCTTCGTGGGTCTGTTAAGCCGGCTGACAGGCACGGAAGAAATAGAACGGAAGTGGCTGTCGATTTCTATCAGTTATCACTTCCCATGACACAGAACTTTGTAAGCCACCACGTGATATTATCAATTGAATCAAATTTGCTCAAGACATTGAAGACATCCAGAATTAATACAGTGTACATGTATACAATACAATTATATACTTGGATACTTAGTAATACAAATAAATACATAACGTTGAGTTGTAGTTAAGTGCATACATAGTTAAGCATGTCTTATACGTGCATGCATAGTACACCATGTGATATCTGGATGGATGTCTTGTCTATCCTGTCTCAGATTCATGCATCGAATCAAAATAAGATGACAATCTTCATCTCATACTTTTGACAACTAACAGATAGCTTTACATGCGAGGCTGACGCAGACGGTTCAGGGTCCCATGCCTTTGGGTTGAGATCCTAGGATTTTTCTTCCCTTTTTTTTCTTTTCTTTGGTCATCCGGAGTCCCAGGTCGAAGCCCTGTATCCCCAAATCCAGGGTTAGGCCCCTTCTCGTATTATTATTGTATTAATACAGAAGAGAAAATGATGCATTTGTCATATATGATAGAACCTAGAAGTTGTCCGTCCCCATTAAAGTGTTAGAGACTCACAATAGCCGACTAACACGTTCTCCCTTACATATTTCTAAGTTAAAACACCGTTACGCGATCATACCAAGCGCGGGCCACCAATTTCCCATATAAAATCGCCAAAACGCAATATTTATAATTAAATGAATAAAATAGCTAAAGACATGCAGTTTAAATATTTGAATAGAATATTATGAATGATAATCGTAGAAAAAGTTTCAGAAATTCTGAAGAATATGACGTATTTTTAATTAATTATTAAAGTTGCGAAATTTCGTTTTATATGGGAAACGTATATAAAATTCCACCTTTACTTTAAAAATTCATAACTAAGTAAATAATATATCTTTAACTTTACTTCCATTTTTATAAAATAACTTATTATATTATACATGTTATACAAAAATTATAAACGATGAGATAATTTTTTTATTTAAATATAAATAAATGTACGTTTTTAACATCATTTTTATATGGGAAAAAAATCCCCGAAATTTACATTTATTAATAATTAATTCAATAAATTAAATGAACTTAAAATAATTATATATTATAAACTTTAGAATATTAATATTTTAATTATATTTAAATTAAAAATACGAAATCATTATTCGTAAAATTATAAATTTTTAAAATAAAGGTGGAATTTTATATGCGTTTCCCATATAAAACGAAATTTCGCAACTTTAATAATTAATTAAAAATACGTCATATTCTTCAAAATTTCTGAAACTTTTTCTACGATTATCATTCATAATATTTTATTCAAATATTTAAACTGCATGTCTTTAGCTATTTTATTCATTTAATTATAAATATTGCGTTTTGGCGATTTTATATGGGAAATTGGTGGCCCGCGCTTGGTATGATCGCGTAACGGTGTTTCAACTTACCCGGGTAAGCAACCATACAGCTCGTCCATCCTCATCTGTACCTATACTTATATCTGTACCGAAAGAGCCCAAGATCGGCTTACATGCATCCCCGGACGTGGCACAGAGCAAACGACGCCAGATACGGATGTAACAAGCGATGAGCTTTTTTCGGTCGACTACCTATTGGGAATGGAGACCCCTGAATCTCGCCTTGTTTCGTCTTTGCTTATTATATCTCACATTATGGTCCCCATTGGCAACATGATAATAATAATAGACCTTTGCATACAGTGGCTGAACTAGGAACCCGTATCTGTGCGCTGTTATATGGGTGTATGTAAGGGAGAGATGTTTGCTAGATAGATCTCTTAGCTTCGTTAGCTCTATACTTCTATCATCCAAAGAGATCTTGATCGATTACTCGGGACGGGCGGTTGGATCTTCCACATTCATTTGAATACCTTTTCCGATGCCGGCAGTGTATCATCCTGATACCAGCTCAAAAGGCCATACTCTAGCTTGAGCCTGTAATCGAAGCCAGGAGGTAGGTAGTTTATGAACTACATGTTCGAAACGTGAACAATAATATGGTTGAAAATCAATCGATTCTATCTTTGCTATCTGAGCTAAAAGCTACAATTGAAGTAAAAGTTAGGTACCTAGTAAGTAATCAGCCAGTAGATATGAACTTCCCATACTGCGACAGCAAAGCAGAGAGGTACATAGCAGAGCTAATAGTAGAGCTATCTAGATCAGCATCCATGAATCTTTAAGATAATCCCATTGTGAAATAGTCAAAGCTGGATTTTGCAGATTTTGCACACCCACTAATGTGACTGTGCGGGAGGCGCCTCTTCGTCGCCGTTGTCGCCGTTGTTACCGTTCTCGCCGTCTTCGTTTCCTTCCACCATCTCGTTGTCGTCATCCTCGTCCTCGGATGCCATCTTCCGCCATTCTTCCTCATCTAGATACTCGTTCATGATATCATCAAACTCAGCATCATCTTCTTGGTCATTCTGAGAAACCTCATCATTCGCAGCCTCATCATTTGCAGCATCATCTTCTTGGTCACTCATAGAAACGTCATCATTCGCAGCCTCAGCAGCCTTAGCAGCCTTTTTGGCCTCTCGATGTTCGGTACGGCTTGCATTAGTATCACCAGACGTGACATCTTTCATAAATGCCGCATCAATCTCAGCCAGAGATAGGTTGTTATCCAGGGCTCGTAGCTCCCTGGAGTCGATTCTTCTCGCCCGAGCCTCCGCCTTCTCTCGGATGGACTTGTCGATATCCTGGGCCGTAAACTTGGCCTTTCCTAGCAGCATCGTGAGACGCTCAAGCTTCCATTCCGAGACGAGCATGAAGTTAATCTGAGGCTGTGGTAGCATCTCAATGTTCTTCGCCCCTAGCCGGACCCGCAGCATCAGCTCCATCGCTCTCTCGAGGACGGCGGATTTGTTGAGGTCTTCGGCTGTCCACACACGCGTGGTGGCGCCTTCGTTTGGTTTGCCATATGATAGCAACCGTCGGTGGTTGTTCTTCTTGTGCGAAAAGTGACTTCTCACGTCGCTTGGAAACTTCTTGAATTCGTCGTAGTACGCGGCACGTGGCTTGATAAGGAGGAACTTCTCATAGTCGTCATCGAATAGGTGGGACATTCCTTCATCTCTGATGCGTTTAGGTCGATGTTTCTGTATCTTCACTCCAGATCCAAGACCGTTCAGCTTTAATCGTTTTGCTGCTGGCTCCCCTTCTTCATCTTCTTCCCCCTCCTGTTCTTCCTCAGCACCCTTCTTCTCCTCTTCCTCGTCGGCGAGTAAATTCATGTCTTCCATAAGCTCTCGCGCCTCCGGAGTTTTCCACGCCTCATCGATTTCATACTGGAACAGATTCAATAATTGGACGAGGACCCCAATCATAGGACCTTGTGCGCGAGTCCCTAATTCAGGAAGGATCTTCTCGACCTGTCGACTCTCGCAGAACTCGTGGTATGAGTTATTGACCTTCAACCGATAGACCTTGACGTCAGATGATTGTCCGACCTATGATCGGTTAGTAAATTAATTGGATAATGAATAGGTAAATATCGAATAACTTACCCGAATGACTCGATGTATAGCCTGCCACTGAACAGGAAGACTATGAGCCTGTGACGCGACTAACACTTGCGCGCAATTCTTGTGCAGATTCGAGCCCGCGAAGCCGACGCTGTACATCTGTATCAGGATCTGACACGAGTGGTCATCATCGTCATTGAAGCTGGCGATGAGCTCCCTGCGCTCCTGGCCTGTCAAGCCAGCGTGTAGTGTGCGACAATGAACGAGTAGGAACTGGAGAACAAGTTCGTAGAAATACGCTAGAATCGGTCTTGACTCCGTGATCAGGAGCTTCTTAATCTTCTCGTTAGGACCCCTGTTAAGTACGTTCTCTTTGACGTACTGGAGGATGTATCGCAGAACCGGCGACTTGCGCACTGCTAGCTTGACGTAATCTAACGCTACCTTGGGTCTCGGATCATCGGGCTCAAGAAGAAAATTCGCGAGTAGCATGAAGTTGACATTATTTTCGCGCATCTTCTTGACGTGCTCGGCTTTGGCGCCAAATCCATTGAGAGAGAGCAGCTTTTCAAGCCGTAAAACGTCTATCGAAGCTGCTGCCAGCTCGAATTGGAGGTAACTTGTGAGAACTGACCGGTGCGTTCTCTTTTGTGGCTTTGCTTTCTTCCAGTTCTTGGTAGCATCCAGGTACCCCATGAGTATGTCTATGTGGGCCTCTTGATAGGCTTCCTCCAAGGCATGATCAAGCTGAATGTTGACTGTAAAGTTGTCAACATTAGGTAGTAGGCCCTCCACTATGATATTAAGTCAGAAACCATTACTGCAAATGAAAAGGCGAATGTTCAAAAAGGAAATCGAACATCTGGAGGTGTTACTTACAGGAAACTTGTTCCGTACCTTTCCAATCCCAATTCAGATTCGAACTAGGGGCTCTTCGCAAGATTGCCAATGACTCGAAGTGCTTCATGAGTTTTCGAGTCTCCTGGATGTCGACAGCACTGCTTCCTTTGCTCCGAGAAATCAACTTGGACACTATCGACGGCCTACCAGCGATGAGATGGTGATCATCCCACGGGTCCATGTCATCGAGCACTCGCAAGTCCTGGGGTTCTGTAAACTTCTGGGAAATCTTTTCCCATCTGCTCTTGTTCCTCTGGAGAAAACTCTCTGCGTTTGGCCAAAGAAGCCTCACGGGTCCCATGAGGTCTGTGAGGAGGTTCAGGCACGGCGTCGCCGTGATCAGAAGAGTGAACTGTCTTTTAAGAAGTGCTACCGACTTGTAGTACCGTGTGCTTGTATGACGAATCTTGTAAGCTTCGTCGACAACCACGATAGAGAAGCCTCGTCCCATTTTGGTAAATGTTGACCACCACTCTGTCTTCCCCCCTTCGGCTTTGCTCATGCATGTCCTTCTCGCCCAGGTGTCTATTGACATCACGATGACGGTTTTAGCTGCTTCATACTTACTTTCGTCCCATACGTAGCTTAAGGAGTCTGGCCATTCCCTAAATTGTTTAACGCTCAGGATGTCAGTTCGGGGTTGGTCTTCTTTCTTCTGAGCACCGTCTCCAGATATGATTATCTGTTTGATGCTCCTGCTGCTACCAAGCTGTTCGATCTCGTCGACCCATTGAGAAGCAACAATATTGTTAGGGGCTAGGATTAGGATGGGGCGATATATTGACTCGTCATCCTTGCCCTTCTCGACATTCAATCTCTGGCTTGCTAAGATGTCCAGGCATGCGATCGTTGTTAGGGTCTTCCCGAGACCCATCGAATCAGCCAAGATTGCACCGGAATACCGGGGACCGCGTAGTCTCTTCCTGTGTATCCACTCAGTCTTGGTCTCCTTTTCTTGGGTATAAATCTTTTTCTTCTTATTCCATAGGTGTGGCAGCTTTAGCTTTAGCCGCGGAAGTTCACCAAGGAATCTCGACATGATCCATGCGATTCCTGTGATTTGGTTATCGAGAAGACCTTTGCGGCCGTCCTCGCCATCGAGTTGGGGGAATAGTGGTGATTTCCATACGGTCAGATTGTTACGACCGAATTTACCGCACCTCTCCATTCGGAGATATGAAACACATGATTTGATCGGAGGTCCAAGGCTATTCGGCGATGCCGCGACGAGTGCTTGCGCTACGGCGCTCACGTCTTGGACAATATCAGACTCTGCGTTCTTCGAGCCGTTTGGGTCCTGTTCACCCGTTAGTTGGAAATGAAATAGGTAGATATTTTAAGTTCAAATACCTCAGCATCGATCTCTCGTTGTCCATCAGCTAGAATAGCATCTACGAGTTTCTTCGGAACTGATCTGCCTATAGTCACGGACTGGCCCTGCATGATCTCACCAGTTACCTGAAAACTAATCTCAGGCTGATACTCCTGAAGGGCTTCATGAATTACCCAACGAGCGAAGTTCTCATTGTCGATCAAACGAGAAGGGTGTACATCGTGGCCGGAATAAAAATGCTTGACCTCTATAATGAAGTTAGTAATTACCCCTATTCTATATTTGGGGACATGGATACATACGCTCCACGGTCTTGAATATTCGGTGCGGGTCTAGACGACCATAGGTTGTTACATCTTCTTTATGTTCATTGAGATATGATTCGATCTTCTTCTTCCAGTAACTTGACTTACGAACGCCTGGTCGGGACGTCCGCTTTGGTGCCGAGCCGTCATCCATGGTCAAGTTCTGGGATGGGAAGCTTGAGGAAGTGATGTTAGATATTCGAAGGATAGTGATAAATTGTACGATACTTGAAGGTAACTAGGTAGTGGTAAAGTGCGATATGATTTGGAAGGTCGAAAAAATAATCGTCACTACGAAGCTGTGCTGGATGCCACGAAGGCAAACATTATCAATGAATCGGCTGCCGTTGTTAGAAGTTCCCCGGCCTTCTCAAGAGAGACTAGATTATGGGTAAGTATTAGAAGATGAGGTTAATGATGCTGCTGGAGCATGTTCAAGTCGAACGACAGTGTGGGATTCGAGTCATGCCATGACGAGATGTTAGATGTGAGAAGTAATTGTGTATGAGGAATAGATGTTATTCATGATGAAGAGATGGTAGGTATGTAGGAGTTAGCTTGAGAGATATCAACCTGGGAAGGCAAGAGGCAGGAGGCAAGAGGTGGGAGATAAGGGAAAAGGGGCGAGAAGAGGGGGGTTGTTTACTAAAGGGGCGACTACAGCCCTTCTGAAACCTAGTCTGTACTCGCCTTGGATGTTTTTCTATCAATTCCGGAATATTCTCACTGCCAAAGCAGTAGAAGGACCCGGATCCGTACCAATAGGAAAATTCTGCAAAATCAAGAGGTCAGTGAATTCCAAGGGACGAAAGGGGGAAATGGGTTAATTAGGTGTGAATTAAATCACAAGTTATGATAGACATCATACTCACCCCCTTTCCAGGCAGTAGGAATGTAGTAGTTTGTTGGAATCTGGTTATTTTGAAGTTGAAGTGGGATGAATTAGAAAAGATACAAGTTGTAGGTAGAGTGATAGTTTGTGAATTTGGCAATAACCCAATTGCGACATCCCTGATACAGCCAATAGAGACAAGGAAGTTGCAGGTTCTTAGAGAGATTCGGCGAGTATACTCTATAGTCGGCGAGTATACTCTATAGTCGGCGAGTATACTCTATGGTCGACGAGTATACTCTATGGTCGGCGAGTATAATCTACAGCCTTAAAAAGACGACGACGAACAAGGCATAAACGACTACGACAGCGAATATGATAAATGCAGCAGGTGCCATGATATGAACTTTTCAGGAGTGATATCATTACTCATTATTTAAGTATCTACCTAGGTAGGTAGGTAAGACTTTTAAAATGCGAATACCAGGTAATACAGGACCGATTACCTGTGAATACATGATAGTCTAATGGTAGATAAAACGACGATGCCGTTAAAGACAACGACGTTAAGAAAGTAATAGTAGTAATTGTATTTTAACGCCCTAGCTGAGACATGGTATTTCTACCCCCATCACCCTTTTCCAAGTCTAAAACTCCAGCTTCAACCTAATATTACCAATTATACTGCTCGTAGTGGGCGTTAAGATGTGTGAAGTGGTTTATTGGTTTCGAGATCGATAAGCTCTTGAGGCGTTTGACGATTTACGCTAAGGGGGTAACGTTAGGTATAAAGAAAATAACGGTAGTAACTAAAAAAACGACGATAATAGTAATAGATACCTATAAAAAGCGGCAGAAACTTTATAGAACGACGGTAAGAAAACGACGTTAAAGGATGGCAATCGCAAATACAAAAACGACGCCGGTAAACAAAATATGTTAAAAAGATAACACTTTTACAAAGACGACGGTAATATATAAGAAAACGACTATAAAACGACTATAAAACGACGTTGGTGAATAAAAAGACAATACTGAAGATGACAACGTCGTTAAGAAGCGATAATATTGACGGCGGATAAGAAGACGACAACGGTGAGTCTGGCATTAAAATCTCCAATTTCGGATTCGGGGAGGATGGAGGACTGTTGGAGAATCACTGGGAAAGAGCTTATTAGGTCCAAATCGATGTTTGCCGTTTCATTGGGAGAAAGAATCTAGTTAAGAGGTAAGTGCAGTCGATTCTACTAACTAGGATATTGCCAACTTTTGTCACTGGGAAGAACAGGTTAGGAAGGAAGGTAGGCAGTTACTCTCTTTGAAATATGTATGTACAGTAACTGCCCTGCTTGAGAGTTCATGCTTTCCCTCAATTGTGGGTGAGATATTTCATTCAACACAGCTAATATCTGAGTTGGAAAGTCCAAGCCCCAACCATCTTTTTCATGTTTTCGCCATCCCCACTCACACGAGCATAACTTCAAACCCTGAATCTGAACCCATGTTGAGCGGCATCTCCCGGCAAAGCATTAATAGCTCCCTCAACATATATGCCCTGATCCAGCTTCTTGTTCAACCGGATAAGTATGAAGCGCAAGACTGTAGCTGCAACCATTGAGAGGAATATGGTGCCGCAATTGACACACATAGCAATGATGTAGCGGGGTGCCATCCTGTCCTCGTACATGTAGGATGCGTAGATACTCGACGCATTAGACACGGCATTGATGAAGGCGAGGGCTGCAGCACGTTTGGCCGGGGGTCGGGGAAGTGTGTTGCTGATCCAGGCGAGAGCTACTACAAATCCACTGTAGACACCGGGGACCTATTGTGTATTAGAAAGTTGTCGACCTCAGGTAGATGGGGTTGTTTACCATGAGCATCATAGCCACGTATCGAGGCGCCAGACCAGTGGTCGCAGCCGCGAGGATGAATGCCGCCATAGCAACTATTAACGATCCCATTATGTGCCAGTAGCGTTCACCAGTCCGGTCTGCATGCCATGCATTGACGAATGTCGTGATGACGGTCAACACATATGGAGGGCATGTCAGGAGCAACGTGTTTATGTTATTGTAACCCAGGGTTTTGACTACAGCCGGGAAGAAGTTCGTGACAGAGGCGCTTGAAATGATACCCAAAACTAGGAGTAGCTGTAGATGATCGGTTAGCATGTTTGTGCCGCAAGGCTTTTAGCTGGGTACAGACCAAGACCCAGGTTTTCACATCGGCAAAAGCTAATCTAGCCCCCGTCCATAGAGACTGGTGCTCGCTGTCGATCCAATCATCCTCGCCAATGTCCTCTTCCAGCCGCCAGATAGCAAGGGCCTTTTCTTCCTCAGTTAGCCATGATGTCGTTCGAGGAAAGTTAGGAATGATGAAGAAGGCGCATAACGAGACTCCGACAGTGATGACACCTTCTATGATGAACAGCCATTGCCAGGCGCCTAGCCCCTTTACACCGTTCATATTTTGTGTGATTCCTGCGGAGATGAGACCGGAGAAGGCACCTGATATCAGTGATCCGGAATACAGCATTGCCGTCCGAAGCCCTAGCTCCTTTCGTGTATCTAAGAAATGTCAGTTTAATTATATAATAGTTGCTTTCACACGATTTTAGGTTATCATGAAAATGAAAGGTTGTGAAGTTAGGATTATTGCCACGTACTATAAATAAGTTAGCAACCATGTACATGAAAAAGGAGATTGTGTCTTAAGACTCTTCAACTTACCACCAACAACTCAGGTAATAGAGACAACCCGGCTATAATACAATTAGCAAGATGTTTGAATGACAGGTTCATGTTTTCGCAAAACTAACAAAGTAAGCCGCTTCGACGAAACCTAGGAAGAAACGAACGGCAATAAGACCGCCGAAGTTCTTCACGGAAGCAGTGGCTGCCGAAATAATGCCCCAGACCGTCATCTATCCTCACTGGTCAGCTCTCTCTCTCTCAGCATCAAATTAAATATTAACTGCGTATAAAATTCATAACATACGCATGCTGGGAGGTAGATAGCCGGCTTGCCGATCTTGTTTAGGAACAGATTTGATGGTATCTGCATAAGGAGATAGCTGCAATCCCAATACGTTAGTCTAAAATCCTGTGCCGTAGCAGTGCGCAAAGCTGTCCTACCCGACGAATAGAATGCTGACGGCAGTCTATGCAACGTTAAAATCTTCAACTCCAGTATTAATAGATCAAGAAATGCGCACTTGGAATTGGCTTGAATTCGGATCTAAATGCAAGTCTTCAGGGAGACCAGCAAGTTTCGCCGCGGCAATATTGTTTCTACGACCTGTTAACATAGCTCGAGTAGATTGTCATCGTGGGGCAGCTCTAACCGATCGATATAATTCAAAATATCTAGGACACAATTCTACATTAGTTACGATGCGCATCTAACGATACTAGATAGGTAGTTAAAGAAGACATAATTCTATACTGACACATAACAATGATCATTGGTAGTAATCGCCAGTCAATTTTTCTCCTTAACCTCGTCTCTAGTTCAATTCGCTGCTCAGGGGTCAATCTCGCGATGATTTCCGGCGCTCTTAGCCCTCTCGTATTAGCCTGGGCTAGGTTCGCGACATCGGGCATGCCAGCGGGAATGGCCTCCTCATCTTTGCTAACTGTCGTCTCTTCGTTCGATATTTGCCTCTTGGCGTCGGCTGCGTCGCTCAGTGAGTTCGACATCCTCGGCAAATCTAGTAATTTGGAGTCTTTAGACTATCAAATATTTCGATGTTGAAGTTTTCACGAATTTGGGCGGACGGTCAACATTTTATTATTTAGCATCCCGACAAAGGACGCCCAAGGTAGGTACGTCCGCCAATCCGATAGCCGACCTGGAAAGATATACCTGCAGCTTTACGGCGCAATACGACGCTGCATATCAGCCGTCACCTACAGGATTGCCCATCTTCAAGCAGGGTTTGCATTGAGATGTACGTAGCCGAGCCGATGTTTGGTCAACTAACTCACACTCTCTCGAGTACTACACCTTGGCATAGAACTAATCCATTTTTCAGATGAATTACCTGTCCGATTCGTTACATAGTAGGAATCGAGTCGCCGATAATGATCTTTGGTGATGAAGTAAAACATGGGGTTTCGCGCACTAAGCGGATAGGGTAACATCACAGAGGTCATTGATTGCGGGTGAAGAGAAAAAACCCCTGCTAGCCCTACTATCCCCTGCCCAGATGATGAAGCGGGTTACCGAACCCCAGAGCGCGGGGTTAGCGGCCGTCAATTACCAGAGACGCTAGCTCAGAACGGAGACAACTCTATCAAGTAAAGCTCTCATCATACTATGCCCACAACAGCTAAGGGCAAAGCTCAAAAATACGGCATAATCCTGATTGGCCTCTCTCAGACATACGGATCAAGTCTGTTGCCGAAAGGACACCCGAAACGTGGGAAATTACGTAGCTGGCAGCGGTTCAGGGGGTTCTCAGCTCGACCGTAAAATTGGAGAAGTTCTAGCGCTACCGTAATTGTTCGGGCAATTCGGGATAGCTAAACCGATGGGGCTCGGGACCTACTAACCGATACATTGAATTAGTGATTGCTGATATAACTTCATTTCTTCGGAATTTAATAGTGAAGCTAGGTCTGGAGAAAACAAACCTTAAACAGACTCCTTGTTTCACGTTCCTTGCGACAACATCTTCCTACTGGATCTCGTTGGTAGAATCAGGGTTGCCAGATTGGTATGGCAAGATTGTTACACGGCTGCGGTGTGAAGTCGAACATTCTCCAATCTAGAAAAGCGGTCAGCTATTGTAACAATAGACGAAGCAAAAAAGCTACACGTTGGATACCTTGGCATCGCCTTTCCATCAAATACTAATCGGACTTATTAGCGACAAGACTGGCATGTCTTGACATGAGTTCTTTGCCTAGCAAGTTGCTGTCTATGTCATTTCCAGCAAAAACCAGCTGGTTAATAGCTGCACATCGTTACGACCAAGTAACAAGTTTCTCACAATACTGTTTTGTATTAGGACTAGGGTATCATATGGTGCTCAAGCAACTTGCCTGTCCAAGGCCGCGTTTCTTCACAAATTGAAGTCCGATAGCAGTTTCATCCGTACTGCCTCGTCCTTCCCTCTTTCGACTGCTTTTTCAAGCTCTTCTGCTAGGATAGCATTAATCTCCTTCAGGCGCCTTCTGACCTCAAACCCCCTTAGTAGGTCAAGCAAGCCTTCGAGTAGTCCCGTCTTTCGTTCCAATTCCTTCTTCTCCTCCTTGAGGTTGATCAATCGGGTCCTGCTTTGGGGATCGAAGCAGATGTGGTACATCTTGCAATACGCCTTCCACTCGACCTCGCAATCCACTGCCTTGCCTACGAAGAGCCATGGCCACATATGTTCCCAGACTCGTCCCGAGATATAGTCATCCCAGTGGGTTTGCATCAACCATTCCACTACAATGAGAGTTAGTAATTTATTCTTTGGGAAAGAGCTTTACGAGCTTTGGACATGTCTCAAAAGCAATAGCTCCTCAATCAGTTTAACTGAGAAGTTTCCACTCCCAAGACAGGCCAAAAAAAGGGGGAAGGAACTCTTGATGTTACATACTGTTGATCCGATACTGGGACTTCGGGTGTCGTCTCACAACATCCCTCGTCGCTGCAAACTGGGAACAACATGGCCCGCCAAGGATTTCGGGGACATCATTAGTGGCGAAATTCTCGGTGAATGCTTCATACATGTAAGGTTCTTCTTGCTTGTTCCAATCTTCATCGGTCTTGCTCGTGTTGATCCAGTTAGGGCATGCATTTTCCCAGGATACGCGCAAGTTAAAATAATGTCTCTGCAGGACCTCGTTGAGATCTAGATGTGATAAGGCAAATACGAGGGATGAATTCAATGTGCCCTCCACGTGCCACGGGCTTTCGTCGGCGTGGGTAAAGATGGAGATATCTGGCAGGTTGTCGTAAAAGTCGTGCATGTAAGTGTGATATATCAGAGCCTCACGCCCCTTATTCGGCACTGGCGGATGAAATTCGGCCTTCAAGTTATCGCTAACATAGCGAATTACTTTTAGATTAGGTATCTGGATATTTTGAGTCCAAGATATGTCGTCCTTGGAGAGAGTAGCTACGACTAAGTTGATCGTGATGTCGCTTCCGTCGTAGTTCGGTGCTGAGGTAGAATGACCTTTGTCGACATCGACCTTGCTGTGGTAGTCATCTTGGGATGTAACATGGGGTTGCTGGTCCTGCCAAAGGTTCCCGAGGAGAATGTAGAATGAAACCGTAAGCATGAAAGCTGGAATCACGAATCTCCAATGGGGCAACCAGAGGCTGCAAGGGCCCTTTGAGAAATTCATAGGGAGAAGAACGATTGTGCATCATCCCGTATCGGCCCGTTCCTTTGATCTGAGATTGATATTAAGATTAACTTAGTACAGGGGAGGAGGTATGAATGAACATGATCACATGAATCCGTGATTAAGAGAAGAGGACGCAAAGGATGAAAAAATAAAAAAGGTAAATAATAGACGAAAGGAATGGGTGGAATAATAACGATTGGAAAGTTAAAAATCCCAGATGCAGGAGTGTAGGTGTGTGTGTAACCAGGGTGATCTATTACACGATAGGTAGGTGAGAAAGTACACCCGACTAGATAGAATGACTAATAGTATCCAGGTATGAAAGTGTAGAAGGAAGGTAGAAAGGTATGTAGAAGGAACGAGTGACATGAACAAAATAGTTTCTAGAACCCTTGAACTTACGAAATTTAGGAAGGAAGCAACGCAACGACCTCAATTATTGCAAACCCATAATTTTCCTAGGTAATTGCTCTGCACTGCCACCCCAAACTTGCTCCCTTCCGAATTCAATACGCGTCACGAACCAGCAACTGAACAATCTTTCGCGTACAACATAAGATATATTCTTTTCTCCGATGACGTTATGCCTTGGATTAGTAGGTCCACCTACAGTTTGCCTTCCCAGAACGAGAATGCGCTTGACATTCAACTTATAGAAGCTATAGAAGCTATACCTCCTCTTCTCACCTAAGCCTATCCTTGGCTCTTGGGTACCCATCTTTATTCTTGAATCCATAGTACATAGCATTTTATATAAAATCTAGATCTTATTAGGCAAGATCAGATGTACATCTAACCCAGAGTTTGTGTAACGAGTGGCTAGATAAAAGGGGGATTGAAGGCAATCTTAGACGAGGCACATTGTGCGCCGAGTCCATATCAAATGAGCCACAATAGCAAAACTTCCTAGGTAGGGCATATCATTGAGATATCCTTTTTTTATTACCGAGTTGGTACGGTGAGACAAAATGGTTGATTGTGGAACAATAGAAGCTCGAGATTCAGTAGGACCCCTAGAAGGGACAAGTTGAATAGGGGATGTTTGAATTCAAGGATAAAAATGCCCACATCAATTTGCTAAAAGTGGACAAGATGATGCTCGGTGTGCCGCGCACGGCTATTACGAGGCTCTTGGCCTTGCTGCATGTTCATTGGCCCATTTTAAGACGAACGGAAGTCGCTTCGGCAGCAGACGGGTCGGGCCCACCCTTCCCCACTAGTATTTTTCGACGTTGAAAGTTGAAAGTTAAAATGTTAAAAAATCTACAGGGGGGGATAATCGGACACGCGACACATTTACATCCGATAATTATTTCCTTCACATCGTCGTCAGCCTCTTACGTCAAGATCAAAATCTAGCTTAGACTGCCCACGATATATCCCCATAACTTCGCAACTAGTAAATTCTCCAATTGAGGCTTTCCTAACTAACCTCTTCAACTGAGCGCCACAACTACGGCCGCATATCAAATCCCTTGCGAAACCCCTCGAAACGTTTGATCCAATACGCGTCAGCCAGGCGTCCTTAGTACATATGCCGGGTACTACAAGCAGGCTCAGTTTCTAGTGACTAGGAAATTGTTATCTCGCTGACAGTATTCCTGATCAAAGGCGGGTACCTGCCCGCCTACGCAGCAAACCCGTTTCATCGACCCAGTTACATCCGTCAAAAAACGAAACTGATATGACATGCAGTCATGCACATATGGACGATCTCTCGAAAACTATCCCCCATTTGGATTTGTCTCATATTAAAAATATCAATATCAGATCTAACTATCTGACAAGCCAGCCTACCTGCCTACGTATAGTAGGTACCTAGTAGGTCAATTCCTACTTACATAACAACCCTCGTCTTACTCCAATATTTATCACTTTCTTCGACAACAACTTTACCCTCATCCTCCAACGGCCCGATGACCTCAATATCCTTCTGTGGACAACCTTTCAGGAAGTCCTTGGTATGCCAATCCATGGTGAAGTTCTCCTTATTACCTGGACCAGTCAACTCATACAACTGGTCGTTGCTACCTGCGAAAACAATGCGACCGATATGCGCCCACTGCCGGTATACCCTTTTGTCAGTCATATCACCACTCTGAATAGGAGCTGCCAAGACGGGAACGCCGTGGACGCACATAAATAGTGGCAGTGCACATGCCACACGGCTCCCATGTGCTGAAGAGAGTACATTGCCATAGGAATTCCTTCGGGTAATGTTTATATGCCAGCCTCGCGAGGGAGCTTTCTGCGTGATTGACCTGGTCGACCGACTGATGGGTCAGTAACACAGCGTCATTGTCTGGTCCTATCAGAGCTGCAGCAAAAGGTCTCTTCCCGAATGTGGCGGCTCGGCGCTGCACTGTCAGTGCTACCTGGATGCCTGCTGCGATTTGTGCCGGCGTCATAGGTTTGCGCCCCGGAAATAGGTTCGGGGTCGATCCGGCTACTGTACCGGGCTCCGCTGCCATCGTTAAATAGTTGCCTAGATGGTATATCAATTGCCCTGTTGGTCGGTCGGTCTGTTGTTTAACCAGGAAGTAATTGGGACTCCTTACTTCCGATGGCCTGTTATAGATTGATGATTCTTTACAAAATGTAAGATAATTTGTAAGTATGATGCTATGTATTAAAGACTATCCTATCGTAAGTCATGCGGGTGTGCGTCCGAGCCTCCTAATTGTACGGAATATCGTCTATGTGTAATAGACGTTATTCTGTACTGGTAAGGGTAAACTCGTGTGTAAATTGTTGATTAATCTAGGTTTCATAACTAGCTAGATTTACATGCGATCTGAGGTTATCTCAGCAGCCAACGCTTGCCACCGCAGGTGGTCCAAGCGTTGCTGCGGAAACCCTCAGATCGGGGATCCACATCACTCTCCTCCTCCATTATGATTATCCCTAATCATCACAAACGTAATCCCTCTTGATTGATCATCCGTGATCATCATAACCGTACGGGGTAACTGTCGTCCACGTACGCCGGGAACAGGTTGCTGCCGTTGCTGTTGTACTTGCTTGGGAGCACCAGCCCTCCTGGGCCTTGTGATAGCTACGGGCCATAAGAGCCTCGTGCTGTATTGCCAGCTGTTTCTGAGTTGCTGCCTCTTCCTCCTCGGTCGGTTCGCGAGTGCATTCGGCGTACTCGGTGGCGTACTCGGCAGGTGGTTGGTTTGCCGTATCGGTGGGCGCTGCGGTGCCTAGCTCAGGTGCTGCGGTGCCTAGCTCAGGTGCTGCGGTGCCTGGCTCAGATGGTGATAGGTTCGTTTTAGCAGGCGACGGGTCAGGTTGGTTGATTGATTTCCCAGTCGCTATGCTTCTTGTAAGGGTTGTTATCATCGTGAACACCTGGTCGAAATTTTTGTTCATGTTATCCAACATCTTGTTGTGCTCCGCAAACGGTTCGAGCCTTTGGTAGGCTTGATTGACAGTATTGTCATAGTTCTTACGAACGCCGGCGAGGCTGGTGACGTCCGTGGGCGCCGTGGGCGCCGTGGGCGCCTTGCCCTTGCCTTTGCCTGCCCGTTCGTCTGAGTCGGAGCCAGCTGCTTTAGACATGGTCTAAGAAGCTGGTGTAAAAAGGTGTGATGTGAAAAGAAAGTGTGTAAATGAGTGAAATGAGTTTTATTTGTGTTATTGGCGTTCTGCCTGCGCAAATAGCTATTTGTGCGTCCGAGCCTCCTAATTGTACGGAATATCGTCTATGTGTAATAGACGTTATTCTGTACTGGTAAGGGTAAACTCGTGTGTAAATTGTTGATTAATCTAGGTTTCATAACTAGCTAGATTTACATGCGATCTGAGGTTATCTCAGCAGCCAACGCTTGCCACCGCAGGTGGTCCAAGCGTTGCTGCGGAAACCCTCAGATCGGGGATCCACACGGGGAGATTGATTGAATTAACATCAATAGCGATATCCGGAGATAAGAACCCCACCACGGCGTTTCCCGGAGACTGGACGTATTAAAGTCACATACATACATATCGCAGATATGGTACCCAACGTCGGACGAGATGTAATAGGCCACCCTACCGCCTACCCCCTAGTGTCTAAAATAAAACAAATAGGCAATTAGATATTGGCGTCTAGCCGACAGCACATGTAACGTGAAATGAACAGGGCTGCGGGGTCTTATTGTGTCGCCCTCAACTCCCCACTTTGCAAGATGAATCCAAACGACATCCCTGTTCTTGTTAAACTACAATTTGGCATTCGTGCCTCCTAACTTGGGCTTTATGGGTATCCTAGGATGACCTCCCGCTAACTTAAGGCCTGTGATAGCCTCGAGTTCATCGACTGCCTCGAATGCCTTCCCTAGCGGTACTTTGATGGTTCGAAACCCTACTTTCTTGGCTGCTTTGAGATTCTCGCCGATATCATCTAAGAAGATAATATCCTCCGGCTTTACCCCATCTTGCCAATTTAACGATTGCCCCCGTGCCTCAGTAGCACGAGAGATGGCGTACTTGTCTGCCTCGTTTAGCGCGTACTCATATATCTTGGGGTCCGGCTTCCGCAGCCCTACGTGTGCCGACGACACGAAAACGTCGAACAAATTCCTGATCGGGTCGGCGAAGAAATCCTCCCGATGAAGCGCATGACCTGAGGGGAAGATGACGGTATTGCTAAGCGCAGCTAGAATGAACTGTCCACTAGCTTTCAGATTCCTGAGAGCCGGGTGCATCCATGGGTCTGGGGCAGTCGATGCTGCCATCATATCGTTGAAGAGCCAATGCGCATCGAGATTCGGAAGTGGAGGAACCTCCTTGGGAAGGCTCGGGTCCTTCGGCTGCTGGATCTTGTAGAATGCGTCCCACCGCACGGGATCATGCAGGTCTTCATTGAAACCGGTGTAGAACGTATCGTCTAGACTGATCTCGCCCCTTTCTAACCTATGCCAAAATCCGCCAGGTGCCGTTTTAGAGATCGAATAATTGATCCAACCTGGTGGTATCCCTAGACTCAGTTCATAGTCTAATATAGACTGAAAAGGTGAGATGACCTATTTTTGGGTTAGCAATCTAGATGCAACAAAAGTTTAAGAAAATCAGTGGCCTGGTGCTTGAAAGTGCGTTGTCGGGCAACATAGGAAAGTACTAGATATGTAATAGTAATATAGAAGTAATATAAACTTACACAAACACCTCCGATATCGAACAGGAGCACTTTTGGTTTCTTTTGGTTACTAGCCATTGTAAAGTCCAAGGTTCCTCAGTATTAACATATACAACCGAGTATTCTATTAGAATTAGATTCTAAGATCGTGCTAACATGTACCTAGCTTCCTAAGTTAATGAAACCCATTTTATCGATTCTGTGAAAGTAGGAGGACGTTTCAACTTAGATATGTCTGTCTTCCAATAAGCTATCCCGAGACATACCTCGGCTGATTACCTAAGCTTCGAATATGGTTATTTCTGATCCTTTTGTGGTCCGTGCATATGTTGGAAGGCAGGAACTGCTCGTCACCTACCCCAGTATGAAAACTTCTAGCGTTGCTGATTCGTACCCCACCAAACCAGGGCAAGCGAACGCACATAGACAAAATTAAACATTAAACCCACACTACTTTTCTCATTTCACAACTTTTCTTCCTTCTCATCACCAACTTCGACACCTTCGACCAACACGCTGATAGCATTCGCCTACCAGCCACATTAGTCAAGATGGTAAGTCCAGGATGAATACAAGTCATTGCAATGCTAGAAATGGCAAATATTGCAAATATGACATTTAAGTACAAGAGTCAATGCAAGATGCTTCGGAATGGAGGAAAATAATTCTGAAGCGCAAATTGCTGATTCGATGGGGTTTCAATAGGCGTTCAACAAGTCGATCAAGAGCAGCGCCTACTACAGGTAAGTAATTCAATTCATCGTTAAATCATTAATAGTCGAATGCAGCCAAATTAACAATACCTCACAGCCGCTTCCAAACGAAGTACAAGCGCCGTCGCCAGGGAAAGACCGACTACTATGCCCGCAAGCGCCTGATCACCCAGGCCAAGAACAAGTACAACGCACCCAAGTACCGCCTAGTTGTTCGCTTCACCAACCGCGACATCATCACCCAGATCGTCACCTCTGAGATTGCTGGTGACAAGGTCTTCGCCGCCGCCTACTCTCACGAGCTCAAGGCTTACGGTATTGAGCATGGTCTGACCAACTGGGCCGCTTCATACTCTACTGGTCTTCTCCTTGCCCGTCGTGTCCTCAAGAAGCTTGGCCTCGACGAGACCTTCACTGGCGTTGAGGAGCCCGATGGAGAGTACACCCTGACCGAGGCTGCTGAGGAGGATGGCGAAGAGCGCCGACCTTTCAAGGCTTTCCTCGATGTCGGTCTTGCCCGAACCTCTACCGGTGCCCGTGTTTTCGGTGTCATGAAGGGTGCTTCAGACGGTGGTATTCTCGTCCCCCACTCCGAGAACCGATTCCCTGGTTTCGACATGGAGTCTGAGGAACTCGACGCCGAGACCCTCAAGAAGTACATCTACGCCGGCCACGTTGCCGAGTACATGGAGACCCTCGCCGACGATGATGAGGAACGATACAAGAGTCAGTTCCAGAAGTACCTCGACGACGACCTTGAGGCCGATGGTCTTGAGGACATGTACACTGAGGCCCACGCTGCTATCCGAGAGGACCCCTTCAAGAAGGGTGAGAGCGACGCTCCCCAGAAGACCAAGGAGGAGTGGAAGGCAGAGTCCAAGAAGTACAGGTCTGTCAAGGCCACTAAGGAGGAGAAGATCGAGAAGGTTAAGGCCAAGATCGCCGCGCGCCTGCAGGAATAAGCGGCTGGTTTTAGGAAGGGAAAAAGGGTCGCTCCACATTTACGGTTGTCTTCAGGCATCGGAGTTCATAGGAATGGCACATTGACAGGTCACTAAACGAATGAATGAAGTTTATGCACCGTCATCGTTTCGAATGTTTAAATGTGTTCGTGACTATCTAGTCTTATACGAGTCTAGTGATTTGAAGCTCCTTTAACCATCTACAACAGCATATGTATCTCGAGTAAACCATATCAAGGTGTGTTAGTACCCACCTAGGGAGGTATTCGTTGGTCTAAACGCCGTGGCCAGTCGACGCCAAATTTCTGCATAACCTAGGTAATAAGTCAAGATCTTCTAAATTCCAGCTGAGGTAGTATGTTTTCATATTACCTCTTGAGCCTTCCTCTGTCGGCTGGCGTGTACTCTTATCTAATATCCCCCGGAGAATAGGAGTTTATAGGAGTTTAAATGTCTCCGGCTTACTACATATAACGACTTCACCCCGTCGAATCTCCTGGCTTGATGCCGACTATCTCCAAGTATTCGCAGTCAATGGCTTTAACTGACCTAGAGAAGTAATCCAAACATGATTTTTCCTCAACCATGCACAGAATAATAGAATAATCACTGCTCGCTACATTCAATTTGCTTAGTCCGACTTAAATCGCGGCTGGGGATGCACGGAGACGATGCTATAACCCGACGGTGCGATAATAGACCGTCAGCGCAATGAGGATTAACATTGACACGATCCTGACATTCTCATGTTGGTCGAACTCCTAGCAGCCCCTGTATCTTTCTTTTCTGTATAGAAGGAGAGATATACAGCCAGGGAGGTTGTTCGATGCTTCGAACCGCGGAGTGGTAGAGTTCATCCGAGTGAAGAAGAGGTTGTGTATAAGAATGGAGTACTATCCGTTTTCTAAACATATGTTCGACTCTATCACAAGTGTAACTATCATCTCGGCTCCCCTCTATTCAATAAACTCGACTAGTACTCCTTAAATCAGCTGTCTAAGCGACATATCATAATTCGAACTATGTCAGTAACCGACAATGGCACAAGAGCCTCCCCAGGCCGTTTGCCACGAATGACTCTTCAGGTCTACGGAAACATGAAGAACAGGTCCGAGGACAACGAAGCCTTCTCTCGCGATTACCTTGCCAAAGTGGCTAGCATCCACGCTCGGAATGGTATCGAGGCATACCAGCAGGTGAGAAAGCTATCTAGATTTGAAAATCTTCAACCCAGCGAACTAACAGGCCCCTTTTCAACATTCGAAGGTCTTCACGCCGCCGCCGTACCGTGCTGCCCTGGGTCGTGGATGTAGGTCCCCTATCCCCTCGTTCTTCTCCATTTCCCCACCGTACTCTGCCGTGCCTAGGTACCTACCTATGTGCTTACCTATATGCTAACTTAACCGCCCCGATCCCAGGACCACGACATCACAGTCGAGTTCTACTTCCGCAGCTTCGCGGACCTCGAGAAAGTGCACAGGGATCCAGACTCCCAGATGCTGCAGGCCGTCGAGGGGCCCTACGTGAACCTGGTGCACGCCGTTGTCTCGCTGGGCTGGGTCGAGAAGTACGTCGATGACGGGAAGGTCGTTAATGTCAGGGATGGCAAGCCGATGTATCCTCCTTGGGCTGAGTTGCAGGACCTGTCTACGGCGGCGGCGGGGGGGAAATGAGTTGGGTCTGGTTTGGTGAGCTGGCCCTGTGCTGTGAGGATGGAGATGGGGACATGGGAAGTCCGCTCTCGATAGTATCCACGGTGACTTGTAGGTATGTTACCTAAGTTGAAGCTCCATGTAATGTGTCATCCTCTATTGTCACTGGGGGATAAGTAGGTAGGTACGGTGAGAATTTTATTGCTGCTGTATAGATGTAGGCCTATAGCAATTTTTCTTGTTAGGCTACGTTTAGGTACATACCTACTTACCTACTTAATAAGTAGGTCTATCAATATCAGCTTTACTTGACACTTTAGCTACAATCCTACCTAGTCACAAAGAGCCCCTTACTTGAGGCTACTAACGATAACTTTAGCATTCTTAGAATAGGGCTGGAATAATCCCCAAACATACAATATATAGAAGGAACGAACTCCCTATAGCATCACATTCCTGAGATCTAGCCTGTTAGCAATGTCAGACCATCCCTATAATTATAGGAAAGTTTAACGTCATTTTGACCACGAGCTTTCTTTCCATCTAACCAGTAAGAACAGACTGAAAGGCCTTGGAATGTGTACAAATCAACCCAACCTTACACGCCCCAAGCGAACACGAACCAGCCCTAAGTTTAGAGCTCGAACTATGAAAACCGTATAGAGGACCTAGTCGGTGCGACGAAGTGAAAATTATTAAGTATTCTTATGAAGTATTATTGGAAGTATCGTTAGGCTCAAGGGTTAGATTTTTTAGACGGCTAGATTACCTTCCCCCCCTTCCCCCTTTCCCCTTTCACTTTCCTTCATACTTTTTAGGTAGGCACCTTGGTAGCTAGGTATAATAGAATATCAAATTTAATGTAGCTCAGATCGTATGTTGATATACAGTAGTAATGTAATAAGAATTTCCTATTGATCCAGCGGTCTATCTGACAATAGACCAATGACTTGTGACATAACTCTAAACCTTTATTTCTAAAACTGGATAGTATCCGGTACTAATGGACAATGATCGGCATAAAAGCATCATATTGGATTTCAGGTGAATTGTACGTAGACAACTGCCGGCTAAGGACATGGCTGAAACCCCGGAATTCGGAGTTATTATAGTAGAAGCCAAGGAATGAAATGCATAAATGTTTTCTAAATTCGACGCAGGATATTGCCGAGATATATAGATAAACTAGGCAGTTGATCTACAAGTGAATGAAAAAGAGCTTCGGAAGTATGAAGACATAACTAGTGCATTGAACATCTCGTTGGAAACTATTTCTTGGGGAGGCAATTGCAACTACCCACGGGGAAGTAGTCGGAAACGCCGGCTCGGAACCGGAGAATGAGGTATGCGGCGGTCTTGTTTTGGAAGCTTCGTCTCGGCACATTCGCACCTGCTAGCCACTTAGTCATTACTGGGAATAAATTACTAGGTACCCCTACTAATTCAACTTTGTCGCTCAGCACTGTGTTATTATCAGCCTCATAAGTTAAGAACCAATTTAAGCGAGGGCTTTTGTTAGGTTGCCTTTATAATTGCACGTTTGAGATCATGCAGGAGACACGTGTGAGCTGGTTCTAGACTCTAGCTTAGGTAATTTAGAGATTTCGCTGCATTATTACGTACCTCTAAAAGATGTAGCACTGTCATGGATGGTGACATCCATATCTACTACCTATCTGTCCATTGACAACTTATCTCCCTCATCAGTACCTGTGCGCGAGACTGATGCTTATCAGGCGAAGTTCGACTACATTCACATTGAAAAGAGCCAATCGAAGCTTGTTGTATTATCCGGAATGACGATACTTGATATTTAAGACAAACTTCTTAGTACCGAAGATTCGACGATCCCGACTACAGTAACCGAAAGCTGTGTCACAAATGGGATTGAAAATGGCTTGGCCTATTAGCGCATTAATCCAGCTTAGTACCCGGCTTATCTGGTGTTAGATCCTACAACGACTTTCCGAAGCAGGGTAAACTTGCATTGGGTCTTGGGCTTTTCATTCACTAATCCAGTTATGATCAAGCCGTCTCGCACGAGACCCGAGTATATAGATGCCGTCATCTCAGTTTTGTCGCCAAGCCATAGCCTATTCGCTTATGACTGAAGAAGACTAGAGAAAGCCTAGAAGGGTCCACAGGACCTGACTAGCTCACTCCCATTATCGTATCATACCTACATAAACTCCTCATTATTTTGCTAGGTTGTAATTGTACGACAGAGGAGAGATATATTCCGAGTCTTCTGCCGGCGGGGAACGGAGAACGGAGAACGATGAGTGCAGTGATGATCTTTTTTTCCAACATACATTTTTGTAAGAACGGATCGAGGCATTATATGATAGGATCGGCAGAAGCCGGTCAGCTGATGGGTTCATGCTGGTTCGCTACTCTGATAGTATCGGGCTACTTTGATTCATTGACATTCCATGTCATCTAATGATCCAATGATGTTGAGTAGCTCGACTAGTTCTCTGGGTGATTGCATGCATTCAGCCATTGTCTCATTTTTCTTGGGTGTTCTTCTTTTGCCCCTCATGCCCCTCAATCTCATCACTTACACTTACACAGCACGCTGAAAGGAAGCATGTGACGTACTCCGATGTCCAATGTAAGTATTTCATGGTGTGGAGGTACTTGCTAATCGTGCACGGTGCAACGGAAAACAACGCATGTATGCGGTCATACCTGGGGTACAATCTTGAGGGTACCTACCGCGTGATACTTGTGTGGAGAGATACATGTGTACATACTTTCACCGTTGACTGTGTTTCCAACCTTAGGAGATTGACAGCGGCTGCTAGTCCACTGAAAATACCCCTAGACCCCCCTGAACATCGCTGAAGTCCGCGTTACAGCGTCCTCGTGGAATAAGGAAATAGGCTCGACCGCCCACTTCCACTTGCCCTCCACTTGCCCTCCACGCCCTCCACAGCCTCCACCATCTTAACTCAGCTGCGCTGTGATGCGGGCTGCGCGGGTTCCTCTTTCTCCCACTAAATAAATATCTCGGAATTGAGTTACAAACCTAAAAAGAAACTAAATAAATCTTGATATGGAATCTACGATACTACATTAAAGTTACCACTGTTACAACTGTTACAACGATGCTGACATATCTATACACGCGCCGTTTATAATTTTTAATCTTCTTTCCCCTTTTCTTCAATCCAACGCCACTGAAGCAAAGCTGTCACTTAGTCAGCTGCTCAGCTACTCGACCGTATTCCATCTTCATTCTACCTAGACTAAAAAGTAGGTGGTATCTTGATTAAATATATTGCATCACTTCATACCACATCGAATTGGTTCACCTCCTTTAAGAAAACCTGTGAACCCCACACTTCTTTTTCGAGCTCTAGCCCTTTCTACCCATCGAGCTATTATCTTGCCCTGTTGCATCCTCTAGATCTAGATCCAAGGACACACAACTTGGAAGAAGCACAAGAAGTCTGCTATCCTTCTTATCCAACAAAGTACCGTATCAATATCAATTCAATCATTCGAGATGGCGAATGGCTGGGAAACAGCCCTTGCTTGACCAACGAATACATACGTATTGAAGCTAGCAGCCTGGTAGTGTTTTATGGTACCAACTCACCATTCTGTTATCTATTTTCCTTTACCCTACGACCTCACGAATGCGCCTTGCCCGGATTTATTTATAGTCATTCCAACGCCTTCGTCAGCGCATTTACCCCAAGACCCGCTCCGCTGCCACGACGCAAGGCGAGACAGGAAGGAATACGATACGCCCGTACGAATTCGCGTATAGTAAGGCTGTAGGTCGTAGGAGGAATATATACACATTTTCTAGCATCTTGCAAGACGAAGTACATAAGCTGGTCGGTGGTGATATTGACTAGCAACGTAAAGCACAAAGAAGCGAGATCCAGTATGGAGCAGGTTATGGATGTGAGCTGGATGACCCATGGAAAAGGTAAACCCCCATATGCTTAACCATCGGAAGATCTACATCTACCTCTCTTATTAGTTCACTCGCTATCTCGTTATTCCTAAGTTGCCAGCTCAACCTACCTACCTATATCAAGGATAACTACTCGAGGCTAACTTCCTATGTTTATTTCCCCGGGACGCAGATAACTGGAACAATCATGCCAACTGGAATTCGTCATCTAAACAAACCCCAGACTCTGCTCCAAACCGCCCACTAAAACCTACAGCCGCGAGCAACGCCAATGGCAAAAAGCTGTCTTCACCACCTCCCTCTTCAAGCCCGTCTCATCCTCCGACCGAGTCGCCCGCCCTCACGAAGTCTCTGGCCCAACGAACAGGTAGGGCGAGAAGCCAATCCGTCGAGGGTTCGCCAACGCAGAATGGTACACCACTTCAAAGGAGGGGATCTTGGTTCTCCACTATCTCATCCAAATTCTCCGCGTCCCCTACGAACTCACAATCCCCCTCTCCGGTTCCGACATCACAATCCGACATCGACGATGTAACTCCCTTGCCTAAGATCTCGCCGAATAGGAATGCCGTTCTTCCGCACGCGTCACGCCAGAACGGCGATGCTCCATACGTTCCTGCGCCCCCGAGATCGACACAACCCGGGTTTCTAGGAGTCTTTCGCCGCTTGTCATCCTCAAATGGAAACGTTTTACCGGGTTCGAGAGCTAGTCATGGCCTTGTAGAGCGGAAAGTCCTGAATGTCGACAAGCACCGAGAGAGGTGTCGAGTGAACGAACTCAGCCAAGCAAAACTCCGCAGGGTCGCGTTCTGTGTCGACGTCGAGATTGCGCCGATGCCCAAATACGGGGATGAAGACGCTGCATGTAAAAAGCCTATTGACAAAACCCAGAAGCGGAAAGCCACCGAAAAGAGCGAGGGTGAGGCATTAAAGAATCCGAAGGCGTTGGAAGAGCAAAAAGAAAATGCCGGAGTAGTCAAGGCGACTGGCGAAGTCTTGCCAAAAGAGCCTGAGAAGGAGGGTACCGAGACGACGAATGGACATCCGAAAGTTAATGGCACTGCGGAAGAAGAGGAACCTGTAAAAGAAAAGGAGACCACGCGCAAGAAGGAAAAGAAAAAGAAGAGTGAGACAGAGCGGAAAGCTAAGAAGGAACAAAAGCGGAGGGAGGCTCTCGAGAAAGGAGCTATCCCTATGGAGCTGCATTACGACAGCGACAGCTCGGCAGAAGACCTATCAATACCATCGGGGGCTGCAAAAACGCAATCGGGACCTACAACGAATCCTGGTAGGATATATCGACGGTGCTGTCAATTGCGAGAGACGGATATTCTCACCAAGATCACTCTACAGCTTCCAAAAACCATAGAACCGCGTGCGAATGGCGTTGTTGAAAAACTAGACCTTGCTGGATATTTCATGTCGACACCGGACTTGGTCACATTAGGAGATTTCCTTGCCGTTGTTCCGGTCAGAGAAGTCATACTAGAGAATTGCGGGTTGACGGATGAAGGTGTTCGTGTTATTCTCGCCGGATTACTAGCTGCCCGGAAAGCGAAAGATACCGCGCGACGAAAATCCATCTCTAAGGCCGCTGATTTAATTCAACAAGGTGGCGTTGTCGAGAGGCTAGTACTCAAGAGCAACAACAAGATTACTGGCGAAGGATGGAAACATATTTGTCTCTTCATCCACATGTGTCGTTCCATCAAATATCTCGACCTCTCGCATTTACCTTTTCCTGCTCCAACAGAACCCCTAAAGTCACCGGTCAATCACCACTTTCATATTGGCAGCGGTCCTAACCCTCTAGCACCACTTGATCTATCTTTACTTCTGTCCAAGGCGATAGGGGAACGTCTTGCCGGTCCTGAGTTAGAACTTCTCAATTTTGGGTCGATCGGATTAACCGCCAATCAACTCGGTGCTATCATCGATGGGATCATTAAATCGGGAGTATCAAGACTTGGTCTTGCAAACAACAACCTCGATGCGCAAAGTGTTCAACATGTCGCGAGATATCTACGCAACGCGAAATGTGAAGGACTGGATCTTGGCGGTAATGATCTCAGGGAACATCTCCCGGATATTGCAGCAGCTTTTGATGAGAAGGCTGAGCTATGGGCCTTCAGCTTGGCCAACTGTAATCTCAAACCAGCCTCCCTATGCAAACTATTCCCGAAGTTAGTGAAGCTTCGGAATTTCAAGTTCCTAGACTTATCACATAACCAGGCACTTTTCGAATCCGAGCCCAGTGCCATCGGATTGCTTCGCAAATATCTACCGCAGCTGAATAATCTGAGGAGATTACATCTCGCGGATGTCTCATTATCATCGGAACAAGCAATTGCTCTCGCTGAGATATTGCCCGAAGTTAAGAATTTGGCGCATATTAATATTCTCGAGAACCCGAACCTTGTTAGCGTAGCCGATGCTAGGACTGAGGAGGACCAAGAGGAGGCTTGTGCTCTGTATGCTTCTCTTCTAGCTGCCGCGCGTGTGTCGAGAGTGTTGGTTAAGATCGATATCGATAACCCTTCTCCGGAATCTGGCGAGGTTGTGAAGGCACTAGCGGACCGTGTCGTCGTGTACTGCATGAGAAATCTGCAGGGAGTACCGGACATCCGTGACTCTACCAGCGACGACGGCCAGAAAGACAAGATGCCGGAAGTCCTTCGACATCTCGTGGGCCACGAAGAAGAATCGCCGCTCGTGGATCTAGATGATGATAACGAACCGGCACCTGATGAGGATTATGTCATTGGTGGTACAGGCGTCGTGAAAGCTCTGGCTTGTGTCTTGAAGAACAGAGGAGACGATACCCTATTGCATTCAAGCGATTTAACTAAAGATCTCGAATCTGGAACCACAACACCTAGAACCCAGGTACCCCCTGGGAAGGTCAAGGATATGTCCAGATATCTCCTTATTAGCGCACGAAAGATTCGCGCCCGCCTCCAACCAGCCTTAGCTATGGCCAAAGCATCTTCCAGGGAGGACATCCACAATTACCGTAAGCTACCCAATATACTCACGTTTTCAACTTATAGTTACTAACATTACTGCAGATCGCCTCATCTTCCTTGACCAGACTATCGAAGGGATTATAAAACGCTTCGAGGATGAGTTTCCAGAAACACGTCAAGACTTGTCGGGGGTTGCTATACCTGATCGCACAATTGTCACCGCGCCCGAACTCAGCACTTCAGTCTCATCGCTCGATGCAGATGCTGGCTTAATGTCAGATACGGAAGACCTGGAAACAGAGCTCCGTTCACCCGCATCTAGGTCCCGGTCGAATTCCATCATCTCGCACACTTCTAAAGCTCTCGTTGAAGAAGAAGGTCTGGCTCTTCGCGTCGGCCATAGATTCCGCCGAGGTCTCATCAAGCAAGAGCACTACGACCTACTAACTAGCCCCGAGGATATCGGGAACAATCCCAACCACATAACTGTTATATCATCTATCATAAACGAACTGATGGAAGGAGATGAGGAAGTGATGAAAGACGTACAGGAGGAGGGTCCCGTGCGCGCTTTCCAGAAACACAAGGAAGAAATTGTCAGGAGGTTGCGCGAGGAGGATCCACAGTACTGGGAGAGTTTCGTCGAGGCGCAGGAGAAGGCGAGGGCCAACGTCCAGATCGAGGCCAAGAGCGAGCCTCAACAGCAGAGCTTAGTAGCCGACGAAGAAGCTATCGAGGATTAGGAAGAACTCAGAGCTGCGATGACAAGGGCGTGGCTGGCGAGGTGATCCTGTATTGATATGTACAATACGATACAGCGTATTTTAAGCGTTTCGATGGGCCTCAATAGGTGTGTTTTTATCTATATATCTCAAATGCATCACTACTTGGAGTATCGCGTATACCAGCTCGCAGGCGTTGGGTTTGGGTGAACGTGAATGTGGGAAAGCCAAGACTGGTGGAAGGGCTCTGAGACAACTAGTCATCGACACATGATTATAACTTCAATGGGATGGGCTTTTCAACGAATCGAATTGTTTCGCTAAGCATAGTTATAAACAGGACGAAGGCGTTTTTGGGGTCCAACACGACGTGACTAAATCGAACCGGCGTACGGGCTTTTGGGATGCCAATTACGAGCATGTCTAAATTCATACATAAGAGTCGGGCAGGCAGTTTAATGGACAGGGAGCAAAGACGGAAGTTAGCAGCGCCAAATATCGGCATTAGCTTATATATTGCTTTTGGTCTTCGTAGCTTCATCGCATCGCATCGCAACGTAACGTAACGTGCATTTGCAAATCAGCACTATTTACCCAGGTACACTTCCTACCCCCCCCTCCCCTAAGCACGCGCGAGAATCAATCCCGGGTTTACCTTAGGCACCTAGGTAGGTAGGTATCTAGCAGAACTCGAGTTCTTCGCTAGATAGACCATGTACCGTACTATACCTTCCTCCTGACTGTCCCCCTTTCTTGGGCACAGATCCCGTCCGCACCCACCATCCAACTATAAACATGACACGAGTATGCAAGTAAACGCCTCGCGATGTAAACACGCCGAACCAGAACCATTAACCCAGACCAGATTTTAGAAAGGGGTATATAACCACACCCTCTCTCACTAGGTATTATCCGATTATCGCCGAACCCAGATGTTTAAAACAATGCCGAACCCAAACCGCGCCTTCTTTTTCTTTCTCTTTTCTTCGTATGCTTAGACGTAAGTCCGTCCCGCATCCACGCACCCCACGCCATCGGCCGAGAACCCGCAGCGGCCGGGCCGGCCGCTGGTTCCTTCCTCGATGACACCCCATGATATAGAGCGCAGCCAGGGCTCGCCCGTCGGCCGGATCTCGTCGGGGGCTTGGCCCGGCGGCACGATGTCGTGGTGGTGGCACTTGGCGCTTATGACCGCGCTACAGGCGCCGCCGCGCAGAACTAGGGGATTGCCCGTGACCTCGCCGCTGGCGAGCGAGGCGGCTTGCGTGCGTCTGCACCCTAGGACCAGGATGGCGAGGCCGAGGGCGGTTAGGAGCGCGAGGAGCGAGAGGAGGGCTTGCGTGCTGAAGGATACGGCGACGATGTCTGCGGTATTCGGGGACGCTGAGCCCAGGGCCGGAGTAGATGGGTTTGGAAGGCCGAATTTTATGGCGCCGGGGAAGATGGCTTGGCTCAGGGAGAAGCTCATCGCTGCGAACCAGGCGAGGAGGGCCCAGGATACGGGGCGAGGGAGCGTGAGGAATAGGCTCGTAGTCTGCTCACCGGCGGCGTTGGAGGAGACGCGCAAGGAACGGGGGGAGAGCGCGAAGAGTGAGAGCTCGTGAGAGAGGAAGTATGTCGTTAAGTGGGCGTTGATTACTAGGTATAGGACGGAGAGCAGAAGTTGCGGTAGTGCGGTAAGGAGCGCCATCTGTGCGGTCCCGAAGGCGGAGGGAGGTAAGAAGCTGAACTGAGGTGTGGCGACGCCGAAGAGCGTGAGAGGATCATCGAGGTTCCCGCTAACCATGAGACCGAGCGCGACCGCCGTTGGGGCACCGATTGCTATCCATGAGAATATCGTCAGAACCCAGCGGGGAAGCGACGGCGTTCGGAACCAGTAATGGTTGACGGGGACGAAAGACTGCGCCTCGCTAAAAGCCCAATGTCCTTGTTGGACATCCTTCTTAGTCAACAAGGCTGCGTTGGCCGTCGTCGGATCGGGATGGCGTAGGAACGAGCGGATCGCATCGCCAAGAGTCACGAGGGGTGCAAAAGAGGATCTCGCAAGAATAACCGCCATTGATATGAGGGTTGCGAGGTTAAGTAATACGGCGATGCCCAATATGGGGCCGCTAAGGTTGACACTGCAAGTCTGCGGCGTACTAGTGCGCGCGAGACAGTTTTGAACTTTTGAGCCGTCCGGGGCTGTGATGTCGTTGTTGTTCGAAGCGAAAGTAGTTAGTTGAGTGCCGGACTCGCTAGTCCAAATGAGAGAAGAGTTTGTGGAAGTCGAGTCCGTGATGAGCAAAACTGCATCAAATGAAGGTTGGAAGATGCCGCTAAATTCTTGCAGGCAGGTCGTCGTGGTCATGTCAGTCATCCCACCAGCTTGACTGGCGGCATCTTGAAGACCGATTATGTCGAGATCTGAGAGTCCGCCCTCGTTGATCTTCGTATCATTACTGAAAGGAGCGTGGTTGAGAAACGATTGTGTTACGAATAATACGTCGTAGTTGACTATATTTCGAGTCGTGAAAATTACGGCATTATATCTGTATATCGTCAGCATGATGAGTAGGTTCCTTTAGTATTGCCACACGTACATTACTTGACTTGCAACTGCGGTAAGCAAGACAATGACAGCGACAACTGCTCGAAAGCCCGAGATGTGTATAAAATTGCGTATTGATGGTATGCCGATGTCAAGCCATTGCTTATTTTCATGTGCCACGGTTACCTCTCGTCTGGTCGGGCTGGAGAGAATCTGGAAAACGTAGTTGGCTCCGCAGAGGATGGCCACACCACAGACGCTAATGACGATATGAATCCCATAGCTAATATGTTCCGCCGTTGTGCAGTCGCCCGAATAGATAGCCGACTCCCCAGACAGAATTTTGGCCTCGGCGATGACCAATATTAAGCAGATGATTCCGACGAGTAAGATTATGAATGATATTAACGTGTTGAATATAACACCACCTCTCCAACCCGTAATGTGCCTCCGTAGACCGCTTTGCCGACTCCAGCTACTAAATGTATTTAGATCACGAGCGGCATCCGCGCTAGCTGAATAATGATGGCCAAATTCGATAGGATACGATGCGAAGGTATCTCGCTGTGGTGTAATTTCGACACCATGTTGGCCCCATTTCCTCCGTTCCTTTTTCCTTGCTAAAGTCTCTGGCGTTTCTCCTCTTATAAAGTTAACAACATAATCTGGAACAATACTCCTATCGATACTGGCCGTATCGTCATGAGGTCGAAGAAAAGTTCGGGGTTGCCAAGTTCGCAAGGTGAAGTGGCTCGACCTCGTCGTTGAAATAGCTTCCGATGCGCTACGTCCGTGAAAAGGCCAGGCAAACGAATTTTGTCTCGAGGCAGTGGATGGTCCTGACTTTGACGAAGTGTACATTTGACTCTGTCCGGCCCCATCATCGGGTAGATCACCAAGGCGAATATGGTCACGCCGTAAACTACCTGCCCAAATACTTGGTCTCCTTGACGACTCCATCATTGTTGTATGCGTGTCTGATCGTATACGGCCCATGGTTGCTATGTGGCTTTACAAATCCCCATCCCCAAAAAGAAGAATACTAGTTTCCAGACTCGAAAGGCATGTGAATAGGAAACGATAATAGAAGGGAAACATGGAACAAGAAACGAAAGTAAACTACCGCAACAGCGGGAAGCCGGGATGAAAGAAGATCAGCTAAGATCGAGAATAGTAGAAGTGCAGGGCCTCTCAGCTCTTTTGTATGGACATTGGAGATAGAGCTGACAACAGACCCCTCTTCTTCCTCCGTGATCATCCCGGTCCTGTTCGTTATTGGGTATGGGCATGGGGGCATGGCTCACGGAGCAGGACGGGAAGGATAAGCAAGTGATTGTACACGAGCCGCTCCGGGATAGCTAACCCAGGGTGCATCAAGTGTGACTGGGGTCCGCATAGTCCCTCAATTTATTTTTTTACCAGAGCCAATCAGCAAGGGGTGTTTCAAGCAGCCGGATCTGGATTTGGTTTTTGCATTGAAAGGCCATTGAATGAAAGGTTATGCCTTGCTGCAGCAATCGCTCCAGGGATCTCTTTTTCGTCGTCTAAACTTCTAGACATAATAGAAATACGAAGGTAGCTCTCATAGGTGTGACAGTGTGATATCAATTCTCCGAATGAGTGGGAGAGCAGAGTTGCGCCTTTACTTCGCTTTGAACGCCCTTTTAGGAGACCGTAGTAGCATTCACCTAGCGTAAAACGCATAGGTGCCGACAGCTTAAAACGAAAATGTTTGTTCCATCAGTCGGATTCTCCCAGTGGCATATTTAAGAACAGTTACGTCTCATCATCTCGTTAAGACTCTGTAGCTTGTCCACATTTCTAGAAAGCTTCCCCAGTACCTACCTATGTAGGTAGGTATTCTTGTCTTGGCAGAGCCGCACCATGTCTGTGTTCGTGAAAGGGGCCGACTTGAGAAGACGACTACTATTGCAAGGACAAGAGCACATATGAAAATACCTACTAATAAGGGGTCCCAGCAGCTGCCGCAGGTAGATGATGTAGAGAAGAATTGATACGTTCGAGATGTGATCAGGTCAAGACTGTGACCTATCTATGCCTTCCAACACATCACTCGCTCGGCTTGTGACGAAGTGCCTCGTGCTGACGTGGGATTGGTGTGCGCGGGGAGAAAGAAGAAATCTTGAGATGCCATGGGTGTAGGTAGGGATGTTAGAACAGCAGGGCTATGCAGGCGTTTCAGCCCTTGAACGAAATGGAATGAAGGCTAGCTAAGAGCCCACCATTATCGTCCGATATTGCCGCAGGTTCTCTCGACAAGGTGAGCCATGCCGTGCAATAAACGAAAGGGGGACAAGTGAGAAAATAGTTCAAATATCCCTTTCATCTCCCACAGACTGTGGAGACTTTTTGACATTTTTTTCGCCGATGCAGTGATGCAACTATGGTGAACACATTCGACTTGTCCCTCGTGCGGCACAAATGTGTAGGTAATGTGCAGTAGGTTGACCGCTGATATCATTCTTTATCACATTAAGTTGTTCGTAGGAATGCGCTTATGTACGCAGATACACATACGCTGTGGACAGAAGGAATGATAAATATTGCATGTGTCGATCTCTGATTCGAGATGGTGTAGGTGAGTGATTTTAATCCACCTTGCAGCCTCTGCAGCGTTTCAGAAGCAACCACAAAAGTGCTGTGCAACCGAGTGTCTATTCTGCCGGACTTCATCCGACGGTAGACAGCACAGTTAGTCCCACTTATCGGTGTAACCAAGAACTGCTCCACAAGTTTAAACTGTCAACTCAATTCATTGAAGCAAAACATTTCCAGCTTGCAATATATATTTTCAAAATAGCTTGATTTGATATATCATATACATGGCTACTAGGTGTAGAGTGGTGAAGTTGTCATTATTGACCATTTTACCATAGTGCGAATAGAGAGTTTCAAAAAAAAAACTGAACTAAGTACATGATTAATGGCCTTATAAAGGGCATTGGGTTAAAGTCATAATAGCATTGAATGGAAAACGAGAACATGAGGTTTGCAAGCAGGTTGTATACTTTGCAACATACTATCGTCAAAATCTTATTATAATCATATTGAGATTTGAAAGTTCGTTTATAACGTACATAATTACAATTTAATTGACGGATGTCCCGATACTAGAATGTTGACATGTAAGTAAGTTATGGACCTCCCATTATCTTAGATAATATATTGATAAAGAACGACAAGCAAATGATAGGATATTGGAGGTCAGCAACTGTCTACACTACCTATCATTCTCTTAGTACTTATCTATCATTACAATAACACCTCATGCCACTCCCGCTGCCTACTATTACCACCATTTATACTTACACACTTCTCACCCAAAAAGATATCACTATCCTATTAAAGGTACCAAAAATTTTCTTTTTTTCTCTTCCCCAAGGTTCACTTCACAAGTCACGTTAAATAGTTTCCTTCATTTACTATGTATTTAAGGTGAGTCACATAATATGGTTCATCATTCTCATCATCTTGCATTCGGGCCATTTAGTCTTGACATCCTTCTGCTCGGACGGATAGTTAACAATTCTACGATGACGTTCGACTATCCAACATTTATCTATGTACCTAGGCTCACAGCTATCATATAGATACAACCATCGGTTACCTATTTATCTCGGTGCTGGCCGTTTACAACTATGGCTACTATTACCCCCGTTGGGGATCGCAGCAAGCTAGCCATGACAGCTTCCCTCCCTGTTGTTGGGCTAGCTCTGCTCTCAGGGGAGTCTGGCCGTCCTTAGGACATCAACAATTTTGTCATCACCATTCTCGTCGTTGGGGATGATAGAAAACTAACTATAGCTGCTGCCGTCTCTATCGTAGGTGATTATAGCAAGCCAGCCATAGGCTTCTTGTCACGGCACGGACTTTAGGCATGGGTGTATAACGATGTTGTTGCAAGAGGAGGTCTAAGTCTGCCACTAACAGGTCTCCTTCCTGATGGACCAACTCTTTGATGGGCTGAACCCCGATCTATCCAGACCTTCGTTGACCAACCCTCCGGCACTTCTTTCCTTGTCGACAAGAACAGAAAGCTAGCCATTATCGTTGCTATACCTGTTGTTGGGGATGGAGGTAAAGTTGTGTATAAGGAGAGCAACTTAGATGATAGAAACGGGGCCCTTCACGATAACCTACTCAGCCCGAGTCTGCCTTTCGATCTTCTTACCTAGATGATCAAGATAAGAAACCCTGTTGCCACTAGTACAATAGCTTCTAACGTCGAACTGTGCCATGATTTAGCAATCAAATTGCCATAGAACTCGACAAGTTCGGCGGTGTGCTAGCACCCCATGACCTAACCTAGAGGGTGGATATAACGTTCACCTTCATGGTCTTCGGTTGGGAGTTTGCTATCATCCAAGACTGCTTTGACTACATATCTTAGAAGAGAGCTGAGATCATGGATTCATGGGACATCAAGGACAGTAATGAAATACTGTATGGTGCCGTCCATGTATCTCGATCTGAGAGTCTTGAGCAACATCGCAAGGGACGATTAGGAGGACCGACGGGCAGTTTTACGGCCCTACGCTCAGGGAACGACCAATATAATGTTAGAGAAGAGGACATCCACCCCGGAGTCCCGAGCTCTGACGTTAACACAGATTCGTCGAACTGACCCTTCGCCACGGGACGGTCTTAATGATTTTCCCGCGGGATAGGATTGTTCCTTGCTACCAACCAATTATCAGGACGCCACGGTCGATACTGATATCTAGCATTGGTATCTGCAAAGTTATCAGCCTACGCATCCGAGTGTCAAGTTTTCGGTCATTAATATTGCGTGGGGAACCGGGCTGTTTCTTGCTGTCTGGTTTGGTTTGTGTCGCTGCATACCCAGGTACCTAGCTACACACCCATCCCTCTTCGTTGTATATTAGTTACTGCATACACTAATCGGTTGTGAGGACATGAGGGGGAAACCCGAGCAAGGGGGATAGGCACCACTCCTTAATGTCTAGATCATATAGCACCTGGATAATCCTATACCTTTTACCTTGGTACGTCATAGTTCGGACAAGAACGCTCCAGTCTTATTCGTTGATCTACTTGTTACCTAGCATATCTACAGTACCTCTTGTGTGACTGCTCTGTGATTAGAATATAGTGCTGTGCCGAAAGATGTGGCTGAGGCTGTGGAATCAAATAGAATAGCCACTGAAGCCGACGGCTAGTCTATCTCGGTTTACTTGCTGCATGATTCTTCTATAGCGATTCGATAGACTTGACGGACAAAGGTGAAGAGTGGCAACACTAATAGAGACGTTGATTCGTCAATAGAGGTCTTGCGGACTCCTGCATCGCATCTGAAATGTTCCTGGACGAAAGAGGATAGGGCGGGGCGGCCGAGATTTCCGCCATTCTAGCCTAGACCTAAGTCCCGGTCGAGATGTTTCGAAACAGATCGACCGGGACAAGACGATCATACTGGGATCTTGGTATGGTGGGTGGGTGGGTGCCGGTCCTGGGTTGGGGTATCTGTTGACGTGCGAACTTCGCGCTTTTGAACATCTGCTCTCCACCCGTCACATTGATACCGCGCTCTCATTTGCTTTTTTTGTATGTCGTTCCAGCACTGTAGCCATACCTGACAGTTATCATCAGCTTTTATAGGGGTCGAAGGTATAATCCAAGGACTCCATTGTTAACTGGGTGAAATATCTTTCGTCTCCATGAATTTTGAAAAATCATTGCTCGTCGTTGCTCGAATTCACCACCAAATAGCGTAGTTTATAGTCGGGAGCGCTTAGATGCCTTTTATATGAATGAGGGAGAGATACGTATGGAAGGGTGAATGTTCGCGCGTCTATTTCGTGTCAGACTCGCGCCTGCAGCACAACCTTGTGGAAGCTCAAGCGCGATGGACACAGGAGTCACCAGCCACCGATTTTCAATCAACCACAAGTCTCATTGGCTGTTACAAACTGCCAAGCCTCTTAGAGGCTTTTGCGCCCCCTATGCCCCACCTGTCGTCCGTTTCCTCCCTTCCACCCCTGTTACACGGCGCTTCTATCCTCAATCTTCTTCGCTCCCCCACAATGTTTCAATCTCTCTCACTGGCTAACAAGATAGGACGGTGAGACACTTGCAGTAGACTTGCATCGAACACCATGCAGGTCCCTCTTCAACCGGCCACTCATTGCTCGCATCGCGGTCTATTTTAACCGTCGCGTCTGCTATTTGGTCTTTCCCTTGACTTTCCTGCGCTTCTCGGTTGCATAGCGACTTGCAGATGAGCGGACACTAAATTCGTGAGAATGACTCACCTACCAACCATTTTCGATCTGTCAGAATGTTCTGATGTATGCGCAAAGATCTGGGAGACACTAGGAACACTAGAGGGATTATACCGTAGAACGTGGGAGGCGGGTCGATAAATCTGTATAGAACCGGGGAGAGGGTGTCGAACGGATATAACATGCGCCTCTGACCTTCGCGGGTCCGGTTGGCCTGCGACCGATTTTCTTTCCTCAAAGCCAGGTATTATTGATTGATTGTATTGTATTGTTTCCGACTCAATTCCATTGTTGTTACTACTGCAAGCAAGACTGCAGGTTTACGATATCACATGAGCTGCGAATAACCTCACTTTAGCCTCTTGTGTCTGCAGCGCGGCTCTGTGATTAACTAATTATTCAATTTTTATTTATACCTTGTCTCTCAATTATCCATACAGATATACAGAGATATCCCTGACCTTGACCATACTTTGTTGACATCAATTTTAATTGTCTACACCGCCTTCGTGATCATAGGTAGTCCGCCGCTTGGGCTTCTCTCAGACCAACACCACAACCTCGACAAGATTTGCCTCAGCGACATGCGAGAGCCATGGCAACAGGACCGCATGCATTCTATTGCCTGTGGCAGAAGGACCAGATCCGTGAGAAGCTCTTCGAATTACTATCAAAACAGGACATCTGCAATGTCCGACTGGCATCTTCAGCATGTTGCAACCTTGTTACTAAGCGGCTTTTCTTACGAACTCACCTGACTTTCACGGCGCAAACTTTCACTCGGCAGAGCAGAATCGAGGCATTGTCGAGAGTAGGCCAACATATAGAACATCTCACTTTTGATTTTCCACATTCCGATGCTACCTTCTTACCCCCGCTGATTCACCCCGAGAGTGGGCGTGAGATCAGCTTTCTATACAAGCCTCACACCTCAATGGCATCAGTTCTAGAGAGGCCTAAATTCGCCAATTCGGGGCTCGGTGAGATCCTCACGGATCAGTATCCGCCATTGTTCCACGCCGCATCTAATGTGCCGTCCTTCATCAACGCGATGAAGTACCTGCCAAACATGAGGCATCTTACTATAAAAACACCGGGCCAAGACCCGAGGGAGAGATACCGGAGAGATATCGTCGACTATGCGCTTATTAGCCTTCGGATCTCACTGGAGAGGGCACCGATGAAGAAGCTTACAAAGCTTTCACTATCCTCAGTCCACCCGTCCGCTTTTATCTATCTGCGGCATGTCATAGGCTTTGGTTGTCTGCCATCAGCAGCTCGTCGATGGAAACAGATCCGAAAGCTACATATTGCCGTAGCGTCATGGGACTTCTACGGCCCTTCTCCCGGACTTGATCATCTCAAGATGATTGACGACTATATTCGAGACTTCTCGACAAGCTTAGAGAAGTTAACATTTACTTGGCTAGGCCAAAAGGGACCATGTCCACTATCATTGGCGGCCGACCCATTGTTCGCGCCGCCTCGGAGTTCACAAAAGTTATTCCATGAAGTCACCTCGCCTATGTCACCCTTACCACCGGCGCCATTAAGGAAGCCTATCGTCTTCCGAAAGCTGCGTTACATGGCAATTCGGAACTCCACGATGAACTCGCCGCAAGTGGCTTCCCTAGTCGCGACGCACCAACATAGCGTCCGCGAGTTCGATTTTGAGAACACGGTTCTAATCAACGATGATAACTGGGATGATGCATTAGCGCCCTTGATGAACAATACTTCTCGTAGCGGCCGTTGGACTCGGCATTCCATGGCGACTATCTCCGAAGAAGTCGCAAGTATCCATTCCGAGGACGTAGATGACGAGTTGCCGGAGGACTCGCCAGCTGTTTCCGCGGTGTCCCAGGAGCTTCTAGATCTCGACCTGAACGGTGGGGAAGGCGAAAACGACGAACAGCCGGAGCAACAAGAATACCTCGACCTCCCTTCAGATTTGGAAGCTGCTCGACAAGCTAGCATTTCGTTTCCGAACAAGCTTAAGAAGCGCCGTGTCACAAAGAAGCGCCGCAGAAGAAGGCATCATACAGACGACGAGCCGGAATACCATGAGCGGCACCATCGCCGGCAACCTTCTGAAGACTCCATAGACCAACCTAGCAACGAGCACCGCCGTCATCGCCGCCACCGGCAGCCGAAGACCGAGGAACCCCCGGAGGAGCAGCTGGAAATCCATCCTCGCAGCCACAGCCACCAGCCTTCGATCGAATCTCTCAACCGCCCCCAGGAGCCTCCACGGCTCTCCATGTCGCCTCAATCCTCACGCCCCCGCCTATTCGGCGAAGTCGACAGCGTCTACTCGACATCATCGCGCCGGCTCTTCGGCGAAGTATCGCAACTCTCGAATCCGGGCTCGGAGCCCGAGCTCAGCTACTCCCCCATCGACGAGTCGGACTCTGTAATCGACGAGTACTTCCGGCCCAGCACGCCCACCACCACCACCACACCCATGGACATCTCGGCCCCGATCCTCAGCACCGCGCCCAGCATGCCGATCCTGCTCGGCCCCACGGTGTACGACCCGACCGCGGAGCTCTGCTCCGAGATCACGGCCGTGCAGCGCGACATCGAGGCGGAGGAGGCGATCCGGCTCGTCGCCGAGGACGCCGAGATGCAGACGAGCGCGCTGAGGCGCGCCAAGGAGCTCGTGCTCAGCCGCCTGGGCAGCCAGTTCTCTTCTGCCACCAGCAGCTACTACAGCAAGAAGAGCAGCGCCGGCCCCAAGAAGGAGAGTTTCGGCGCCGGACACTTCCTGAGCAGCGCGCGGTTCCGCGAGGGCCTGTTCGGGAAGAGCACGCCTGTCGTGAGCGGCGCGCTGCACCCGGTCCAGGACCATAGGAGTATGGACGTGCCGATCTTGTTTAGCCGGGGTTGATGATGACGATGACGATTGATGTTGATGATACCTAAAAGAGATGTGATGTGATGTGATGCGGTGTAACGCGCTTATGACTTGTAATGACTAGATTTTTTTCTCACGATCTTTATGAATGACTGTTGTTACATTCTTTTTGAATATATTTTTATCATTTATGTACTAAGATATACATTTGCCTTATTTTGATGTGACGTCTTCCCTGTACGGGACCAGTGAGACTCGTACCAAACAAACTCAAGCCTTTCCTATCTACATGCGTACGCCTCAACTACCGCAATGGGGAAATCCGTGTTTAGCAATGAATGACAACGCGTCCTAACTCACGCGCAAATAGCTCGAACCTAGTACATGTAATGGCTTTGACACCAACTCAAACCCAATGTAAGTCTTTGAGAACTGGACGCCGTATAATTTTTATTCCGAGTTACTTGGCCCAGAAACCCCCTTCTTTCTGTGGCGGATGAACGAGCGTGTAACTCTCGATGCACTGGGCAAGAGTGGACAGAAGGGAAAAAACGGAGAGGTTCAATTCCAGGACCGTTCGTAAAGCTGAATTCGGCTACTTCGTTAAGAGATGCCATAGACCAACAATTATCATGCTTAGCACATAAATAGATGGCTAAATATTGGACATCGAACCGAAGTATTATTATTGCAATAGCCTCATTGACTTGGTGCTCAAATAAACGTCTCCAAACTCCAAGAACCCACTTCACTACTAGTTATGCAGTTTATTATGCCTCTATCTATGCAACGTCTCATATACATATACAAGCCATTAAGCCCCCAATAAAACCGTACCCGCGGCGCCTCCACACCCACATTACTCAGGTTATTACTCCAGATATAAATAGGTAATAGGCAGGACCTCAATCCTCTACCGACAGCTTCGTCTCGAGCCACTTCGTGAACCTGACCGTAGGCGCGTCCACCGCCCTCCAAAAGACGTCCGCGGCCCATATGACGAGCGGGATGTTCACCATGCTGGCGAGCACGGCGCCCCAGTTGTACGCGGAGCCCTCCGTGCCCGTGAACGCGTAGGCCCGGCGCTCCACCATGTAGCCTATCGTGTGCGTGACGGGTCCGTGCATTAGATAGATAGCGTAGCTGATGCGGCCGAAGTACTGCACGACGGCCGAGTTAAAGAAGCGCTGCCAGGACACTGAGCGCGCCGTGCAGAACACAAACATGATCGATCCAATCATCTGGTAATATCGGTATTTATCCTCGAACCATTCCGGGATGAATGTTCCGAGATACTCCCAGCCGGGAATGCCTTGGGGCCCGGCGTCCGGCTCGGACATCAGGTACAGAGCCGGAATGGAGATGAGCGTCCATAAAAAGTTGCATGATCTCCGTTTTTCAGGGGCACTAGCAGGTGTCTTTTCGAGGGGGAGTAGCGGTTCGGGAGTAGAAGTTGGTTGAGCGTTCGGCTCGTGAGCGCCCCGGATGAGATCTAGTTCAGCCAGTGTCATACCCCATAGAAATAGAAACATTTCCCACTTATCACTGCGAAGGACAAACCACATAAGGATAGCGACGCAGAGAAACCGTATACCCGTCCGTAGTCTAGCAGTACCAAACATTACTAGGAAGAGCATCATCGAACACCGAAACTCTACAGGAATTGTCCACAGGTGAACGTCATAACCTGTGGCACCACCGAATTTCTCCCAACCCCAGACGTGGACGAAGTTGTACATCTCTCCTATCCAATGTCGTAGCTGTTTCCGTAGGGTCTCTTCCAAAACGGGGTGGTGCTCTATTACGTTGTGCATATATTCCCGGTCGCTGGCGAAGTCTCTAGTCCTTTCGTAAATACCAAACCGGAGTAATATTAATACGGCGAATGTCGAAATTAGCGGTGGGAGGTATAAACGGAAAAATCGACGAAAGACGAATGAAGTCATGGTTTTCGAGAAACCATCAAAAGAACGACTTCGAGTTTGTTTTAGTGGCTTGAGGGAGAGGGCGTATCCTGATATGACAAAGAAGATGCAGACCATGGACGGTCCGCTGTATAGTAGCCGAACGAACGGGAGCCTCCATATTTCGTGGTTGACGCCGTCGCGGCCCCAGCCTTCTGCTATCCTGAAGGCCGTGTAGAAGTAGTGGCAGAAAAAGACAAATAATGCGGCTAGGCCTCGCATTCCGTCGAGGTATGCGGTAGGATGAAGTTTCTCTGTCCGAAATCGTTCACGAGCACATCGGTGCTGGACAAAACTAGGCAGTAGAAAGATGCCCGTCTTCAGTATCATCGAGCTCCACGAGGACAGACGGAGGCCATTGCAGTAGCTCTTTGTTGTGGAGGCCCATTGTATTGTCGAAAAGCGATCTTTGAGATCTATGCGAGCGCTCTCGCTTTCTACGTCTGACACAGATCTATCGTCGATGAGAGATAGCTTCTCCTCGTGGGAGAGCGAGGCCCGCGACACCGCATAACCATTCATTGTCCGGCAATGTGTTGAAAGAAGTGAAGAATATTTTGGTGGGAGGGTAATACTCTCCGACTACGAAGTAAAGATTTTCGACGAGTGAGTGACTTAGCCCCTGAATAGACAGGAGACTACAAAGAAGTGACGAGCACACCGAATCGTATCCGCTCGACCATCTGAAGCTGTAGAGGTCACGGACCAGTTCCAACGAAAATCATGTTGTATACCCTGTCCCCAAGGGATACCGATCGTCGAGGGTTGAGGCTGACATATGTACATACTTAGTTCTCAGCATATTTCTTTGCTTTGGTATCTGTCTATGCTGATTTATTAGCATCTGAAACAGATCCAAATCCTCTGTATTGCCACTTGGCCTAGAGAAGAAATAAATTTAGAATGTAAATCATGTATAAGATGGCCGCTAGCACTAGCTCGCAAGCAATACTGTTTGGGTATACGAAACGAACAATCTAGACATGATCCTGATGGCGATGCTTGTGTGCTTGGTAGGAATATGGCATGTCTCGGGCGCAACTGAGAGTTGTGGCGCTCCACTTCCATGTTTCCCCCCCGTGCTGCCTGTGTTCTACTTCGATAGACCTGTAAACGTGAACATAGACTATTGGCGGTCGAATATGTGGACGGTGGAACGAAGTAGGTCACAATGAAAGCCTCCAAGGCTTCCCGAATAGCACGGAAATATGTGGACATGCGGAAATCCAGGGTGAAAAAGTTGTATCGGCTCCGGCGGTCCCCGGCCAATGGATGACCAAATCTGGCGACTTTAGTGGTTCACTGGATGGGATTGTCGTCATACCCATCTGATCTAGAAAGATTACGGGTTCAATGGGACTCTTGGATTCTGGGCGCAATATGAAGATCATTGTCACGCATTGTGGGAATGTGACAATTCAAGTTTGGATACTCGCTTGGTCCTGCTTCGCTAAACGTGTCTTGGCGATGAGATTTGCTCTGGTTGCGGTGGAGAGCTCCAGGGTTTCGTTGTTTGATCTGCAGGAACGAAAAGCTTGGTTTATCGGTTATTTTGCTTGGATGGGGAACAGTTCATTACTCGAACAACTGCTCGGATCCATTGGAAAATCGTGGCGAGGCTACGAGCGTGGGGGAATTCCCAATGATCGGTTATGACCGTTGAAACACTCAACGTCTTGATGTTGTTAAGAGCTGGGAATTGACGTCGGGTATGAAACGGGAGCTAAAAAAAAGGTTATTACTCTAGGTAATACGAGGCTTACATAATAACCCTAGTTCAAGGTTTGTATGTGGTTACACCTGCCATGTCATCGAAAAGCAAACCTTCTTTTCACAAACCTTGGAACTTAGAGAATTATTGATTTTATCCCATTCCATTTTATTTTATTTTATTTTCTCCGTCCGTCACATCATGCATTGTAACGAGTCACTTGGTATTTGGATGGCACCGAACACACAAAATCGCTTCATCTGACAATCATGTTTAATTGAATTAGGTATTACGGAACTCGAGAGAGGTCTCTCCCAAATTAACAACTTTCGGCCCTAATAAGGACTGGAAGCATTACTAATACCGCTATAGTAATTGAGCCACTTGAAGATCTCGGTATGCCAAACCAAGCTGTTCTCCTGATTCAAGACCCAATGGTTCTCGTCAGGGAAATTGAGCAGCTTGCTTGGTACGCCCTTGCTCTGAAGCATGTTGAAGAGGAGGATACCCTCGCTGACAGGTAAACGGAAGTCCATGGAGTTGTGGACCACGAAATGCGGCGTCGCCCAGTTATCCACGTACAACAACGGATTCCATTCATAATAGGGCGATCCAGGTACGAACCCGGTCTGGTTAAACGGCCCAGCAAAATCGTGATTCATGAACCATAGTTCTTCGCTTGCGTACTGGTTCAACGTAGACGTGCTGCCGTCGTGCGTCATCAGAGCTTTGAATCGTCTTCCGAGTTCGTGTCCTTGCATCCTAGAGGGGGGTTTCCGTCAGCAGCCGCACGGTCATTCGATCTTACAAAAGTCAAAAATGCTTACCAGTTTGTCATATATCCACCAAAGGACGCGCCAGCTTCGACACCATTCTCCGTATCGACGTATTTCAGATTCTCATTGACATAGTCCCAGACGTGCACCAAATCCCAGTATGGGTACGACCCCCAATTACCTTGAATGGCATCTGTCAAATTTTGGCCCCAACCTGAGCTGGCTGTCGGATTTGGTGCGATGACGACGTAACCTTGATCCGCCCAAACCTTGAAGTTCCACCGCGTAGACCACGAGTTAAAATGCGCGCCCTGGGGACCACCATGAGTGATGAACGCCAACGGATAAGTCTTGCTCTCATCGAAACCCTCCGGATAAATAATCCAGGCTTGCTGCTTGATTTCGGAACTGTTGCTCGAGTAGTAGAACTCGGACACATCCTCCGGCTTAAGGCCCTTGAGACCGGGATCGACCAAGTTAGCCTGGAAGTAGGTCTTGATGACTTCGCCTTCCGGTGAGACGGTGAAGATATCTCGGCTGGTCCATATCTTAGTATCAGACACCAGAATGGAATCGTCGGGCAGGACGTAGAAAGCGGAAGGCACTCCTTCGTTCGTAATATTCTTGGGCACGAACGAGTCGCCAGCGGTGAGGGGAACAGGGAAAATACGTTCGCGGCCTAGATCGGGAGCCGCGACGAAGATAGTCTCCGAGTCCTTTGACCACGCCAAAGTATCGGGCGACCTATCCCAGTCATGAGCAAGTGCTGTTACGTTGAAGTCTTCCGAGTCCGCATTGGCAACATAAAGGATATTACGGTCCGACTCATATGAGATCCCATTCATCTGAAAGTACGCAATGTGCTTTCCGGAAGGAGAAAATCTGGGGCTAGTGGCGGCGCCCTCGGCTGCAAGATACTTGGTGGTGCCTCGGGCATTTATTGCCTTGGCGTCTTTAGAGGTACCATTGAACGGCACTGTGTAGATTACATCGGCGGTGTAGTTGGCCAACGGAAGCGAGGTGTCCTTCGTTAGAAAGACGACGCTGTTGCCATCGGGTGAGATATCGTAGTCGCTCTCATCGCTCTGGTCGTAAGGAGACTCTGCGCAGGTGACGTTGCAGATACCGGTGACATAGTTGGTAAGCTCACCAGAGAAGGCATATGAGCCATTGCCTCCTTTCAGTACACCGCCAAAGACAGCGTTCTTCTCCCCGCTGAGCCATGTGTCCTAATGATATTTGTTAATTACCTAGTCTCAAGCTTAGGTACTGGAATTGAGCGAGCAGTCACTAACCCAATGTCGAACATATGTTGACGTATAGATCCTCGCCGAGCTGGCGGGTGTGCTTGCAGTTTGCGCATTATATACAGTGCTATTAGGATACGCCTTAGTATACACTAAAAAGTGAATATCGCCGGATGGGACCTTGACAGCTTTGAGACCCGAATATGGCGCAGGCAATGAAGCAATCAATTGGGCGTCGTCTAAAGAGTTCGCATCTGCGGAGTATAAACTTATACCGCCATCGTCTTCGGCGTTGGTGCCGTTGATGTAAATGATGCTCGTCGGAGTGTCGCCGACAAACACGACCTCCGAAATATCAGAGCCGGCATGCCACAGGGAGATGTCGCCGGTCTTCAAGTCGAGCTTGTTCCATTGCGACGAGTGTCCCTGGGTCTCGAACGTGTAGTTAGAAACCGTGAAAATAGCGAAGTCCTATGCGAGAGGTTAGCGTTTCGCGTGGAGCGCGCTGTGGAACACTAAATACGGACACCACTGGGATTTGGCGCGGCGGCGCCATAGCGGTTCGCCGCAAGCATTAGCTCGGGCGTGATGCCGAGAACTGTAGGCAGGGCAGCCAAGGCTACCTGCGCTTGAGATTGAAACCTCATATTCGCGGTGGCACAACGACGACAACCTTCTGTACGCCGACTTATGTGACGGAGCCCAAGCGGAAGAGGGTAAACAACAAAGTTCACAGAAAGCAGGCTCAGGGCATCATCATATAAGCTACCTACAGCTACCTACAGCTACCTACCATTTAGAGCTGGGGCGGGGTCGCGCAGATATCAGGAAAAATATCAACATCATGCATGTAGATTACATCGCTATCTCTTGGAATTGCGCCATTGCTGCAAGGTCCGTCTGCTACGATGGACCTAGACCAGGTCCTAGAGCTGGAATTCTAGCATTCCGCGTCGACCGAAGCGGACCAGGCCGTAATAGGAGCTCAGCACTAGGAAGCCCTATCAACATGAAAGAGGCAGGTGAACGCAGGTGAGACTTGGCGTCCTCGTGTCGATTAGGCTCGAAGAATTGTCATTGGAGTCATAGTTCAGCCAGCAGTTCGGCTCTAATACGCAGACAGGGCTCTGGGCTTCTGATAACTCTCATTCGTGGTGGGATAGATGATGGGATGATGCGGGAAGAAAATCTGGATGCTGACGTTGGACCGACTCCAAATTTCCCCATTATTGCTCCCACCTACGCGAGATGGATCTACTGCCAGAATGGGAGGTGATTGGCGTCGGAGAGGCGCGCCAATGCAAGGGGTAGCTGCATCGCACAATCCGCGGTGAATCGCGTGCTCGACCGTTCGTTCGGAATCGTTTACAACCGAAGACTCATACATAGAAGGTTCACGATAAGTATTCTAGCTTCTTTCCTGCTTGCACATAAGCTAATGTATGATTGTGGGTTGAAATCCTTCAAACAGAGTCCTAATCTCGAATTCGAGAATCGATATGGAATTGCCCAGGTTCTTAAGGAACACTATTATCTGAGCATTATATTTATTTTCAATGCAACGTCATTGGCGTACATTTATGCATTATACACACCTTACTCATATGTAGCAGTGGCATTAAATTCGAATAATCAACTACCTAGCATATAATCGCCTCCCATTATCAATCACACTCTCCCCCTAGTACGTCTTCTTCCCACGCCTCGACTTCTTCGCCGGGGTGTTGCTGTACCTCCGCGAGTACCCCGCCGCCCTCCTCGTCAGCGACGTCGCATTGCGCGCCGGGAAGCCCTCCCAGCTCTTGCCGTACGTCGCAACGGCGTGCGCGATGGCTTTGCTCGTCGCCTCGAAGGCGTCGAGGTTCAGGTTCGTCACGTTGTCGGCGGCGGAGTGGTAGTTCGGGTCGTACCAGATGCCGGCGGTGCCGCCGAACAGCGCGACCTCGTCGTCGGTCTTGACGCCGTCGGCGCCGGTGTCCAGCCCGCCGCTCGGGACCCCCGCGTCCAGGAACGGCCCGTAGTCGCTGCGGCCGTCGAACGCGGATCCCACGAACGGCAGCCCGCGCGCCGTGTACCAGTCCTCGAACAGCTTCTCGGCCTCGGCGGAACCGGCGGGCCCCGATAGGTTGAAGGCGCTGCCGTCGCCGTCGTAGATCCCCAGCACGTAGTTCGGCGACGCGATCATGTCGAAGTTGAGGTACAGCCGCACCTGGTCCAGCTCCGCGGGTGCCGCGACCTCGACGTAGTGCTCGGAGCCGAGGAGGCCTTCTTCCTCGGCCGTCCACCACGCGAAACGCACCTGGTTCTCAGTCCGGTACTTCGACAGCGCCTTGGCGATCGTGAGCAGCCCGCACGACCCGCTGCCGTTGTCGTTGATGCCCGGCCCGGCGTCGACCGAGTCGCTGTGGGCGCCCAGGAACAGCACGTTCGAGGCGTCGCCTTGCTTGGACGAGGCCACCACGTTGTGCGACGTCGTGTTCGCGATGTACTGCCAGAACTCGCCGGACGAGGTGGCGGCCGCGCCGTCCGCGATCTGCGACACGAGGCGCAGGCCGTCGGCGCGGGTGATGCCGGCGACTGGGATCTGTGGTGTCGAGCGTGGTTAGTCTGGATTATGTTCGATGGGTAAGTATTTGGAGTGTGCGTTCTTACCAAATCATTCACGCCGCCGAGCGTGCCGGCTGCGATGCCCACTTCCGCGTTGTTGTAGATGATGGCGCCGACGGCCCCCTTTTCGCCGGCCAGCGTGATCTTCTGCACGAAGGTGCAGTCGCCTCGCGCGATGAGCGCAATTGCGCCGCTTAAGGTATCCGGGTGGTCCTCCTAGTCACACAGTTAGACCTCGTCTACGTTCCAAAGGAGAAGAGCGACCTACGGCATTGCAGCCAATGTTAGCCACGGTGACCAAGGGCGTGTCCGTCCAGGTCCCGTTATTCCCGAACGAGAAGCCTCCGGCCTCGAGCGTCTCGCCGTCGATCGACAGCTCGGCGTGGGCCTCGAGGGTCACCTCGGTCGTGAACTCCTGCAGCTGGACGTCGTAGTAGTCGCCGAGCGAGCTGAGCTGGTCGACGAAGTACTGGACGCTGTTCAGGTGGCCTTCCGTGCCGTGCACCTGATTTGTTAGCGGACTTTCTCTCCCTATAGTTAAGTATAAACGCACCCTGTTTCTTCGGGAAGTAGCATAGGCTATATCTTCCAGATCCTGCGCACAACCTAGCAAGTCCTCTAGGAGAATGGCGTCTGGTAGAGTCTTCTCAGCCACACGGTTAGCACTCTGAGTCTGGCTCAATGCCTATAGTTCTTTAAGTTTTCTTACATCTTGGACTAGTGGCAGGTCGCGTTTAGAGCAGGTCGTACGCTTGATCGGCTCCGCGCTGCCAGTTAAGGCGAGCAGGCTTGCGGCCGTGAAGGCTACGGTAGATTTCATGACTCGAAAGACAATTACTGTACAGAGAGAAACGAATGGTGTTACGTCTGAACAAACGGCAATGGCAAGCTCAGAGTGAATGAGCAGCTAAGTCACAATGAAGGCCTTCTAACATATATATAGGGAGTGGGCAGCATATTATCTATCCCTATTCACATGCTGCAAGTCAAGGTTCCTATCTATGGTCGCGTCATTAGCTCCTGGCCATTGCATGTTGACGATAGCAACGGCGGCACGAATGTTCCCAAGACCGTGGTTTACTACTGCCCACGCGATATGGCCTCGATTCCGCCAAGGTGTAGCATTGAATAATGGCATTGGCAGTTCGATTACCTTCCTCATCTAGAGCCGCCAAGCGTAGCCATGCGGGGTGAGCAACTCGGGTGTAGAAGAGATTACGAATTCTGGACGTTTTTGAAGAATTCCGTGATACTTCTTGAACCTGTAATGATAGGGAGGGAATTCTGCCGATCTATTATAAGTTTGTGTGCTCTGAATAAGGTACGATATCAGGGAGAATGATCTCGACACCAGGCCGCGTAAAGGAGTTTGGATATTCTTATTAAACATGCTATCCCATTGGTCTACAACCACTTTGTGTTAGCGGAGTGAACACTAAGGCGGATAGTGTTACCGGCACGGTAGCAGGCACACCGAAAATCCAGAATAGGGACATCATGCCGGGAACTGGTCTGAATGTGCAAGGTAGGATTTCGTAATTTCGTTTGTGGGAGCGCCAAGTCGTGAATGATAACACCAAGGCACTGTAGGGGGTACATACATGGTACGAGCTTGATGCAGAATCGTGGGTCTAGCTCAAAGAATGTCCCCAAGATTCTAGAAATTTAGCTCTAGTTCGTCTCACAAGCTAGTAAATGATAAAAAATATCAGGATTTTTGTTTGTTATAAATGTATGATTCTATTACTCAATACAGAGGTAGATTGTCTCGAGAAACATAGACGTTGCAAATAACAAACATTTTGGTGAAACAGATCCAGGGTACGGAAGATTGCATATATCGAGGAATCACTGCCAAGGTACTTGGATAATATAATATCGTGATATTTCCATCTTGCTGTTTAAAACTAGAGTTTGTATTTGTTCAAATGATTCTGGTATAGTCGATATAACAATTGCGCATACAAATCTATACGTGATGTCGTCTTTCTCATGCCATACGTAACCTTCCCATAAACGCCAGTAACTCCGAACAAACATAATGCTTCCACCCCCATTTTATCACGTCAACTAGTTGTCTAACCAGTCAAGGAAATCAGGCGTGAAGTAAGTAATAACGATAGATGCGCCTGCTCGAAGGATCCCTTCGGTAACCTCGAATGCCATCGTCTTTAAATCGAACACACCGGCCTTTGCAGCAGCGTGGACCATCGCATATTCTCCACTTACGTGGTAAGCAGCGACGGGACGACCCTCACTCCGTTCTTTCGCATCACTAATAATGTCGAGATACTGGGCAGCCGGCTTCACCATGATAATATCGGCTCCTTCTTCAATGTCTCTGAGTATGGCTCGTCGTGCGAGTCCACGTCCTCCGGGTGGTAGTTGGTAACACTTTCGGTCACCAAACGAAGGTGCCGAACCCGCCGCGTCTCTGAAGGGACCATACAGGCAGCCAGAGAATTTAGCAGCATACGACATCAGAGTAATCTTGTGCGCAATCCCTTCCTCTATTAACTTTGCCTTGATGGCGTGGATCCGACCGTCATTCATATCGGATGGTGCAACGCAGTGGGCACCAGCCAGAGCGTAGGCAACAGCGACATCGGAGATTCGATCCACCGATAATTGATTGTTCAGAGTGGCGTCATCCTTGAGGATACCGCAGTGACCGTGAGAAGTATATTCGCAGAGGCAGACGTCGACGGCGATGTAGAGGTGGGGGAATCTCTGTCGCAACAAGCGGATCCCTTGAATGACTGGACCGTTCGGATCGTCGGCGGCAGTGCCTAGAGCATCCTTGGTACCGGGTTTGAGAGGGACCCCGAAAAGAATGACTGATCGGAGGCCCTTGCGCACCAATGGCTCTAAGAACGGGACCAATTTGTTAAGCCCCCAACGATACTGGCCGGGGAGGGAAGGGATAAGAGTCTCGTCGTTCTCGATATCCGAAATAAAGATAGGGTAAATCAGCATCGACTAAGTAAGTTCATACTGTTAGTATACTAAATTATCATCTCGTTTGAAAGGACTGGCCAACCTTAGTCAATTGACGCTCGGCCTGCCATGCTCGAGCAAGAGGATGATGGTAACCACTGTGGAGTTGGCTTGAGATGTTGCCAGCAATGCTCACGCTTGTAGCTGCTGTGCTTGCGTACGACTTTGCTCGGGAGATCTGGGAGGCGCCATCATCCATTGTAGAGACCGAGGTGGTACCTCGAGGTTGGCGCGGGTTATTTACATCCCGAATAGTGAGGTCCTGGACAAGACTCGAGAACGACATTTTGTTGAATTGGACGATGAAGAAGAAAAAAGGATTGGAGATGTCGGGTAAAACTGACTTAGGCAGACTGGGCGGATTGCGAGAAGTTGATTCGACTTAAGAGTTCAAGTTGAGCTGTAAGAGAGTGGGGTAAGTCGAAATCCAAGTCCAGTTGCAGTCGAGGCCGACGATCTAGATGTAACGAGCTTTGAAAAGAGAAGTCCAGCCAGTCACTTTTTTGGTGTGATTGCTGAGTAGAAGCTAGGTGAAAGAAGTGGAATTAAAGGTAAAGAAATAGTAAGTTTGCGACGGACTGGACGGAGAAGTCACGGCTTTTGAAACTTTTCGAAACTTTTGAAACTCGTGCTTACGATTGAGTTTTCGCCCCTCGGACGAGGACCCTTGAATAAACTCCACCACTATTTGACCTTTTCAGCAATAGAACATTCGCGCCTTCTATGTGCCACATAACATTACCATTTTACGGATGTGCTGGAATTGGATGCCGATATTTGCCGGTACCTATGTACTGTAAGCCATAAAATCGCCATTCGCCAATCATATTTGCTCAATTTGAAAATATGTCTTATCAATCTAATGCAAGTGCGACATTCCCGAGGTCGCACACAGCACTAAATAGCACGCCTATCAACTCAATTACGTACCTTTACGTCTATTTATCTCCAATAATAAAACATTTGAAGCTTTTACTTTTTCTTGCTGTACAACGCCCACTTAACCTATCGGATAATGCTCAGAACATTGAATGTTCCAACCAAATCCTCATTTGAGTTACAATAAACCCAGCCGTCTCCAGACAAAACTAGCGCCGCCTAATAGAGCCGTAACTCCAGTAAATACGATGAGACTGCCATAACCGCTACCATAACCAAAGGCTGCGGTATTTCCTTTCCATGGCAGACCTTGTATTAGATTCTCACTTAGGGGACCCGAGACTACGTTCCCGATCCCTCGGCCAGCAGCAAGAAAGCCAAAAACCATAGTCGGGTCTATGTAGCCTTGACCTGTTGCTTCTCCTTTTCGGACGATATCGCCCATAATACCAGGCCATGCAGAAGTATACGATCCCGCAAATAGGCCGTATACGATGCAGAAGAAGTATAAAAGCGGGAGGGAAGATGAAAACCCCCAAATAACCAGGGCACCAATTGTTGCGCCAATGGTCGATAACAGTATGCATGTTGTGACGTGGAAACGATCGATGAGCCATCCCATTACAGTTCCAAACACGGCGGCGACATTTACAAGAAGGATTGTAGTCGCCGAACTGTACGACGCCGCACCGAAAGCACTGCGGGCATAAGTAGGGAGATAAATTCCCGGCAAGAAGTATCCTGTCGCTTCTACGACGTTTGCAAGCTGGTATAACCAGAAAGCGGGGATCATGAGCATCTTCAAGTTGAAGGGCTTGAAATGGCTGGTTGCCGAGTGAGGTAAGCGTGGCTTGATAAACCATGCCAAAGGAGTCGCCAGGAGAAACACCAAGTCAGACCAGAGCCTCAATGTTGTCCTGAAACCAAAATAGTGAAGGAGCCATTCTAGAAGGAGAGGTAGTACAACTCCGGCGAGACCTGTTCCTGACCACATAATACCATAGGCTAGGCCTTTGCGTTGCACGAACCATTCATCTAGATACTAATGAAACGTCTTCGTTAGCGGCGTGTCGTTACTAACCTTAAGTAATATCGTCTTTCTATCTTAAGATGAGGCACACCTCAAGAACTTAGATGAGTGCTATTCTCTCAAACTCGAATATTGAGAAAATATCTCTTGCGTCATCCCTTATCTTACACTTACCAGAATACATGGGGAGTACGCAATACCTCCGCCGATGGCATAAAGAATGCCTTGGGTAGCGATGAGATGCGGGACTGTCGTCGAAAACGAGCTCATCGCAAGCGAGAGACACATAGTGAGCAAGCCAAGTATAGACATCCACCGGGCCCATCTATTAAAGAGGCGACAAAGCCCCATCATAATCGGCGCCGTAAGATACATGATTCCCATTGCGCAAGTACCAACAATTGTAATATTTGGTGAGCCTGCGAAAGGTTCATGAGTGCTGTAGTAGTCCTGGAACACCCCAAAGGCAAACGGGAAACCTGTCGAAGCGGTTAACAAAAGGTTGCTATTAGTTTAACAAGGAGATACTGAAGCCTACCCCAGACTAGTGCTTCAATCGCCCAGCAAGCTGCCAGGAAGAGCCATGCGTCTTTGCCGCCATCGACAGGTGGCAAAGAGAATTCTTGTCTCTCTTCCTCGGGTTGTAATTCGTCCTGCTGATTTGGATATTCGACTGCAGTCGTCGAAACTCCAACCCTGGAAGTCGGATGGGCAAAGGCCTCTAGCTCTATATCCCGACTCACCATATAGTTACGAGCAACTTCTCATATGAATGATCCCGTGATGAAAATGGTAGTTCAACTACAATAGAGAAGCCAGAGATAATGCGAGTCCTGCCATTTATGAGGTCTCACGTCTCCGGTAAAGGAGATAGGGAGTGGAGAGCTTTATAAGTATATCGATTTTTGGCACTACTATTCACTTATACCCATATTTAACCTATAGATGCGCGCGCCCTCCGCATGTTGAACGACTATACCGCACCTAGTCGATACAACGCAACCCACATGCCCGCTATCATTGTATCCACACATTTCCGAGATATCGGGAGCCGTTATACTATAGAAAACAACTATTAACTCTAAGCTAGTGCTCTTGGAATTAAGGTTGCCGGTAGATGGTTAACTAGTGATTAATGGTGGGGGGACCGTTTCGATAACTATGTCATTGATTGGAAATAGCACACAACCCTCCTCTTCCTGCTTCCAGTAAAATTAATCCTCGTAGCTAATTGTGATACGAGACCTTGCTGTGTTACCTAGCTAAGCAAGCCTTTTGCTCATAAGAATTTTAGCACTAACTAATGGTATCATTTGACCTAAACCTTGACATACTCGACTCTCATCAGGGTAAACCAAGATTCTCCACAGCAAAATGCTCAAGAGCTTGTCAGATTCGCCTTGATCTTCGTCAGATCATCGCCCGAGAACCCCAGCTTATCCGTGACGAATTGTTCGAAGCCGCCGTGCTCTTTCTGCACGCCGTCGACGAACGCAGTCCAGCTCGAGGCCCGCAAGTTGATTAGGTTGTAGAAGCCCGGCTGGTCGTGGCTCGTCGCGTTCGTGCCGGCCACCGCGTAGTTTAGGAGCATCAGCCGCACGGGCTCCGTTCCTATCCGCGATAGCAAGTAGTCCAGGACTACGGTTTCTTGCGACGCGCCGGCAAGCGTCAGAAGCAGACCTGCTAGGACGCCGGTCCGGTCACGCCCGGCTGGTAGGTATATGCGTCAGCGAAAGACCCCGCCTAAACCCACATTGCTGGAGTTCCACCGCCAACACCGATTTATGGGGGTGTGTTAAACGTACCGGTGCAGTGCACCAAGAACGGATCGGCCGGCCGATCCCTCACGTGCTCCAGGATCGCCTTCCAGCTCTCCCGGTACACGTCCACGACCTCGAGGTACATCTCGCGGTACCCGTCCTCGCCGGCGCCCGGCGCAAAGCGGTCCAGATCGGGCGTGGTATCGGGCCGCTCGCTCTCGATCCAAGTGTGCTCGACTCCATCCAATACCGGGTCCGGCATGCTGGCACGCTCCTCCGGCGACCTCAGGTCGAACACGCGCTTTACGCCAAGCTTGCCCGCGAGCACGGCCTTGCCGTTGTCGGTCAGCTGCGCGAGCGCGCCCGACCGGAAGGCGAAGCCGGCGCGCAGCGGGCTGCCGGGCACCAGCCCGATGTCCCGCGTGTTGAAGGTGCCGTCGACGAACACGAAGGGCGGCTGCGTGAGCACCGGCACGTACTGCTCCTTCGTGATCTCCTGCGACACGTCGGTTGAGGCGAGCTGGAGCAGGGCGGCGGCCATGGTTGCGGCTTCGTTGATGGGGGTTTGGGGTTGGGTTGGGTCCAATTGGTTTTCTTCCGTTTGTTCTGCAGAAGATCAAGTTATTGATCTTAAGGAGGTAAGGTTGGCATCAAATGTAGGTATTCCGAGAAGGGGAAAGGAAGCCCCTGAATTACAGCGACAGGACCTTCCGAGGTTCCTTCCATCCTAGCTATAGCTTACAGGGGGGGTTTCCCAATTCTGCAGTGACGTTACTTGGAAACCCCGCCCGCCTTGGTCGTTCCTGGTTGCCTGGAGCCGGCTAAGCTAATCCCCCGTTAAGTCGATACAACATCTTTGCCCTACCCGATACGCGATTATCCGAGTTCACTCTCAATGGGGGTGGTCTTATCACACAACGCCTCAGCAACGAGAGGAGTATCAATTCTGAATTTTTATATTATTTCATCAAAATGGGCTGGTTTTCTTAGCTATTTCGTACGAATATGACTTTTTATTAATTTTGTTTGTGAGTAAATTCACAATTTGTTCATCCTTTCAAACCACGCACCTGCTAACTGCGCCAAATTTACCAGTCCCGTCTCTCGATGCGCTATATCCTTTACGCTGAGATAGCATAATATCTAGTCCCGGTGACGCCAATTAGCTAATCATGGACTGGTTTCGTCTTCCACGTCTTGGTCGCGATACGGCCTGGTTCTACTCATCGGCTGCGATCGTCCTTTTGGCCGGAGGCATCAAGCTACGCCAAGGCATAACGGATTACACCCAGACGGAGACTTACTGCTACCAATCGGTGCGCACAAACTCAGCAGTAGAACCATATGTGAATTGCTTCTCGGTATTGCCGACTGGAAAGTTCTCCAAGGTCTTTCAAGCCGGGGAGGATACGGAATTTGCTAAGAATGCGAACCCGGGTTTCGCTATGCCCGGCCTATGGGATGGACATGGACACCTGCAACAGTACGGGGAATTCTTGAACTCGGTGGACCTTTTCGGTTCTACTTCCATGGATGATGCTCGATCTCGTGTGCGGAGCTACGTTGATAAGAATCCTCATGCCGGATCGAAGGAGGAGTGGCTGAGAGGCATTGGATGGGATCAAATGGCTCTTGGGAAGATGCCGACTGCTGTAAGTTAGTCTGACAACCCTTAGATCGTGTTGATCAATATTGGAGTACTAACTTTGTCGAAGGGTGACTTCGTAACGGACAAGAAGCTAAGCGACCTTTACATTATGCTTGATAGGATGGATGTACACTGTATCTGGGTCTCCCAAGCAGTCTTGGACTTGCTTCCAGAGTCCATACCTGATGTTCCAGGCGGTGAGATTGTCAGAGATCCCGGAATGGGCGTCTTTTGCGACAATGCGATGGACATGGTAATGGCACTGTGGCCTAAGCCGAACGAAAAGAAGAAACGTCAATTTGTCAAGAGTGCTATGGGGAAGCTTAATGAAGTAGGCCTTGTGGGCATTCATGATGCCGGAGTTACGCCAGGCAACCTGAACCTTTATAAAAAGCTAGCAGGTGGCGATGACTGGACGGTGCGAGTATATGCCATGGTCGAATGCAACGAACGCAACACATTCTGCCCCAACGAAGTTGATCCATATACAAGCCCAGATGGCTTCTTGAGCATTCGGAGCGTAAAGCTCTTTGCCGGTAAGCTACGCAGGACTCATATTCCATGCTTTGGACGAATCTGACATGAAATAGATGGTGCCCTTGGAAGTTGGGGTAGCGCCTTAATTGACCCCTATACTGATCGTCCAGATACGTCCGGATCTCTACTCGTCAACGCCTCCGAGTTGGTGTATGACACGATCGCATGGGCCAAGGAAGGCTACCAAGTCAATATACATGCAATTGGTGACCTAGCCAACAGGAACGCCGTCGACGCCATTGTTGCTGCTCTTAGACTTCTCTGTCCCGACGACCCTCTCTCAGTCTGCCAATCTTATCATCGTTTCCGCATCGAACATTCTCAGATAATTCACCCGGATGATCAGGCTCGAATCCATGCCGTTGGAATCATCCCTTCTATCCAACCTACCCACGCTACAAGCGACATGGCATACGCCGAGACGAGATTGGGCAAGGAACGCACCGCAAAGGAGGCATACCGAATGCGCTCCTTTCTCGACGTCAACCCCGTCCTGGGAAGCGATTTCCCAGTCGAGCCACCGAACCCATTTCAAGGTATCTACGCAGCCGTCACGAGACGCAGTCCGCACACCGGCCGAGGCACGGATGATTCGCCAGACGGGTGGTACACGGATGAAGCTCTTGACTTGGACCAGGCAATCCGGGGTTTCACCGAGGGGTCTTCGTATGGCGGCTTTACGCGGGGGAAGACAGGAGTCATCAAGCCAGGGGCTTATGCAGATTGGATAGTCCTAGACAAGCCCTTGGAGGAGATAGATATTGAGGATCTACGTTCTCTGAAGGTTAAGGAGACGTGGGTTGGGGGCAAGAAGGTGTACTCCAGGGAGTGATAAAGTGGTTAGTAGGGCTGATCACCAGATATAGAAATAATAGAGCTACAAAAAGCTGGTTAAGTTGGGTTGTCATTCGATGATTCAAGATGTAGTTGTAGGGCCCTCTGGTTGGTGACTGACCTTGGTAGATTCAGATATCGCTAGCCTCTGGCTATGATACTAAGCTTATATGTAAAGACACGTAAGATTCATCAACCTAGGTGTTGTTATCAGGAATCATATATAGATGAAGGGGTTGAAATATAAATATAGACTTAGAAAAGGAATTTTTTTTTTTAACTTGAACCGAAGACCGCCAAAAAAGTGATTTGTGCCCACCGGGATTCGCACCCGGGTCTTTCCCTTCCCCTTCATTAAGATGGGAGAGGAACGAGCTATACTGCTGCTCCACGGATACGTTGGTGTGGCTGGGGTGATTGGGTAGCCTCTGATGTCTTAGTGAACAATTATTACCACTTATAAGAGCCTTTCTGCCGACCTCTAACCGGATAGCTGGAAGGAAAGAGGATAGGAACGCGTGAAAGTGGCGTTATGGATGCGTCTTAGTCATGCACTTGTCCTCCGGTCTAAGGTGCCTGCCTAAATTGAATGGACAGTGCCGTAATTGCAAGAGCAGTCCCTTAAGTGAGTCCCTTTGAGATACAAAAAAGCTATTTTATGTAATCTACCTACTTATTCTAGCTGTATGTGTTTCTACTATCAAGCCAATACAGACCCTCTGCCGCACATCTGGAATACAATATACATATTTTAGGGGTAGAAGCCCTCAGTTCATAGCTATATCAGAGTGAAAGATTAGTTACAACATACTTATTGAACCCCTTTCCTGCGCGTTATATTCTCTTTTTTATGTTTTACAAATAGACATAGAATAATAGTGACTCGTAAGGGGTAATATAGAAACTCCCACTGCGCTTGCTACGATACCCCCCTAACCCTATATATGTATCTACGTCTCCGATGTCAAAGATACGATGCTCAATATATACTACTCAATTTTAGATGGGCTTGGCTAAATTTACTAGGTCAACAATTCACATTCATACGCGTTTCCCGGCTACCTCGCTCTTTCTTCGGAGTGGGGCGGCCTGATGATGTTTCCGGTCGGCGTAACTTCGCGCCTCTGATTTCAGCGCCGTGAGACCCGTTACATTGTGTTGAGCTTCTTAAATTGGATAAAGCCAGCTTTGACACTATAATGAAGGGCAGACTTTCTTATGTATGGCCTGATAAGATGGGTTCTATTCAAGTGGGATGTCTATTCGCATATCAGCAATCGCAACAATTACATACGCCCGTAAGCATTCATGGTACGCCTTTCACTCTTCTAAACCTTTATATAACTATATATATATATATATTATGGGCCGACTTAAAAGTATCTCTACAGAGATAGAGATCCAAGCGCCACCTGCTACAGTTCGATCGGTAGTATGTATGACTCCCTGAGCATCTCGTGGGCCTCGCTAAGCGCTTGTACCTACTTAGTTTTTGGACTTCTCACGATGGAATCAATGGCATAAAGGCTGGGCAGTTGAACCTGTCGACCAGAGCAAGAACTCATTCCAATTAACGGCAGGAGACCGTCTCCGAGTCAATATGCATGGAATGGTGTTTCATCCGACTGTGAAGGTAAGCATTCTAATATTATTCTGCATTCGGAGGTTGGATATTTTCTGATTTATCTAGGAAAATTCAGCAGATGCCTTCCAATGGGAAGGGGTGCTGACTGGACTCTTAGTTGGAAGACATCGGTTTAACTTCACACCTAGTGAAAAGAACCAAGGCGGTACTACGTTGGTCCAAGTTGAGGATTTTCAGGGTATTTTGTCTTTTTTCTTCACGCAAGGGTCAAGCTCGACAGTGAAAACCGTCCGTAATTGGGATGCGTTCAATGTGGATTTGAAGAGGGAGGTTGAAAAATCCGCCCCTGGCGTGTAATATTGTTATATTATTCTTGACTTTATATAAGTGCTCAGTACAACTCATTAACGAAACCATGCATAGGAATTGATTAATAGTCGTCATCGTTTTATAAAAAATATATACTTTGCTTAGGTATAAGCCGTTGTAGAAGTATTAGTTTCCGTATAGTTACTCATATTCCGTGGCATATATTTAACATATTGCCTTGTTTAACTAGGTACGTTAACCCTAACCCTAACCCTGAGATAAAGGATAAGATATTGTACACGCTAGACACTTAGGTGGTAACATTAGATTAAGCAAGTGGCTAATTTGGTCGCCATATTAATGACTCAATATATGAACTGTGAAACGTCAACATATCCCATGAAGCCGGACTGCGCTCTAGTGAATGGCTGGGCAGAAGATGTCAAGGCGTAGCATATGGAATATTGTACATATGGATAAATTTGTTATTTGCGTTTACTTATTCTTGACCTGGCAGCTCTGATGATATGTATTACAGTACTCCAGGGGATGATTGAGTTGTTGGCTACATACTAATATTATGTTGACGTTCACGGTTAGGGAGTTAGGGGTAATATGGCAGGTACACAGTATTACCTATTATACTTCACCCTCCTTTAATCTGATTGGCTATTGTAGCCGACTGTTTTCCATAAAGAGTAGGTATTGAGCCATACTTAGCCTTTGATTGGTTAATTTCTCTGAACCCTATTCGTCCTTGCAGGGGTATACCCTGGCAATAGTTAAAATGATCTAATAACATTCAACTTGGCATACAATTAAGATTTTGAAAGGACAAATTCCTACGTGGTTTTGCTTGATTATTTCTCTTATGCCTTGGCTATATTATAATTATTTGAAGTATTACTACATATATTTCTTGAGTTAGGATTTGAGTTGAAGAAAGAGATGGGGATATTGAGTCACTAAGGCCGCATATTTTGTCGCATATAATGGGGATAGGGGTAGTCCATGTCATAGCGTCAACACCTAAATTTGTTAAATGCTTGTGCGCAACAGCAGCTTTTACAGAGTCATAGAAAATATTCATGTAAACCCTTTCGGATTATCGGCACTACATGTAAAATTAGAATTTGCGGGGTCCCCGATCTTGCATCTGCGGCTCACCAGCTTAATTCCCTACCTCCTTACCTGGGTAGGCTAGGCAAATGGGAAGGTACTTTGGGAAAAATTCCTAGACAGCGGACGAGTGTACTAGTGTACATTGTTCAACATGATCGAAACCGCCGAATATTCCTACCCGCATAAGAAGCGACATCCCCCAATACTCTAAACATGCAAGTACATACCTGCATCAGCTTATCCCATCAGAACCGAAAATCTGGTCACTTTAGTGCCATCCACTTTTCCTTCATATTAACCTATCATAGCGAAACTTAGCACATCCCACCAGCTTAATATGGGTCTTAGTGAGCCTTATCTAATCAATGAGGTTACATAATCAATGCAAATATATGTGGGAACTGAAGTTTAAGTACTGACGCGATAATAACACACGAAAAAACACGGTAAAGCGATTTCCCTGGTACATTTCACAGGGGTAGCGATCCTTTATCGATTAGAAAAGTAAACGGCGCTAAAGTGACCAGATTTTCGGTTCTGATGGGATACAACTTTACCTTCACGGGTATGTACTGTAGGTAAGCACGTGGCCCATAGAGATCATTCTCGCAATCCTTGTCGGAGATCTTACCAGAGAATTGGGTTTCAAGGTTGTATCACACTATCCCTAGCTTGCGTTGATGAACAGCTGGGGACAACAACTGAATCCGTCCGACGATCTAAATTAAATCATCCGCACAGGCGGGGCAGCATAATGAACCCGGACTTGGCCTTCTCAAACGACGATACTTTTGTTTACCTGAAGAAGAACGATGTGAACCATCATCATCCCATTCTCAACCCATTTGGCGTTGTCTCTCTTTTACACCATTGATCGGGCATATTGCCCATAATGGCCAAAGATTCGGGGACGCTGTCCCTGGTCGAGCGCTATCGTCCTTCGTTATTTGTCTTGGCCTCGCAAGTGGCCGCCGCTACTCTGAATGCCGCCGCGAAGTACGCCGAGACTCGGCTCGAGCAAGTTCATCCCTTCCAGGTCCTCCATGTCCGGATGTTGATCACCGCCCTCGGATGTACCTGGTATCTTTGGCGTATCGGCGGAACCTCTAAGTCCGATATGTTGTTCGGAACGCCTGACGTCCGGGGTCTTATTCTGCTGCGAGCGCTCGGCGGAACTTGTGGTGCTTCGGGGTTTTTCTGTAAGTCTCCCTATCTACTGATATCATGAGATGTTAGGATGTTACCATCACGCCGAATTTGGGTATCCGACGGGGTCACTCGTTGTACTAACTATCGATATTTGTGTTAGTTTCTATGGTATACTTGAGTCTTAGTGAAGCAACTGCTTTGAATTTCCTAGGTCCTCTCGGATCGCTGATCCTAACGAGATATCTGTCTTTCGCCACAGTCCAATGGACTGACTGCCTCGGCGCTGTTGGGGCACTCGGAGGAGTTGTACTCATAGCCCAGCCTGAAGAGATCTTCGGCGCAATAAACGCTGCCGAACGTGATGTCTCTGGTGATGCGACAAACAATATGAAGGGTTTAGCCTTTGCTGTGCTCGGGCTCTGTGGAGGTGTAGTAAGTGGTGAAGATCTGTGAATTTCAGTCGTGACAGAACTAATGTCGTTTTAGATTACCCTCACGTCGATACGCTGCATTGGAACGAGGGCTCATCCATTGACCAGTGTTAACGTATTCGCATGGAGCCTGGCAATTGTGAGCTGGATCGGTCTTATGATAGTTCCAGGGATTACGTGGCCAAAGAACCCGCTAGTATGGGCTTGCTTGATATATATTGGTACCTGTGGCCTCGCAATGGTGAGTAGATTGCAATTTCCATGATTCTTGAAGGATCTAACAATAAATTTAGGAGTTTCTCCTCACGGTTGGAATATCGAGTGACACATCTTCGGCTGCTACGCTCATGATCTACTCTCAGATAGTCTGGGCTCTCATTCTGGACCGCGTCTTATTCCAAACCACCATCAATCTCTGGGCAATCTTAGGTGCCGTAACTGTTATCGGCAGCCTAACTCTTGTTACCCTAAGTGGTAACGGCCAGAAGTTGGATAGTACCGCTTACACGGACATAAGGTGTGAAGACCCAGAGGCAGGCAGATTGAGTTTAGATGAAGTCCACGCCGAACAAACCAATCCATAGAAAATCAACACATTTTTTCAACCTCGATGGCCAACTTTGAGAATACAATTCCGAACACGATATTTCAAATAATTCGGAGTGATCGGATGGCTTGGGGGGAATTGTTTTGCTAACAATATTCGCTCTTTACGAGTCACTCGCTGAAACTTTTCTTGGGTAGTATATATAGGCCTTAAATGAACAATTATACTGATTCTAGTTGTCGCTTGCAAAAGAAATAGGGGTAGCTTAGTCATGATATGTCTGAATAAGGTTATCTCCGATAAACTCCGACCAAGGGGGAAAGGATGATTTGGATGTAGTATAATAACCCCCGGCTGGAAAAGGGTTAATGATATGGTCGGAATTCTAACCTAGCTACTAGGTTTCCTTTTCCTATAGCAATATAGAAAAGCAGGCCATTCCCGTCGTGTAGCGGCCCTGTCTTTTACCTGTAGTTTGTCGTGCAACACCTCACGAGTGATCAACTCTTTCCCACCAAGCTCCAGTCGCAACCGGGTCTTTTTTTTACCATCACTATCACCCTCGATCGTACTGCCACCAACTAGAGCGTCGATTCTGGCCAGCCGCTCCTCGTCTTTGCGCGTTACTGGGCCGAGAGGTGGTAATATGTTATCGGGTAGTGCCTTGCCGATCCGTGCAACCTCCATGGCGTCAAATGCAGGTGCCCAAGCTGGTACCGAGTAGATGAAACAGGCGACAACAGCTAGCCCGAGCGTCTGTAGGGAAATGAGGATGGTGATTGCGATCATGCTAGCCGTAGCCATGCTCGGGCGCGCCATCGCCGTGCCTGGAGAGTAGTAGATTTCGCGCGCGTCCCCAGTGACTATCTCGGCCAATGCAGTCTTGGTCAGGACAGCACGGTTAGCAAAGTACATGCTCATAATCAGGGCATACTCTGCGTAAGATGTAGTATTGAATCTGCGCACGTGGGAGCCCACGATAAACGTCAACTCATCGTCCATCTGGGTTTCATCATCCGTGTAATTCACCCTGTCCGCGACGTCACCACAATGCGACAGCGGGCCCTCGTCGTATAGAATGATACCTAGCACCTGCGAAAATGGAATGTTGCCATGTTCGCACATGCCCGCGAAGACTTGCATCGGCGTCATACCGGTCGAGTTGTCCGTGATGAACTGGAGGAACGAGTAATTTCCGAACAATACCTCGGCTGATACCATAAGGGGGCCTGGCACCGACGCAGAATCTGCATCATAAAAGTCATTGAAAGGATATCCTATCGATCTCTCCCCTGGCAAGAACATAGTTCCATTAGTAAACGCCGAGGATGGATCCCTTGAAATAATACGTCAGTCTGGGTAGTACTATACATTCAGAGAGAAGGGATAAGGGTTACTCTTCTGTGGGACGTACATAGCCCGTTGTTCCTCTCCGGAAGTCGTTAGAATTCGTCTCTATATCGGCAGGGCCAGGCCATTTACTTAGCAGGGGTCCATATACATAATTATTCTGCTCATTTCCGAGTTCAAAGTACCCCCTAGAGGTTGAGGCAGTGCAATGTATGGTGAAGTTGTCCCCCGGAGCACGGGTAAAATTATTCATAGGTGTTTCCTGGTGGATATATAGGTCCTCTGTGATATCCTGCCGGTTGCGGCTGGGTGTAAACGGAAACAGAGTCGCGTTTCCTGGCACACAGACATCTAGTTTGAGCCCCAAGCGCTCGAAGTGTATCTCAAAGGGTCGCACGCCTGGACAGGGGGACGGAAAGCCAGACTGTGGGATGTGCTCACAGTGTACCGATGAGTTCAGCCGCAAGGCATGTTCACGCAACACGCCCGTGTTAGTTCCGCTTTCAAGGGCCGATACAAAGAAGCTATCGGGGTCAAAGGATCCTTCCGGATCATAATACGCGAACATCCGCTTGTACGTCGACTTTTCATAGCCTTCATATCCACCACTTAGGTCTGGGCTGACGGGCCAAAGATTTGGTTGAGCTTCCAGATCTGATACAGTAACTAGCTGACCCAAAACATCGTGAAGGATAAGATCGCGTTGTAGACGGGGCATATCGGCCGGCTCTGGATCATAGGCAACGATCGCCCGTCCGTGTTGAGATCCTGTATCTAATGCAATGACAAAACCTAACATATGTTGAATAGGCATTGGCTCCTTGTAGCAACCGCCGATCGGTAGGTCGAGGCACGACATTGCTGTAATTGAATCGAACGTGACTAGAACTGACATCAGGGGCTGTAGGGCGCTACCTAGGCAATGTTAGTAAAAGCCTCGGTAACAGACAATAGAGTCAAACCTAGAATGACGAGGAGCGCGGCTAAGAATAAGAAAGGGCTGCATCTGCCACGGAAGCCGGCGCTTAAAAGTAGGAAGTAGTTGGACCACCCTTTATCGGCAAGTGCAAATAGCTGCTGCACATTAAGTTTCTGATCACGTTGGCGCCGCATTGCATAGACGATGGCGGCATGAGCCAGCAGCGCCGAGATTATTGGGACCGCTAGCACGGCGTTGGTGGTCTTTAGAAACTCTGCTATTAAAACGCCTACAACATTGCTCTTGTAGTGAGCACCCGTCTGGTCGTAATAAGAGGAACTCCCTAATGGTCGCTTCGTCATGATGCATATGAGCACCCAAGGCACGATCAAGGTCGGCAGGTATATTACCAGCAGGAAGATTGGTGTTTTCCGGTACCGCAATGTGGGTTCTTCCTTCATCGTGAGTTAGAGACTTGAAGACTTTTCCTACAATCTAATGAGTACAAATTTGACTTGTCAGACTGTGCGTTGGCGATGATAATATTGGGGCAAGTTCTGGAGCTCGATGAGGATGCCATTTTTGATAGTACAATTCGAAGGGCTGAACTTGGTAATCGTATTTATCGAAGATACTACTCATAGCAATATGCCTTATGGTTCTATCGGATGTTGGTAACCCGGACGCCATCCAGGAATGCGCCAGGTGCACGGCGCAGCAAGGACTTGTGACGCGCCCTTTCTTTAGCTTTATGTATTGTGAAGCCACGCTACACCGAGCTTTCCTGGCAGCCTAGTTATAGGAATTGGTGAAACGTAGTAATAGTAGGTACACAAAGCTTTGGAAAATAGGACCTAATGACGCTAGTTTAGCTGATCATATCAATTGGTTTTGATATCGTGTCAATCTTTGAAGCATCGTATCTGATTTTGTAAAGTTGTTGTCTTGCGTCAATCGTCCAAAGGAATACTGAAATGCCCACGACTATTCCGTATGGCTGGTAAAGGGGTCCATGATAGCATTGTGGCGGCCTATTTGTACAACTGTCCCAAAAAGAAAAGAATAGAAAACGAGTTGAATTTTGGAAAATAGATGTGGCTATGCCTGATATAGTAGTAGGTATACAGCCGCATAGGAAATTACATCTTGAATCGGGCGATGGGATTCAGCCACCAGAGTCGGGGACGGCGCTCCTTACGCCGGCGCTGTATTATTTCTTAGGCCTCGCACTTGAGCTACTCCGCTTGCTCCGATCGCAGTGACAGATAATATGGAGTTGAGTACACGTTTTATAAACGGATTACTTTTTATCCCAATTCTTTTCCGTCGAAGGCGAGCAGTGTAACAACCACTGAAATTTCTTATTGGGTTACTAAAACGAGGACCGTGAGACAAATCCATATCTACAATCTCGCACAACTTTTCCCTCTTAAACCAAAGTAATTGAATAAATTAGAGCCCCTAGAACTAGAATAACCTGTCTTATTTTACATATCAATGTTATGCAGCTGCAGATGCGGGAGGCAAAACGTGCGGGGTTAGAAATAAGCGAGCCCCGCCCCGTCGTCGGTTCGGGCCTGGAGATAGTAAGGGAAGGAAGGCGTGATTCGGAGCACTGCCCGACATTCGGAAACGTACCGTAGCTACTTATGTATACCTAGGTAAGTTTCTGTCCGTATATTGTTATTTAGACAACAACTTCTGAAGATTCTCATATTCATATTTGAAATAGTTCTATCTCGTCCAATTTACAATGCTAAGTAGATAAGCCAAGTTTTATAATACCCCTTTTGCCTAGAGCATTATAAACCGTACCCCTAGAGGTTACCCCAGACTACCTAGCTATTTTTGTTCCCTAACTTCAATAGTTAATTTATTTCTTTTCTAAGTTGACGCTGTTGCAGACGTCACCAAAAACTTCCAGCGCGTGCCCAAGATAATCCCGTACCGTCTTCACACGAACCGTCATATCTTGACCTAGGGGTAGAAGCCGTTCAGCTTCGTGCCCCTTGCCAACACCTTCACCGACAACAACATCGTATAAGGCCTTCATAGCTTTGTCCTTGTCACCGTTTGGCTTCAAACTGCCGCTAGATAGGATCTGAATCATTTTCTCCGCCACCGACCCCTTATAGGCATCGGGGAGAGGGGCTTTGCCAACAATAGTGGTGTCGCAAAAGCTTGTATTAAAGGTACCCAGAGTGACTGTCAGAGTACGAATGCCGAATGGTGCAATTTCCTTAGCGAGAACCTTGGATATTCCTAAACAACCGTCGTCAGTATGAGAATATGCGACGTATAAGAAGATATACCATCGAGGGCGGCCTTGGCTCCAGCATAACCACCCATGCTGTCCATTCCTTCAAGGCCAGCACCACTGCTTATGTTTACGACGACACCGTATTTTCGCTTTCGCATGTGAGGCAAGACAGCACGGATGAGCCTCAGGGGACCGAAGTACAGAGTGTCCATGAGCGCCCGCATTTCCTCTTCGGCGAGGGTTTCCACCGGGCCATAAATGGAGTATCCGGCGTTATTTACCAAGACATCGATCGCATCTCCTGATGCTTCCAGAGACTCGCTGCAATATACTAAGTTAGTAATTACACTTTGTCAAGTTACTCAAAATTATATCCTAAGACCTTCTTTGAGAAAGGGGGTGTGGGTTAGGAGACAAGAACAAAACTTTAAAATCTATCTACATGAGCTTTCCGCTATCTTGATCATCCACATCGAGCTTGAGCCACTTGCTGCCGTTTCCGTGGGCGTTGACCTCGGCTACGAAATCCGAGTTACGGGAAAGGTTGCGCGAAGTTGCGATCAACTTATGGCCACTAGCGAGAACGAGACGAGCCAAAGATTCGCCGAAGCCTGAGGAGGCTCCGGTGATGAGCCAGGTGAGAGGACGATTTGGCTTAGTGAAGGTGGCCATTGTAAATGTGATTAATTCGGGCTATGCTGTTCGTAATGCAAGTTCTGAGTAGAAATTGAAACTTGGTACTATATGATCAAGTTAAGAAGAACTCAAGAGGAGTACGCTGGGAGACAGGAAGTTAGATACCTATATACCTACATAGGTGTTGAAGTGTTACTCTATGTGTAACAAGCACTGGGCCTTAACTCCAGCCCTCGCGCCTTCAGTGGAGGCGAAACTGATCAGTGGTATGTATAAGGTAGGTATATTTACTGGACTTAAAGTTAAGTCCGGATTCGTCTTCAAGCGCGGGTTAAAATCAACTATCATATCCTTATAATTAGAAGCAACGAGAATAGTTGTCTTATCCCGCTCTATATAACATATAGTAGGAGGATTATACGATCAAACGCTACACTGATGCATATTCAAGGAATTGTGTGATTCATTTATCTGTTAGATCGCATGTTCAGTTTCAGGTTCCCCTAAGTAGGGAGACGGTAGAAATTAGAGCTCTAAATCATACATTGCTCCGAGAACAATAGCCTCGTTAATTACCTAGATAAGTAGGTCCCTTTAACTACCATTAAGAGCGATAAGTCTAATTCGTATTTGTCGTTGTTGACATTTGGGGGGGGGGTTGTTAGAAAAAGGGGTGTGATAGAGTATTAATCTACAGCCGCTTCTTGAAATCCGAAAAATGAGAGAAGCCCTTTTTATCAACCCGATACTTGAGAGCGCCGTTATTTTCTGTATGGCATAGTGCATCAATATATTGTCAAGGATTTATTGATTTAGTTAGGCCATTTTATGTAACTCGAATTGTTGTAGATATAGCTGCTAACATTTCTTATCAGTTACAATGTGACCCCGCTTGCTGTTGAGCTTGAAGTCAAGACAACTGGGTAGGTAATACGAAGTAGGCCACAGTAAAATCTGCAAATGGTATCAAATTCGGTAGAGATAATAAATATATGTTAATATCATTTAACCTGCTAGGATGGGGAGTGAGATGATAGCATTTTCTCTTGGTTCCATGTTGAGGTTGAATGCACGAAGTAGTAGGAGAGTTGAGAATGAGAATAAGAACAATTAAAAGCTCCATAAAAGGATAGGATAACAGCTGGCAAGATAAGATTCTCAGTCACCCAGTTGTTCGACAGTTGTAACGGGATTATCGGAGATCGACCCACTTTTAGGTACCGGTCCGCCACACTTTATGGTAGGCGTTATCGCTAATTGTGAATGACGCGCGGGAGCTTCTATCAATTTTTTAAAAGCTTCACATCGCATATGTCATACCTATATCCTCCACCCCTCCGTCTTTCTGATGAGGCTGTCAACAGTTCTAGCCATGCACAGGCGAGTCAACATATGGAGTCATAATGCCGACTATATTACATGCTAATAGTCAATTAGTAGACTGATTCACATAGTCTAATTCCCCATTATGCGGCCGCAATTGACCCGCCATGTCTTGCGACGCCTTCTTGCGAGAGAGGCATTCCGACCCCACCGATCCACCTTCATCCTGCCTCGCCCGACATTCCGTGTATATCCTGTAGGATCGAGGGTTGTGAGGACTATTCAGAAAAGGACCTTTATCCAGGACTACTTCCAAAAGTCCCCAAGGGCATTGAAGCAACTTGAGACCGAGCCAGGATATGCGATTCTACTCAGATACCATGCTTCCGAAAACATCGGTGTCCAAGATAGTAGACGACCTCCTGCACCCGATGAGCTCATTAAAGCATGGCGGGAGTTTTTTGCATATAAGACCAAGTACGGCCGAGTAGTCAACTCTACACAGGCCTTGTCTGCTCATCGAGTACTGCTGCACCTCTGTAGTTCGGCTATCAATCGAGACGCACGTCTATCTGAAGACGACCTTCGAAATGCTAGGGATTGTATACTTAAACCTCCGAGAGATCATTTCACGCATCATGTCGATTTTTCAAAAGAAATATACAACGAGTTAAAGAAACGAGGCGTACACCAGTCAAGGGATTTCAATGTGTTATTAACTGCTTTGTCGCAGTATGGGAAGGCGCTTGAAGCTAAGGACCTGGTTTTGGAGTACTATCATACCATGCGGGACAAGGAAAATCTTGAGGATAGACTGAAACACTTCATGCCTGTTATCCGAGGCCTTGCAAAGGAAGGTCATCAACCGGAGCTTTTGGATCTTGTTTCAAAGGCAAAGGATGCTGGTGTCGAATACGATCCAGCACTTCACGGTGTCATGACCTCCTTTTTTGCGCAGAAAAACAATGTTGGGGAAACAAAACACTGGTTCAACAAACCAATCAAGAAGGACCGTCCTCCAGCTCCTACAACGTACTACGATGTACTCCAGTTTGCCCTTCGCAATGGCCAGGAAGAATGGGCTATGGGCATCTACCAGAATCTCATTACCCAGCTAGAATCTGGTACATGGCAGAACAACAAACCTAGTTGGGATACCTCTTTTCAGTGGGCAATTTTATTGCTTAAGAAGGGGATGGATCATATTGAGCATATGCTTAAAGTCGCACGCGACTACAACCAAGACAAGCCTAATTCTCAGCCCAATATAGGGACGATTAATAGTCTCGTCAAGATCGCCACTGACAAGAATGACCCATATATGGCCGAACGTTTCATCACATTAGCAAAGAAACTCGGGCTCGAACCAAACTATAAAACATATATGCTCCAGCTGGAGTATCGTATACGCGCGAATGATCTCGACGGCGCATTCGCTGCTTACCAATCCCTCGAGGACCTAGATGTGACGACTAAAGATCAAGAGTTTGCCGTCTTGAACTCTCTCATTCGTGCCTTATGCGCCGCACCAAATCCGGTCTATGAGCGGGTTCTTGATGTCACCAGCTACCTCGAGCAACGGCTCGTGACACTGGAACCCGAAACAGTTGTGTCTATCTGCATGGCCTTTCTTAAAAATGACGAGACCTACGAAGTGATAGACACGCTGTCACTCCACACTACATACTATAGCGTCGTCGAGCGCACTATGGTCCAAGAGGCCTTCGTTAAGTACTGCTTGGATAAGAATAATAGCACGGCCCGAGTCTGGGACGCATATTCCTTGCTACGCCAATTCTTCCCCGAGATGGCGCCTGAATATCGAGTGCAGATCATGGATGCGCTTTTTGACAGACGTCGCGCAGACATGGCAGCACATACATTCGGGCATATGCGCGCAATCGGGAACCCGCGCCTTAGGCCTACCTTAGATACTTATGTCCGCTTCTTCGAGGGCATCGGCAAGTGCCCTGACGAGGAGAGTATGAGAACGGTCCACAATATGCTGAAGATGGACACGATAATTCAACCTAACACCCTCCTATATAACGCGTTGATGATCGCGCATGTATCATGTGGCTTACCGTACCGGTCTCTCGATATTTGGAAAGAGATCACTACGTCCCCGGAAGGACCGTCGTATGCCTCCCTTGAAATTGTGCTTAGGGCTCACGAGATCACCCCCGACGGTGACGGGCTTGCGGATGAGCTCTGGGAGAAAATGAATAGGATGGAGATCGAAATACCTAAGCACGTCTACATAGCGTACGTGGTGACGATGGCGGCGCATAGCCACCTCACAAAGGCAAAGGAGTTCTTGGAGGATATGGAAAACGCGGTTGGGAAGCAGCCGGATCCCTTCGAGTGAGTATTCCAAGCAAGATGGCAGGGGGGTTCGTTACTAACATCTCTCTAGCCTCGGCCACTTGTACAACGTGTTACCTTCACGAGAGATGAAAGGCGAGTTCGAGTCGTGGGCAGATGAAGAATACCCACAAGCGTGGAAGGCACTAAAAGCGAAGTACGCCAGGAAACAAGACAAGGATGGTCTAATGATATTCAAGCTCCGTCGGCCGTGGAAGGCATGATTTGATGTGAATGAATTGATCTTGTACAGCACTATTCATACATCTAAATACTTCTTGCCAGTCTCTCTGTATATAGGTGGTATAAAAAAGAGGACACCAAGCCGTTGTACAACGAACCACCCAGCACTTATCTCATGTCTCGCTTCGTGGAGACGTTCTGTTCGTAGAATTTAGAGGTTTCGCGAACCAAAAGCTCGGGGTGCTTGTGTACACTGGGATGGAGGCCCAGGCCGATGGCGCGCCGTATCGCCTTAGCTAGCTTTCTCTGGTTGGCCGGGCGTAGACCCGTCTCTACCGACCTCCTTATCCGGCCGTGGGGCGTGATGAACTCCGAGATGACGGAGAAGTTCTGCCGAAGCGATATGTTAGCAGCCGCACAAGAAAGATCCACGTAGATGCGAGAGGCGACTCCCGTCCCTCCCATCCTTCCTTCCTTCCTACCCCTCATCCCCGGTTAAAAACTTACGCGGTACATGTCCAGGGGGCTCAGGCCGAGCATGTCGACGAGGTCCTTCTTGCGGTTGGAGTTGCGGCGCCACTTGCTCATCTCGGCGGGGCTGATGTCGTGGGGGGCGTAGACGTCGCCGGTCTTCCAGCGGCGGGTCATCTGGCGCGCGTACTCGTCGTTCTGGTTCTTCTGCCGCAGCTCCTCGTCGATGCTGCGCGCCCGCTGCCGCGTCCCCCTCATGTTGTCGTAGATGTCCTCGAAGATGCCCGCCGCCACCTGCGTCGAGTCCGCCGAGGAGGCGGCGCGCGGCCGCTGGTCCATGTCGAGAAGTTGCGAGGCGGCCGAGCCGACGTTGGGGCGTACTGGATGGGGGGCGTTAGAGCGCCGCTGTGGTCTTTTAAGGTTGGGAGGGGGTGGTGGTGGCTAGGGACTTACGGGCTTGGGAGGGGTGGGTTGTGGATATGCTGGCGATTTGTGGTCGGAAGAAGGTAGAGGGTTGCCGAAGGGCGCGTAGGATGGGTATTCGGGGAGGCATCTTGGGCGATTGGCGTGTTTCTCAATTGATGCTGGCGGATTTAATAGCACTCCTGTCGAACGTGCGATTCGATGATTTGATGCTAGGAATTGGCGCCAGAAATTTGGACGGGGAAATAATTGTTCCAGTGCAAGCTCCCGCTGTGGATCCACACCCCGCAGGGTTTTCAGGGTTGCATGTGGCTGCAGGGGTTAAGCTCTTATCGGATCCTTTAAGAATGGGGCATTGGAATCTAAGATTTCGATAAGAAAAATAAAAAGTTCAGCCTCATCTTGAGCACTTCTCTTTCATATCAACCAAACACAGTAAAACACTTCGGATCAACAAGTAGACATCATGGTCCGACAGCTCAAGCATCACGAGCAACGCTTGCTCCGCAAGACAGACTTCATCACATGGAAGCAAGATAACAACCACAGAGATGTTCGTAGCATCCTATCTTCCATTTGATTAAGATCGTTACTGACTCTTTATGCGCTCGTGATAGGCGGCTGTTATACGGCGATACATGATCCAGAAACCCGAAGATTATCACAGATACAACAGAATATGCGGTGTACGTATTTGCATTTATAGTGCCTAATTGAATAGCACTTGAAGAAGACGAGAACTGACTTTGAAAATAGTCCCTGCGCCAACTAGCACATCGCCTCAGCTTGCTCCCTCCCGAAAGCCCCGCCAGAAGGAAACACGAGGAGCTTCTCCTCAATAAGCTCTACGATATGGGGATCCTGTCATCAGCCTCCAAACTATCCAACGTCGAGAACGGTGTCACGGTATCTGCGATGGCACGAAGGAGATTGCCAGTAGTCATGACCCGACTACGAATGGCCGAGACAGTTCAGGCGGCTACGAAGCTGATCGAACAGGGACACGTACGAGTAGGTGTCGAGACCATCACAGACCCTGCATTTTTCGTCACGAGAAACTTGGAGGACTTTGTGACCTGGGCCGTCGGCAGCAAGATCAAGCGGAACATCATGAAGTACCGCGATAAGTTGGACGATTTCGAGCTGCTATAATATGGTGCAAGGGCTGGCGGCTACTTGACCTCCGATCCGAGGATCATAAGTGTTGATTTGGTTCATAGCATGGCGTTTGAGGATATGATAAAAACACACTATGCGGTGATTTGGCTTTGCCAATTAGCTATGGCACGTCTTCGCTAAAAATTTATGGTACGATGATTACATTCAGTGATATGTAAGAATGACAATGCTAAATCAGACTACAATTAGATGGATGCCTAGACTAATTAACTATACAACCTTGGAAGACTAACATAAGGCGTGAAATAGTGATACTAAGGGATATCCTATGCTTAAGGTTGCCATTGATACAATTGGTATGGTACCTCAGGTACCTAGGTACTTGATGCAATACAATTGATTCGGGCTGTCAAATTGTGTCACTAACGCGGGCAAACGATGTACTCACCCGTAACCACCGCCAACCACGATCAGGCCGGTAGAAACCACGACACCGCCCAGACCGCCCTAGGCAAGGTTATAAATGCGCAGCTCGTCGGCGGCCAAGGTCCAATTTCTTTCTTTCTTTCTTTTCTCTTTCTCCCCATACCCCCCTTGGCAATTTTGGAAATGATACCCAGCCATAGTAGCAACACATGGGACACGGGTTAAAATGGGTTGCTCAATTTTTAGGTCGTTTGCACACACACATTCAGCGGAATTTTTTGGAAACCAGCTCACCCTCGAGGTGAATCTTTATTCTTTTTCATTGAATTCCCAGCCTGGTGCTGCGATTCGAGGAAGGGTGTTCACCATTGCTACTACTGCGGTATTCGACGACGCGCTGTACGTATAGATCACGTGATATCATGCACGTGGTTGCGCTTTCTTTTCGCGACCCCAATCTATGCTGTCTCAGCTATTCTTTTAGGTGCCATCACGTCATAGCAGCGCGTCCCCGATCCATTAACTCAATTGTATATACATTTCTATACAAATGGACGCGAACCTCGACATGATTTGGATAGTCTCACATTTTTTACCCTGTAATATGTCCCAGGTACCTAGGACCTAGGTAATAGATATGGCCCCACCTCCGGACTCCATCGTCATTTCAGACGATGACGCGACGGAATCCTCGGAGCCGGCGCATAAGCCTGCCATAGCTGCCTCTGCCAAGAAGCGAAAAATAAATCCGGAAATTTTGGGGAAGGTTGAATGGAGTGATGACTCCGATGTCACCTATGAAGCATTCAAGAAGCGCAAAGGGAGCCGGAAGTCATCGTCTATAAAAGGTAAAGGCAAGGCCGTGGCACAGGGTCATGCACGTAACCCTGCTAGATCAAAGAAGGATAAAGCTCGCCAGAACGACGATAGTGTATCATCTTCAGACTCGGATCTCCCAGAGAAATCACTTCCTCAGTACATACAAGACCGTCGCAGACAGTTTGATCAGAATCGTGAAATCTTACGTGAAGGCGGCCTACGACTTCCCCCAGATTATTCAGATGTCTACTTTTCTGATGATGAAAGGCTAGCCGACTTAGAAGAGAAACCTCAGTTCGACCAGAAGAGCGGTATTAAACCATGTCGCCCCTACAAAGATGTGGTTCTAGAACATTCAGCCGGTGTCATCCCAGCTTCTATTGCACAATATCTTCGCGACTATCAGATCGAAGGGGTAAAGTTCCTTCACTATCTCTTCGTCTATCAAAAAGGCGGAATCCTTGGAGATGATATGGGCTTGGGTAAAACTGTCCAGGTTGCAGCTTTCCTCACTGTCATGTTTGGCAAGACTGGAGATCGTCGTGATGCAAAAAGGATGAGGAAGTTCCGACGCGCCAAGGATGAATGGTATCCTCGCGTCTTGATCATTTGTCCCGGCTCATTAATTCAAAACTGGAAGAATGAACTGGATAGATGGGGATGGTGGGAAGCTGATTTATATCATGGCGCCAACAGGGACGACGTTCTAGGTGCTGCCCGGGCAGGAAGGCTAGAAATCATGATCACCACCTATGCCACCTACAAGAACAGCCGCGATGAGGTCAACAGAGTAGCCTGGGACGTTGTTGTGGCAGACGAATGCCACTCAATCAAGGATATCGCGGCTGAAATTACGAAGGCAATGAACCAGGTCAACTGCCTTTGTAGGATCGGCCTGACCGGAACAGCGATCCAGAATAAATACGAAGAACTCTGGGCGCTGTTGAACTGGACAAATCCCGGGCAGTTTGGAACGCTAGGAGAATGGAAGAATACAATTTGCAAACCCCTGACTATCGGCCAGTCGCATGATGCTACTATTTCCCAGCTAAGCGAGGCCCGAAAGACGGCAAAAAAACTTCGCTTCAATCTCCTCCCACGCTTCTTCTTGCGCCGAATGAAGAGCCTCATCGCCCACCAACTACCTAAAAAGAGCGACAGAGTTGTGTTCTGCCCGCTTTCCGACCTACAGCGCGAAGCATACGAAAACCTACTCGCTAGTGAAGTTGCTACCTTCGTTCGGACCGCATTCGATTTATGCCCATGCGGGTCGAACAGCAAACGAGGGTGGTGCTGTTTCAAAGTCAATGCCTATGGTGAATCATGGAAGTCACTAGTATTTCCCATTATTATAACACTGCAGAAGTTGTCGAATCATTTCAACCTCGTCATCCCGCAAAACTCGGACATTCCAGACAAACACCAACGAGAGCTTCGATTCCTCCAAGCTGCGATGCCGACTACATGGCAAAAACATTATACAAGCCGAGATTCCCTCCTCAATTTAGCCAATCCGGAGTACTGTGGAAAATGGAAAGTCTTGAGTAAACTTCTTAAGTTCTGGCACGCTGGTGGTGATAAGGTCCTGGTCTTCTCACACAGCGTTCGACTGCTGAAGATCCTGCAACACCTATTCAACAACACAAGCTATACCTTCAGCTATCTAGACGGTTCTCTGAGCTACGAAGAGCGCCAACAAGTAGTCGACGACTTCAATTCAGATCCCAGCCAATTCGTGTTTCTAATCTCTACCAAAGCCGGCGGTGTTGGTCTCAACATCACATCAGCCAATAAAGTTGTGATCATGGATCCACACTGGAACCCGTCCTACGACCTTCAGGCACAAGATCGTGCCTACCGGATTGGGCAAGTACGTGATGTCGAGGTATATCGCCTCGTTTCAAGTGGTACCATTGAAGAGACTACATATGCAAGACAAATCTACAAGCAGCAGCAGGCGAATATCGGGTACAACGCTTCTAACGAGCGCCGCTACTTCAAAGGGGTGCAGCAGGATTCCGGGCGCAAGGGAGAGATATTTGGACTAAAGAATCTACTATCCTACCATGGCGATCAAGTCGTCCTTCGTGATATTGTAAACAAAACTAATATTGCCGAAGCTAAAGCGGGTGTTAAGCTGATAGACATCGATATGGATAAGGCAGCTAAAGATGCTGAAGACGACCAGTTCATCAAAAGAGAGGGCGGCGCTGATGACGATGATACTGGTGGGCTAAAGGTATTATCTACCCTCCTTACCAAGGACGACAATAAAGACGGCATTTTGAAACCAGCAAAAGCACGCAAAGCCACGCATATCGATCCTATCCAAGCAATCCTTGCTTCCGAAGGAGTCGAATATACGCACGAGAACTCGGAGGTTGTAGGCTCGTCTAAAGTCGAGGATGAGCTATCACGCCAAGCAGAATTAGCCGTGAGTCAAGACTACGATCCGGAGGCTCGTGCTCTGTTCTTCAACAGCCAGGACGCTTCGGTCGACTACGAGTACAATCCTCCGGTGGATGTCAGGCAACGCCAGTTCTGCACAATGGCAAAGACCTTCGGGTTTCCTAGCGTGACGGAGTTCGCCTTGGCGGTTGAGAGCATGACCCAAGAGGAACGGAGGAACTGCTTAGAGCTTTTCTACAAAAAGCGTGTTGAGAAGCTAAAACATCTAGACGAGGTTGCTGAGTCAGATGTTGGTTCGAAGATAGAGTCTGATGTGAAGGAAGATGTCAAGATGGTGGATGTAAAGGTCGAGGATACTAAGGACGCATTGACCGAGACTGAGGACGACACGGACGAGGAAGATGTTAAGATGAAGGAGGAGGCTAAGCCTAGTACGCCAGCTATGAAGCAGGAAATCAAGGATTCCTCCCCTCTTAGCCGGGATGTGAAACGGGTTAAAAAGGAAAGTCCGCCAACAACGTCTAAGAGGGCATCTCTGTGCATCTGGCTATCCGACGACGAAGGGGACGAATTGTGATTTTTGCTTATTTATGATACCCTGGGCTTCTATAGATGGGAATTTAGGTGTTTTGGCGTGATAGAGTTGCGGGATCAGCCTTGATTACTTGGGATAACGCCATTGTGCTTTGATATCAAATTTACCGGTTGCGTATGGAAGGCAATGCAGCACAAGCTAGGCGGGGTGTACGCGGTTCGGGATTTGCTGAGGTAGTACCTACGGTTAGAGTTCTCTGGAATACAGCCTCACGGCTACTACCTCTTAGGCGATACCCGATTTAAGAATACAACTAGGTTACATCGTCCTTAGTGATAATCTTCGGCAAGTGCTTTGGAATCCGAAGAAGAGAGGTTATGAGCTTTGGCCTCGAGGCCAATATTTATTGTTGACGTAGATTACTTAGTTCTTGTGTACACTCCGACGTCAAACAAGTGCGATTTATCAAACGTATGCATTTATACTGCGCCATAAGACGAGCAACTTAACGAAGTCTAGTAGAATGTTACTATCCCCCATTTGATAACTTCCGCTTCATGGTTCTACATATGATTATGTAAGGCACATTCCTGAGTCCTTACCTTAGGTAAGCATAATGGCGTCAAATTAAACGGGCCATGTGCGGAGTGGTGTTAATATTACTGTCAAGCACTGTGTATCCACTATCCCCTTATTATCTAATCAGCACTTTTTGTCAGTCAAAAAACGTGTAAGCTACCGTCAAGGGATCGAGTCAGCAATAAATGATTAATCTTATGTGAGGCGTAAACCGTGAAATTGCCATCGTGTAATTCCTGGGGCTTAGCAAACATGTTTCTTTTTTCTTCAAGGAATTTTACCTTGGTACGTTTTATCTAGATTGTACGCCCTTTCTCTTCCAATAGGATTTCAAGTAGCCTAAATTGACGCATAAACATTCAGGAACAATGTCATCTGTGTAACAATTGTCCAAATACCCAGGTACAATCTAGGTAGATTTATGGAGAATGCATGCGTAGATCTTCCGCTTGACCCGATAAGTTGGTAGTACAAGATGGGATCAGGGGATTTGTACAATGTACCTTGCATCATCTCGGCACCGCTTCCCTCTCTTATGACGTTCCACGGAATCCACGCAATTGTTCATGTTGAATGAGCTGGTAAGGTGGATGGAAGGCTTGGCCCAGTACATTGTATTAGAAAAAGGATATGTTCGTTCCACCACTGTGTCATTATCTGGTCAGCCTCCTTTCTGTTCCTGAGAGTTAGCTAGAGTTAGCTAAAGTTAAAAAGGTTGGTTGCTGCGAGTGAACATTCCTTAGAGTGTTGATTGAAGCAACTCAGCAACTTTCCGACCACATTCAGCCAACTTCAACTTCTCAGCTTAGTGATATTAATTAATACCTACTTTACCTAATACATAAGCCATAGGCCAAATCTTCTCCACAGGGCGTTTTCGATCCCTTTTTACGTCAAGATATTCCCGACTCGGTTTATCCTAATCTTCCAAGTACCATAGAGACGTCATCTTCGCTCGTTTGCGGGACCGATCGTCACCCCTTGATCGTCCACCTGTAGCCATTCATTCTCATCAAAAGGATCACTCACAGAACCAAGAATCCAGCCATTCAACCCATTTACACTCGCTCATCACGGAGATCAGAAAATATAGCAATGATGAAGTCACTCGTTCAAACTCTGCTATTCACAACGGCCACCTGCGCCACCATCCAAACCAGAGAAAGCAATAGCGGATGTTGCTTCCAACTCGCCTCGGTAGGAAAGGTCAACGAGACAGTCTTGGAGGATCATGTTGGTGATTTACTCTTGGGCGGTACCTTTCAACAGGGCGGCTTCTGCCTAGATAAGACGACCAAAACCATACAGGATGGTTTGAAACACAATTGCTTCATGAGAGCCCCAGACTACCAGTTCGAATGTTATCAAGGCGCTGTTGGTACCACTGCGTTCAGCGTCACGTCTCCCAAGCCGGACGGGAAGAATTATCTCACATATGACAATGGTCCTGGTACTTTTTACGCATGTCAAATGGGCACCGACCAAACCTACGACATCTACTCCTCGGAAAGGACTGACAAGAATGGGTGTGTCCCAGTCGCATTAGCACTTACGAACGAGACGCCAGAGTGCGGCGCTGGCGGTAATACCAGTAATGCTACTGTCACAAAACGTTGTCAGGCGGACCGGCCGACTAAGCCGCTACGACGCCAGGCTTCACCATCAGCCTGCTCCATCGCAGCGTCGGCACCGTCCCTTTCCCCTAAACAACTAAGGCCCGGCAACTCCTCCGCGTTAGGCGGAGCCAATGCCGCGCAAGCAAGAATTACTCCCGAAAGCAGCACCATATTCGACTACACCATCCCCAAAGACTTCCTCCCCAAGGACGCCGCCAAGTCCTCGCTGTGCGCTCTCCAATTCCGCATGCCGGTCTGCACGGCTCTTCCCAAGGGTTATCCTTGCTACAGCTTTAGTGGGCTCGAGCAGGAGGTTCTGTCCAACTCCGGCATGGCGTTCCACCTTGAGGCCGACGACGGCAACGCGCCGTGGAACAGCACCGAGGTCCACCAGGTCTTCCCCGGAGACAACACGACCATCGGCGTTTTCGAGTGCGGTCAGATCGCCGATCGCAAGATGAGCTGGCACGTGAGCAGCGTTAGGGAGTTCGTCCTCGAATTCCTACAGGCTGGCGTGGGCCAGGGCGCCGAGTTCCAGGACGGGATCGGCGCCTGGATCGTCCCGTGTCAGTGATGGGCTACACGTGCGGGTTCGTTTGAGGCGGTCGTGAGAGACCTGCTTTTTGGCACGGGGATGGTTGGGGGGGAGTGAAAATGGCTAAACCGGACTTGAAAAATGTGCCAAATTAGACCTCGTGTGCTTTCTAGGGCAATGCATGGTAGTGAGCAATGACACGAAGGCGGCTTATTGGTAATAGGTTCGGCGGTTAGCATGGCCGTTGTACATTTATTGTACAAATACTCAGATGCCTCGGTAGACTAAAACATTGTAATGTATAGATTGGGGCATCTTATTATTGTTATCGCGGTGTATTGATGTTAGTAACAAGTACCTACCTACGCATAGGGGTGAAATCTTGTTCTGCTATAACCTAGTGACCCTTGAGTGACGGCGACGTTGCCGTGGAAATGATCAGCTTTTTTATTTTATCTTGATCACAGTTGATCGGGATCGCGGAAGAAGAAGAAAAGAAAAAAGAATCCATCTACGCCTGTGGCGTGCGATGTATTACCACACCAAATTTTCAACCGATATGTACTCTCCCGAATGGCGTCAACATAAATGAAGCATGTGCTAATATTACTGTATTGGACTGTATGCTAGACTATCCCCTTATTACATAGCTAGCATCCATCGCCAGCCGTAAGACGTTAGATAAGTGATCAAGGGGATAGCTAATCACACAGTGTGGCTTAGTAGTATTAGCACATACCTAGGTACTCGCACAAACTTCATTTATTCCGACGCCATTGTCACTCCTCACTATAAACGATGCGTTTAAGGAAAGCCACTTAAACTGTGTGAGGGATATAAATTATCTCGCTACGACTAAAGCTCTTGGAGCTCTTTTCTCCCTAATACATCACACATTCTTTCCAACATGTTTCTCCTTAAGCCTCGGAGTATTATTACGACTTCATCATTATAATACTTCTCTCAACCTAGCGAGTTATATATATTTACGGGGCTTCTATAGTGCTAGCCATGGATCAGAGCACCAATATAGCGCAGGTGCCATCCAGCGTGAAGATAGTTGTCCAGTTACAAAACAACTATCAAAATCCCTGATTGAAAATTGTTGTAGGTAAGTTGACTTTCTGATAGATGGCTAATAGTGTTGATAGTCTTTGTCTACATCCATCTACATCCATCATATCTACATAGGTAGACCCGCCTCTAGACTATCTATCATGTACTTGACATCTATTTAGACGTCCATCCTAGCCAACCATCGTAGATAACGATCACGCTCATTCATCCATCCATCCACTCATCATATCCACCTCCCCTAACGCTCAACGGCCGCTAAAATCCGCGTACAAACTGCCCTTAGCATCGACGTCTATGACCTCCTCCAGCAGCCTCGACCGCGCGACCCGGTCGGCGGTGAGCTCGTACTCGGGCGGCAGGTCGACGGCGGCCTCGTCCTCGCCGTCGGCGTTGCCGTACATCATGTCGACGACGGCCTTGGCCGACAGCACCGCGTTCGGCATCCCGTGCCCCGTGTACCCGGCGCTGAGCCACAGGCCGTCGCCGCCGCCGGCGCTCGAGGGCACGGCGCCGACCCACGGGTGACCGTCCTTAGAGTACCCCATGATTCCGGTCCACTCGTGCGTCGGGTAGAGGTCTTGTTTTTGGTGCTTGTTTGCTTCGGGTTGTTTGGTTTCTTGCGCTGACGAGGGATTGGTGCTGGTGTGAGAGGAGGGGAGGGAAGATGAAGGGGCGTGGTGCAGCGAGAGGTCGACGACGTCGCCGAGCTCGCCGCGCAGGTACCACGACACGGCGGGGTCGATATGACTGTCATCCCACACGGCGACGCCCCGGCCCTTGGCGTGGCGGCGGCCGCCCCCGAACACGAGCTCCGCGGAGGCGGGCGGCCGCTGCACGAGGTAGTCGTCCCGCTCGTAGGGGTTCTCGGGCTCGCCCGCGATGTAGAACGTGTGCTTTATGTCCAGCGGCGGGTCCGCCGGGGACGAGGGCACTTCGGGCGGCTGTAAAGACGAGACTTGGCCTTGCGTCGGCACGATCAGCTGCGTGAACTGCGGGAGCAGGTGCGACGTGTACCCGTTCGTCGCGAGCAGGACCTGGGACGCGGCGATGGTGCCGCGCGGGGTGTGGACTGTCCATATGGACGTCGACTTGGCGCCGCCGGCACTACTAAGGTTGGGCGAGGTTTCGGCACGTGAGAGCCCCGTTACGGGCGTGTTGGTCTGCAGGTTGAAGGAGCCTTTCGACCCTTCTTCCTCGTTCGCCGCGAGCAGCCGCTCGAGCACGAAGGCGACGAGCTTGTATGGCCATAGACTCGCGGCATTCCACTGCACGATAGCGCCCTCGGCATGTGGGACCCGCAGCGCGTCGAGTGTGAGCTCTTTGCGCTCGCCCTCCAGGAGGTAGGCCGGGCTGCCTCCCAGATCGCCTTCGCCCTTCTTGCCTTTCGTGACGATGGCCACGTTGGCGGCCAGGTCCGGGTACTCGTCGACTAGGTACTCGACGCTGCGGCGGGCGGCGTCGAATAGCTCGGACGAGTAGAAGGCGTGCACCCCGCTCGTCGTGTGCCAGTCGCACGGGATCGAGAACTGTTCGACTAGCTCTTTGAGGTAAAGGAAATTGCGCAGCTCGAATGAGGCGATGTGCGGCAGCGAGGTGTAGATCGCGGGCTGGCAGTGACCCCCGTTCTAGAGTGGTAGACTGGTTAGTATGTATGTTTTAGGGGGCGGAGTGAGAATTAGTGAAATGAGACGTTATATGAGGTGGTATGTATTAAGTGTAAGTAGTAGGGCCGAATCCCTACCATGGACGTATATGATTTGAGAGGCCTCATCGGCGATGAGGTTTTGAGAAAAGGGATTTAAGGGAGGATGGAGGAAAAGGGGGTGTTGGTGACACGTGGGGGAAACAGGCCGTCCAACTTGGAGACCCTTCTTTCGATACGGAAAGTTCCATGAATCAACTCACTCTGCCAGTGGCCCCCCAACAGGCCTCTCTCGCGTCGACCATTACGATATCTAGATCGGGTCGCAACTCTTTTAAGAAGTGGGCGGCAAAACTCCCCGTGATGCCGCTCCCCACGATTACAACATCGGCGGAGCGGGGTAACTCTTTCGTCGTTCTATGGCCTAACAACTTGGTCGAAGGCTCCTTGTGCCAGTACGCCTTCGTTGGGTTGTCGACTGGTAAGCCAGACTGGCCCTTGAGAAGCTGAGCCTGCGACATGTTGGTCCACCCAGGTCCCAAGTGAGCTCTTTGTCTCCGATGAGCGGGCGGGGGAAGAAACCTAGCAAAGAAGACTCCAAGTGAGTATTCTTGAGTTGGTGCAAGTTGACTAAGTATGAGACTACTATTATTGACCCATTTACGAGACGGGTGGGGTGGCGAGACTGCAAAATGATTTTTTCTCCACCAAAATTTGATATTTTTCTCGCCTTGTAATCCAACGAAACCAGCTCTTATATAGATGACAGTTATACTTAGATTTTCCTTATTTTTGATTCTTTACTTTAATCCAAGAATGGTATTTTTGCAATTTCTTTTGGTGGAGTTATTGGCTGACGAAACGTCGGGCTTTTTTTGTATGGGAAATACACCAAAGTGAAAAAGAGGAATAACATCACCACATATACTTATAAAGGTATAAAATCGTATTCATTAGAACGAGGGGAGCTAGGGCTTGCTTTTAATATATATATATTATAAATTTCCATTATTGTTGTGTAATAAAGGTAGATTCAAGTTACTCCCATACAAATTTCAATTTCACTTTGTATGGGAAAAGCTTTTATTCAACATACACAACGCAATAAATTTTCTATATGCAATTTGTATATATCGTTTTAAAGCTTTAAAGCTTCTCGTTCTAATGATTACTTTAATAATATTCTTGTACAATAAATCGTGAAGTTATTCCGCTTTTCGCTTTGGTGTATTTCCCATACAAAAAAGCCCAACGTTTCGTCAGCCAATAACTCCACTAAAAGAAATCGCAAAAATACCATTCTTGGATTAAAGTAAAGAATCAAAAATAAGGAAAATCTAAGTATACATAACTCATATACCTAATCAAAAAGGGGTGCGTTATACGTTGCGAAAAAAACGAGATTTTGGTGGGGAAATTTTTATTTTGCAGTCTCGCCACCCCACCCGTCTCGTAAATGGGTCAATAATAGTACATAAGAGTTTCACATTCAGCCTCCTTGCGTTCTCAAGCCTTTGTGGTAATGTATGTTGGTTAAGAGTTTGGGTGAGGGTTGCAGCTTAGAATGAGACGCGGGTAGCTGCGGCCAGTGGGTTACATATGAGTTTAAGGTTGTATGTACCCAGTTAGATGCCTCGGGTTGCCGAGTATGTCGGCTGGCAATGGGCTCAATTGATTACTCGGGCAGCAACTGCCAGCTGGCAGCTTACCTTAATCAACCAATTATGTCTTAGGAATCTTGATGTCTCCTAACTTCAACTCTCAACCTTAAAACACTGTACCACAGGCCCATCTTTGACATCCTTAAACCTCATAACTCACATTTCATCTCGTTTCTTCCATATCTATTTCATATCATACAGAAAGTGCCTTGCTTAGTACGTATGTTCCATAAGCGAGAGTAGCTTATCCTTAGAGCCTAGACAAAGTACAACTCAAGAGGTCTAACGAGTCTCTTACATCCACCCAAACAGTCTACCTTTGACATTTCATGTTCCATACCAATACAGACTTAATGACATGGAAACTACATTTGCTTCGCCATCGAAATACAACCTGGTTACATGATTTTGCCGGGGTGTTCAGCCGTCCATGGATCCCTACGTGTCCCAGTTTCGGCCGCAAGCCACCTTCTAGAACTACCCATGATTAGATCGGGTAGTTAGAGGCTTAAAATGCGGCTGTATACAAGTGGCTATCCTACCCTTACGGCCGAATGAAGCATATATCAAAACTGTTCAATATTCAGCTGCCTAATTCTTTCTGCAGCGGATGGATATATGTACCGTTGCATCTGTTGGACAAGCGCTTGTAGTAACAAGCTAGATCTATATCAGTTCCCCCAAGATTCTAACCCCTATCATATAACGTGAGAAACCATGATCCATTTCCATTGGAATATTCCTATTCCCCCTATTATTCTCCATTTTTCTCACCTTAGTATGCCACGCTAACCCAAAGCCTTGCGAGATGCATCTACTCGCAGTGCTAGGATTGTTTACAATCTCAGCTACTCTCGATCTGACAGTTGCCCAAGTGCTTCTCAATTTAAGACAACGGAATTCAACCCTCGACTTAGCACCTCGAGACAATCCAACTGAGCCGACGACATGTCTACAGTGGCTAGATGATGTGGTTGAGTACACAGCTGAAGTCAAAATTGGGACGCCAGGCCAAACCATGACTGTTAGAATCGAATTCGAGACGTTCTTCACAAATACTACATTAATACCATCCACAAACTCAACAAGCTGTGAGAACACCACAGACATCCATGACGGGTGTCACTTCGGATCGTGTCAGTAACCCTCCATATCTAATCATAAATCTCTACCGAGGGTAGTTTTATTATAATATTAATGACATAGAGGTAAAGTCAACCAAAATGTGTCCTCGACATTTTATATCGACTCTATATATGCTCGCGAGGGAGAGCCTTGGGCGGGAGTTATGTTCACTGACACACTTGAGTTTGGTGGCATATCTGGGTTGCATTATTCTATGGACCTGTTATATGATGTAGCACCGCCTCCAAGCCACATCGCAGTATTCACAGGAAATACGCCTGCAATCGATAATACGGAGCCATCTTTACCATTCTTATACCTTCTTGGTGATCTCGATAATTATGATAACAACATAGTTGACCTAATGGTAACGGGTGGACATATTCCAACTCCCGCCTTCAGTCTGTGGCTCCAAGATGGACGTAAGTATACTAAGACTTATAACATACCATTACGAAGAATCCTCTAATATGAAACTAATCTATAGTGGTTAGATGATTTCACGGGAGGCCTCTTGTTTGGCGCCATTGATACAAATCGCTATGAGGGGGACCTCGTTAGTCTAGACACGTATGACCGAGACAGTCTAGAAGTTCAACCGGCAAGACCGCAGCAGACACCAAACGATGCTGAAATAAGAGGACCGGTTATCTCAATCGCGATGACCTCACTTTCAGCCAGTAGCCCTACAGGAACGGATGACATCTGGGTTCAAGGTCCATTGTTAGTCCGCATCAAGTTGGGAGATGACCTGTGGCTCTCGCCTTACCTTGCAGCACAAATGCGAAACATAACAGGAGCGTTTGTACGTCTGGACGACACTGGCGCTTATGAATACACCGTAATACCCTGCTCTATGCGATACAGTCTAGGATATTTCACCTTCGGCTTTGGTGGACCAGAGGGTTTTAAGGTCAATGTCACTATGGGGAGTCTAGTCGTACCGCCACCCAGAACACTTCGCAACTTATTCGATTCCTTCGGAAAGGACATGTGCAGATTTGGAATCTCTGAAACGAAAGGCTATGATGTGGGGTTTCTGAGCAGTCACCTGCTTCGCTCGGTCTACACTGTCGTTGACCTATATAACAACAAGGTAGCAATGGCTCCCATTAAACTCAACAACACATGTAATGGATCGAATATCGTCACATTCGACGGAAATGGCGCCTCTATTCCATCCGCGACTTCAGCACCAGACCAGCCATCATCGGTAAGCAGGATTGCGTGGTCAGGGCCATCGCAGCCACCCTCGTTTCGGGCCGCAGAAGGCTTCGGACAACTCACAATTGCAACAACAGCACCGTCATCCAAGGCCAATTCCAACCCAGGAGGACATATTGGCGACATCGGAGTGAATGTTGGCATTATAACTTCTGTTTCGGTTATCTTTCTTGTGATATTTACTCTCGTCATACGGAAACGACGGAAAGCAACTCGCGATTTAGCAAACAGGGAAGAGCCCGAGCTACAAGAAAATCCCATAGAGATAACCCGGGTACAGCAGACATACAGCATCTACGGAAACATCTACCCAGCAGAGCTACCGGGTGTAAGAGAGCCCTCGGAGCTACACGGTACGGAATTGTACCCGGAGTTGCCTGGCGACTACCAGTTCCCCGAAAAGGCAGATGTCGAGGCCATGGTAGAAAAGGAACATTTTTAGAAACCCCCTTACTTAATGAGTCTTGCCTATCAAAGTTCAAGTCTACCGCTGGCCGGTTCCTAGCAAAATTCAGATTCGACCCCCTTATGCGGCAAACGTCATGCTGCGAAGACGGTCTATTAATAATGATGCCATCGAGTTCATGAGACAACAGGACACAGCCATCAGACTTAGGTAGGTACCTATGATGAGTGGCTAGAGAACCGGATTGGGAGAGCTAACACCACTGTGTTGGACTGGAGATTAAAGCGATTCGCTGTAATAGCAGCGCTAGCTGGGGATCGACACCTCTGGGCATATGGGTAAGATCTTACGCCTCGAATAGGAGAGGTCAGTGTAAATGGAAAGTTATCTTAGATTTGATATATATTTATATTTGATATTTAGTACCAATGATTAGAGCGGAACCGGGCGCCGGCTTAACACATGGGAAAGCGCCACGGTGTTGTCTGAATATATAAAGCTCTTGCCCGTTTATAAAACTCTCGGTTTTCTAAACGGCCTACGAATTATAGTTCTCACAAGCCAGTGCCTTAAACATGATCGGATATGGAAACATCCTAGTCACATAAAATTCGATTAGAATTTGCAATTCATTGCAGAATATGAAACCCTTTTCCTATTTGCCATTTTTCGAGTCTAGCACTCTAGCAACTAACTGACGATGCATCCCAAATACACCGTAAGAACCCATATGAAGACGAGAAGTGCCGGCATACTAACATTAGGAGCCTTGATAGGGAGACGCAGCTTAACCTTGCATCTTCTTTCTCTTGCCGACCTGGGCAGAGAAACCGGTCTTGATGGCGGTGACGGAACGACGGGATCCGCACGAGTTGCAGGTGATGAAGTAGAGACGGTTCTCTCCCTTGTTGAGTTCGGTATCGGGAGATCGGCATGTCTTGCAGGTGACGTACTCGACTATTCCTAGTTAGAAACGAGGAGGCCTAGAACTTATATGATAAGGGGTGACTTACTGATGTATTTTCGCAGGACATTCTCGATCTGCTTCTGTTGGAATCGACCCTTGATAACCAATCGTCTGCTTCCGTCGACGGAACCGTTCGTGCCCAACTCGGCAAACAAGTAGGCGGTAACGTGCTCCTCGCTTCGCTTCATTCTCTTGGTAATTTCCTGGATGTTGGCGAAGATGGTCTTCTTGTTGCCTTCACGTAAGCACTGTGGAGGCGGGATCTTGTAGCTTCGTGTGCCGCTGGAGGCGTGGTCGGGGTTCTTCTGAGCTAGCAGGCTGAAAAAGCGGTTGAGCAGTAAGTCGTAGCTGATCGCCTTAGTCTCATCATGACTCCAGATACCGGTTCCCTTCTCCATATCTCCACTTTGCTCATCCGTCTTAGAGTCGGCAGCGCCCTCCGCGTCACCGCCTTCCTTTTCAAGATCGAGCGCTGCAAGCTTAGCGGCAAATTCATCACCCTCACCAGCCTTAGGCGCCTTCTTCTTTTTCTTCTTCTTCAGGGTGAGGTCGAGGCCGCCAGCGTCAACTGCTCCGTCGGCAGCACCGTCGGCCTCGGCCCCATCCGCATCCTCGACCTTCTTGGCCTTCTTCTTCTTCTTCTTAAGGAGGTCGAGACCACCTTCGTCAGCGAGAGGGGCGGCGTCATCGACGGGAGCTTCTCTCGAATCAGTAAAGGCCCCAAGAGCTGCTGAGAGCGGCGGCGTACGGGGAGTATGGGACATAGCGGTGTCCTTTGTCTCTTCGGAAGCCATGGTGGATATTTTGCCGTCGGCTTCGACTACGAGGGCTTCGGAATTAAAAACGACGGATTTTCGTTGCTTGCGGTCGGGGATGGAGGGACGTTCCTATTGGTTAGAACCGTGTTAATAATAGGTAATATAATCTAGATTAGACTAGAAAAATAGGGTTCCAGACGGGATGTAATCGGATCGAATGCGCCAGTAACGACAGTCGAAACGTCGATGTTGAAGATTGAATGAAGTGTGTTGAATACGCGTATGTGAGGGTTATGAAATATGTAGAAATGGAGTATGACTCTTGTGACTTCTACAGTCTCGGAATTTTCAATGTGGCCCGGAGTATGAACTTTGGTGGGGCCTGCCCGCTGCCCACTGCCCACAGTACATCTTTTATCCCATAGAAATTTGGAGGGGCAAAGATGATCCCTCCTCGTTACACCCCTCCTTTATCGCTCGTGGGGGAAATTTCAAGGATCTCCAGCACAGCTAGGGCATAGGTCAGGTACAAAAACCACTGTACCTCAGGTATCCCTCTTTTTCGCAAGCTGGAGTGTAGTGGAGAGTTGTTACCAGCGAAGCTTGTAACCTTGGAAGTTGCAAAACGCCGGTCCCGATCGAATGCGTGAGGTCGAAATAAATCAGGCAATTTCCATCCCGCGTCCCTAAATAGGAGGATGGATACTGGGGAATGCAGAATGGAGAATGTGAAATGTGAGGAATATTAAGACGAGTCAAATTCAAACTTACGGTATCTGCTACTGCATCTGTCGCATCTGGCGCAGCCATCCTTGCTTTACTTTTGCTTTGCCTTTTGCCTTTTGCTAAACTATCCTATCCGGTCGTATCACTCTAATTTCTCGATGCCCAAATCAAGAATATGTTGCAGGTTCGATATCACCTGTGGTGGCGATAAAGACGTCGTGGTGGGTTGATATTGGAACTGGCAGTAGTGCAAGCTGGATGGTGGGAAATAAATATTGACAAGCTTTTCCCTTTTTACCAAATTTTAGCTTGGCTCCTGTTGTTTGCGAAATGGCAACAGAAGTCGGGTTTGAAGTTTGGGTAAATTGGAAAGATGAAGAAATGGAAAGGAGCGCTTGGGCTATCCTATGACGTTTAAGCCCTACGATGGAGTGCATTTTAACTTTCCAATGGAGGGGTCCTTTCCCTTTACAAGCCAGGGCTGTTGGCTGACAGTAACCCGTTGCTGCCGTTGCCAGCTTGTGACTCAGCGCACTCAACTGAGTTACCTGACCCCCCACATTAAATAACGTTTCCACCATTCCCCCACTCGGAAGTAAAGGTTGGCCAATGATAGGCCGAAACCGGTCGGCATATGCGGCATATGGTCAATGCATAATGTTCTCAGGTTGATCCGTAAAGAGGTACGTATTAGGTATACATCATAGCTTTGCCTCAGCTTGTAACAGCCACAACTTACAACAGCAAGCCTCGTTTCAATACTTCAACAATACCAAATATAATATCTCAGTTGCGCTGCGTATCGGGGATAAGATTGTGGTCTCAGTTCTAGGTCGTTCGAAGGCTGGCAGGACTCAATGCATCGGATCTGTTAGCAGTAGCGCCTCGTTCGCTACTCTCTGTCGAGCTTCAATTATTTAGCTTAGGCGTCTCTCAACATTTAGCTTTGGTCATTACGTTACCATCGAACCATGTCTCTCTCCGACTCCTTCACCATGCCCGACGTCCCCGATTTCGACCACGACGAGGTCGATTCCCTTCCTTCTACCTCCACCGAGAGTTTCACATCCGACGACGATTATGATGCGCAGAGGGAATGGGAGCAGAGCATAGAGCAGCTACAGCTGCTTCTGACCATGATCTTGGTACCCTTTGCCGGCAAATATCTCGGTCGCAAATTTGCCTACTGGAGTATGATTCCGAACTATCTCCTAAGATATTCTCGATTCTAACTTAAATTTGAATAGGTTGGGCGAGATACATGGAATGGATGCATAACGTTGAGATACGGTGGACGAATAAGGCGACTTTTAAAGCTTCCGGCGCAGTCGAAGCAGCGGCGACGCTCTGAACGATGACCGGATATGTACCCTATTTGAATTCACGAGAGGGGACTTTTGCGGAAATAGACCGGATGGCACCCTATTTGTGTATATAAGGGTATTTGCTGTGGATGGGGGATCGTCACCAAAAGACCGCAGCATAGTCGCGAATTCGAAATAACGTCTGCACCTCAGCTGCTCACACCCACCTCGTGAATGCTTTTCCTGTTCATGTGAGGTCTCTGCCGAGTAGATCCGACCCAAGATTTGCAGAAATAAGCTTGTTAGAGTCCTCGGGGACCCTTTATTATCTTAACCTGCATCCCTTGCTCAGGGGAGTTCTACCGTGCCACGATGAAGCCCACGAGGATCCATTCGCCCAATCATCAACGCTACGGTACGTGATTATTTGGTTAACAGTCGTGGTAGGTGTTGCAGGCCCTCCCAACCTGCTGGATAACCCAATAATATTGAGACCGAAAATCTCATTTCGTCTCTCAATCCACAACACCTCCCCAAGTGGTAAAAACCCCCGTCTACAATGGCCATGTTTGATTTTACAGGAAGATCTTCCATGTATCATAGGCCTGCCCGTGATTGGTATTATCCGTCTACCTAGGTGGGTTTACCCAGTATAGAGTTACGTTATTAATAGACCGGCAGCAAGGCCTTGTCTGCCCGGGGTGCCTTCAGCCGCAACATGTGCCATGAAATTGCCCGGGCATCCATGCATCATGTTTGCAGATTTCATCAAGGAATTACGACACTTGAACAGCTATTATTGAAAGATTTCACAACGGCTTACGTGACTTTACTAGGGCGGTGACCTATTGGCCACAACTTAGTCGTCTGAGGTTTGGTGTAAAGGCCGAATTAATTCAGCCGTGGCCTTTCAGATCTCTCATATCTAGTACGTAGGCCATCTCCAGCACACACACATACATGTGACATTTGGTGTCTATCCTCGTGGGTTGACCTTAGCGCTTGGCACCAACAGTGGTCGTTTGGAAGGGTCGAGGCACAATATCACCCACGTATTATGTTGTGAGTTGACAGGTTGATAGTAACAGCCCACGTGTACCGCATAACCCAAGTATGACTAGTGATGGAACAAACCTAGGTAGGATATAATTGACAAGGACCTTGTTCTAATCTTTGTTTGCGATCTTGACGGACTGTATCAAAACATTTACCACGAGCCATGACAGTATTCTACACCAGATCATATTGTATCATAACATTTATGCCATTCCACAGAACCAATTCAGTACATAAGCGTTATCGAGCGATCGAATACCATCAAAATGCTTCACACTACAAACCGAAAACGAAACGATCGATTCGAGTTTAAAAAACAAGAATACATAGATCACGATATATCAACAACATCGTCAAAAATGGTGCGGCCGAACTTTCCAAAGCACGACCTTTACAAGGTCCTCGAGGTCGACAGCAATGCGAGTTTAGACGATATCAAGAAGGCGTACCGAGAGCTTTGCAAGAAGGTACACCCAGACAAAGCAGAGGGGGGGAGCACACCAGAGAACACGGAGAAATTTCAGAAAGTGCAGGAGGCCTGGGAGATCCTCCGCGACGAAGTTCTGAGGCGGGAGTACGATCAATATCGTGCCAACAGCGCCAAGGATAGCAGCCGTCGCGACGACAGGGATACCGACTCGGGCCGTCGGCGCAAGGAACGGAAAGAACGCAAAGAACGCGAGGAGCGAAGCGGTAAGAAAGAACACGGCCCCCGAGGTAGCGCAAAGCCGAAGAGAGATCGGGCTCACGATAAAGCAGATGACACGTACGAACCGAAGCCGAATCGCAGCAGAAAACCCTACTACGAGGATTGGGCAGAGAGCGACGATCATGATAGCAAGTCGTACAGGCCGGGACCGGGCAGTTGGCACTACGGCGGCGTGCCACCATTTTACGCATCGCACCCGCCCCCGCCTCCGCCACCTCCTCCACCTCCGCAGTACGGCTCTTACGACCAGCAGTACAGGCCTCACAGCGCTCGAGGCCCGCCTCCCATCAAGCTCGAAGACCGCATCATCGCGATGCGTATTCGGGTTGACCTAAACCAGGCGAACCGAGAAATGGACAACTTGCAGGCCGACTTCAAGAGTTTCAAGGCGAGCTTCACGCAGTTCATGGTCGGGGATAGCGAGCAGCGCAGCTGGGGGATGATTTTCCGCGGCATCGACGACTCCCTCGATTTCCTAGAAGATACGTACGACATCATCCACGCCCGACTGCTAGCCGTCGAAACCGGCCACGGTGGGCCGATCGTGACCTTCGACCTCCCCGAGCTTCTCGGCATCCTCCAAGCTCACATCACCCGGATGAAGTACTCGCTAACGGCGGCGCTCATCATCCTCGGTCAGCTGTCCAGTTATGTGCCGTACGAGGTGGAACAACAGCTTTTTGCAAGCCTGGAACGAAGACTGTATGTAATGGCGTGGCCTAAATGGATGCCCACAGACTACGGGGTACCACAAGCGTAGACGAAGCTAATCGTATGAATAGGGGCGCGATGCAAAACTGCACATACTGAAAGAACATAAAAGGAGCCTAGTACAAAAGAATACGGGGTGTAAAGATACCCTTTGAAAAAATTCCGGGATTCTGTATGTTTGTACGATATATGGGCTAAGGGGGGCGTTGGCGACTGTTATAGATCTTAATGGGGAGAGAGTAGATGCATTTTCATTGTTATAAAAAAAGAATGTCTTATAAATAAAAAGTATGTTTGTCTTTTTAGAATTCGACCGTGCGTTCTTTGATGCTATTCCAATCTTTGACCTCGATACCCTTGCTGTTTTATAGAATAAAGATGTTGAATCCCGTGTAGTAAAAGCTAAATTTCACTCTGTTCACGATGTAAGTCCAATCCCCGTAAGCCACGTGACGGCTGATTGGCTAGTACTAAAATGAGGCGACGAAAAGGAGAAAAATAATGAAATGCTAGGATATGCCTAAAAACCGGGAAGTCTATCATGCAAACTGGCAGACTGGTTATAAGCTCCGCTCCCGTACGAGATAGCTACTGACCTGTACCTAGAGCAGCTAGAGATAATAGCTACCTAGCAATACGATCGTAGTGCGATACTCCCTTGATACTAGACTAGTTTTAACTGGCTAAATAGCCGGACCACTATCAAGTTTTAAACTTGGCTTGCTGGTAATGGTTGATCTAAAATGACGGCATAAGCCCACATAGATGCGGTAGTCCGAACGCCAAGAACGAACGGCTGCAGCATGTCAGTGAAAGTCAATTCCTCAACAGGAAGTTTGCATAAGCTTAGTCTACATATGTGGTTACCATCGTACGCTCGGATTGTTTGGTTTATTGTATGCGCTTGTGTAGATGCGTTTTCATCAACACGACAAGAGGTGGACTGATCGATGTTGTAACGAATTTGAAACTGAGGAGGGCTGTGTATAATCAATAGAGGTAATACCTGCGGCGTTGAGAAAGTTTATGGACGATCACGAACTGACCCAATTTTGAATACGAATTTTGCTTGGCTTAAGAGAAAGAGAAAATACGACGAATTAAGTCGTCGACATAGCCATCCGTTTAAAAAAGAGTGGATCCCGGGATGATTTAGTTTAAACAGAAGGCAATGACGACGTTTAACTATACGGTAATTACATACCTGACCGCGGCCTCTATGGCCCCACCCCTATTCCGGATTTTTACAACCACCCTCCTTGTTTCCCTTACTTGCTCCATGTAGCTCCAATATGCGGCTCCTACGGAATTATATTGTAGTGCATCTATTGTCGACAAAAGAAACTCGGTCAATTCAGGGGTATGGTTGTCTTTAATGTGCTAAGACACTCTCGCGCTGTATATTTAGTCTCTTGCTATTTTTATCTATACATATAGTTTTCAAGTATTCGGCTTAGTAACTCGCTGTGTCATATGTATCATACGGTACCTACATACATACATTCTCGTTCCTGCAGATCCAAGTCAATTTACACAAGGCACGCCACATCTCCATCAATATCTTGACCCGGAGCTATGGAGTATGAGTGGGCGAATTTCGCTCTGTGTCGGTTGTTTGTGTCACCTGCAACGATGTTGCAGACACACCCTCCTTCCCTTTTTGCCGTTGAGTGGCCCAAGGTGGCCAATACCCTGCTTTTACTTGCTTTGCTGAGTGCCCCTTTCCTTGTTCTGAGGAATCAGAGAATACATAGCTGTGTACCATCTTTTAAAGCCAAGGAAAGGGACTTCTTAGCATGTCGCACTTTCTCTCGTGTCATTCCAGAATCCACGTCAGGAGGTTTTTCTCTTCCACCTTTCCACCTTTCCACTCGTTGTTACTCCATCTTGACTTGTTTCCCCTTCTCAAGGACAACTCACTCGTTAATGTTGTCCCAGTGTCTTCCAATATATCCGTCTTCGCAAACTGTTTGCTATTAATTCTTCTTTCCATCACCCTCACTCGTTTGGGATTGTAAACAAACACGTGCTTGACCTTGCTTGACGAACACCACACCACCACACCATATTATCGCCAATCCCAAATCATAATAGCCAATTGACTATTTACTGTCATATCAACATAATAATGCGCTCGTTCGCTCTCGCGTCCGCTCTAGCGGCGGCGAGTATGGTCCAAGCAGGACCTACTCCTACGGAACCAGAGTTGCCGAAACGCGCTGACTCTCTCCCAACCGTGACCGCGTCTGGCAATGGTATGGCCTCAATTCTCCCCTTGTAGGTATTAGACAGAAGCTAATGGCAGATGGTAGCGTTCTGGGCCGGTTCTGACCGATTCTATATTCGAGGTATCGACTACCAGCCTGGTGGTTCTTCCGCCAATAGCGACCCTCTTGTTGACACCGATACTTGCAAGCGAGACATCGCCAAATTCAAGGAACTCGGCGTCAACACGGTCCGTGTCTATTCTGTAGACAACTCTGCCGACCACAAAGATTGTATGCAGGCTTTGAATGATGCTGGCATCTACCTAGTTCTCGACGTCAACAACCCCCAGTATTCCATTAACCGAGACAAGCCGGCTCCGTCATACAACGACGTCTACCTCCAGAGCATCTTTGCCACCATTGACGAGTTCGCCAAGTACGATAACACGCTCGCTTTCTTCTCGGGCAATGAAGTTATCAACGACAAGCCCGAGTCTGTGAAGGCCGCCCCTTACGTCAAAGCTACCACTCGTGATATGCGACAGTATATTGGCTCTCAGAAGTATCGCAAGATTCCTGTCGGCTACTCTGCCGCCGATGTGAGCCAGAATCGTATGCAGACTGCACAGTACTTCAACTGCGGTACTGACGATGAGCGTAGCGACTTTTTCGCTTTTGTAAGTGTTTTCAATCGCCACCTAACAGCGTAGGAGCTAATGATTACGGTGTAGAACGATTATTCTTGGTGTGCTCCGTCCTCTTTCGAGCAGTCGGGCTGGGACCAGAAGGTTAAGAACTTTACTGGTTACGGGATACCCATCTTCTTGTCTGAGTGGGGCTGTATAACAAACAGCCGTACCTTCGAGGAGTTGAGTGCGTTGATGAGCGATCAGATGTCCGGTGTTTACTCGGGCGGCTTGATGTACGAGTACAGCAGAGAAGGGAACGGGTACGGTATTGTCGAACTCTCCGGAAGTGATGCTACCGTCAAAGAGGAGTCCGAATTTGCGAGCTTCAAGTCAGCCTTGAGCAAATACCCGGCGCCTAGCGGAAATGGCGGGTTTACCTCAACGACTGCGTCGGCTGCCTGCCCGACCGTGGATGATACCTGGGATCTCGAGGAATGGGGTGCGAGCGCACTTCCCGCTATCCCTGAAGGAGCTTCTAAGGTACGTAGATCGTTCTAGCTCACCTTGCTAGTTGCTAGCCTAGAGAACTAACAAACTTCCAGTTCATGACTTCGGGAGCTGGTTCTGGACCGGGTCTCAAAGGTGATGGTTCCCAAAACGCCGGAGGTACTTCGACCGGCACTGCTTCGCCTGGCTCCGGATCCGTGACGGCAACCGCGTCGGGAGAGAACGGCAGTGGTCGACCAGCTCCGCCAATGGACATGAGCATTTTCGCCGTTGCCAGCGTTGTTGGTGCCTTTACCCTCGTCGGTACTCTGTTATTGTAGAGCGGTACCTAAATCGGCATTTTTTCTTTTGGGGAGGGAGAAATAAACCTTCCCAAATCGTTGGTACGGGTGCATGGGCGTTTTATTGGCTTGGCCACCAGGTCCACGTTGGTTTGGATCATCCTGGGGGAAACAGGCACCTAACCAAACTTCCCGGGATATAATTAGTTTTGGGTGCGGCACAGCAATCCCAACGTACACGCATGACAGGTAGGGATTGTACAAAATCCTCACGGGCTTTCCAATGGAAAATGATATTATTCGGACACGGGGCAAGGACGGACGGACCGGATCGGATGGATATTAGAGGTGTATTCTTGAGCTGGCCTTGCTAGAGGACGATTGAAATCACAAAAATTGGTGAAATATAACATAGTTTTGTTCTACTGAGTGGCTGTACAACTGTAATAACTATTGAAATAGAAGAACTCGGCCTTTATGACTATCTACATCAATGGCCTTGCTCTGTTTCGTATGGTGCTAAGAACCAGGGGGTTCGAATTAACCCTTTATAATATTGGTATATATTAAAACGATGTAAGTGGGTGGTGCGCTAGGTTGTTATTCTGTGCCGCACACTCGCCCTCACCCTCACAGCCAACCATATGCAATGCTAGATGCTAGATATTATGTCCGCGGTGGGTATATGCACTGGATACCGAACATATAATCTCGGTGCGATTCCCTAGTGCGCTTTGTCCAATTACTCGTTCATTATTCTTTTTCTTCCTTCCTAGATCGACCTCGGTGCCGGGTAGGACCAATTAGCTGGGCACCTGAGGCTTTCGCCCGTACACGACTTGCACCTCTATATACGGCGACTTTCGCGTGTCGCGCAGCTCCTGGCGCACGCGGTGCAGGTACAGCGTTACTTGCTCGCGAGACCAGCCCAGGCCGTTGGTGAAGAGATATAAAACGAAACCTGCGAGGGGGAGAGATTATGGCGCTTCGTTAGTCTCGGGTACAGGTAGGCGGTGCACATAGAAATAGGTAGGGGGATGGGGGTAGGGGGATGGGGGTAGGGGGAATACGTACCCTCCATGCCTTCTTCCATCGCGGACCTCGCGTACAGGCCGACCTCTCTCAGGTGGGGGTCGGTGGAGAAGGGGGTGAGGGGGCACTTGTAGCTGCGCATGACGATGTCGGAGAAGCCGGCGCGGCGGAAGGCCTTGAGGACGGTGCCGTCCTCGACCATGCTCATGGGGCGGGGGCCCTCGTAGCTGCGGGAGCCGTACTTGCGGGCGGCCTCGATGAAGAGGGGGGCCCACTCGGAGAGGGCGGAGCCGTCGCCCTCGAGGATGGAGCCGTCGTCGCTGCGGACGTAGGTCGAGGGCTCGACGGACTCGGCCCAGCCGCCGGGGCGCAGCGCCCGGAACGCCTCCGCGTACAGCCCGTCCCAGTCCCGGATCGCCCCGAACAGGTACCGCACGTGCACGAAGTCGAAGGAGCGCGGCGCGTACGTCCACGGCGCCGCCGTGCAGTCGTCGATCTCGAAGCGTAGGTTCACCGGCACCCAGTACGGCTGCGTCGGCGAGATGTCCGTCCCGATCACCTCGCACTCCTGGAACGCGTCGGCGAAGTCTCTGCCACGGGGTGTTAGAGAAGGGGGGGATTGATGGTAGGTAGGTAGGTAGGTTGGGGGAAGGGGCTGCTGGGTGGGTGGGGATTCACATTGTCCAAAGTCCTGGGGGTTAGATTTATCGTTAGTGCTACGCTGGGATAATGGGGTGGGTGGGCGAGACGGGGAGAGACGGGATTGGGGGTAGGGTAGATAGATATAAAGTTCGGCGTGCTTTACCTGTTCCGCATCCGACGTCGAGGACCCTCCTCGGGCTGTCGCCGATGGGGGCGAGGAATAGTTTGTCGCCCATCATGAGCGTCAGCGTGTGGTGGCTGACCAGGCACAACGGAGAGTAAGCTTCGGAATTTTCGTCGGTGAGGGGAGGGAACACTTACGAAAGGTCCATGGAATTGGCTTGTATCTCATCGTTGGGTCCCCTATAGAAGTTGAGCGCCGGCAGGGCGGAATGTCAGTTTGCCGTCACGGTAATTATATGTGAATGGGGGGATAGTACCAGTAGTCTGTGTTGCCTCTCTGGCTGTGAAATCTCCGTCCATGGATCGTGCGATACTCGAGAATGCTGGCCGACAACGAGGCCGTCGAACTCATGCTATTTTGCTCGAACCGTGAGTAACAAAGCCTTCAACTTCGGATTCTGAGTTCTTTACTCACGCATCATCGCCCAGCGCCGAATCTAATTCATAGAATTCGGCGTCAATATCCGGCTAGAATGTACATGTTAGATCTGACGATGAAACACCAAAGCTTTGAAGGAGTTCGGACTATGACGGCATCGTACCTGTGCTTCAAGCCATCGTGTAACAGCGGCACTATCCGTGGGGCTGGATAACGCCGGGCCGACTGCTACTCGGACGGAGTCGGCTGTAGGGGTTTTCTCCGCGGCCGGCTCGTCCGCCGTGGCTGACGGGCGTTGGGCGGCCATGCCTGGTGACTAAACCAGCCAAGACACGAATTCGCCGACCTAAGTAGAACGGGGACGGGGAATTACGACGGATGTGGGGTAGCAGCGGAAAAGATGACCCTGGGGAAGTTTTTTTTTCTTTTTTAACCAGTCTAGTCTAATCGAACGGAAGGAAGAAGAATTAGCGTAGGTGGGTGATGCAAAGGCGATCCTTAAGGCTAAGGGGGCAAAGACGGCAGTTCAAAGAGGAGAGATCGCGTCGCTTCCCTTCTCCTCGCCCAACGAGGATTCCGCTGTCCTAAGTAGGTCAGCTGCCCGTTGTATGTTGACAAATAATGATGAAGACCCCCCCCCTTTCTAGGATGTTTCTCTTTCGGGAATCTATAGGTAGGGATGTCTGGGATGGGGTAGGTTGGTAGGTATGAAAAGAGACGCGGGAAGATGGACACTTCTGCACTCGCCGTCACTCGGCCTGCTTGGTTTTGGTTTTAGAAGATATGTAGAAGGACAGAACGAAGAGGACGATCGACAGTTCACAAGCATCGGAGATTCGAGTCCTCGTCCGCGCAGTGTCGGTAACATATCGTAGACTTGAGACGTGGTCTGCTCTCAACCAATCCGGGATCCTCTCCCGCCCCATGTCGCCGATCACTACTCTGGAGAGAGTATTTATCTCGAGCACACTATGTTGGTTCAAGGGTCTGCCGGCTTACCTAACGCAACTGGCAGCCCATGTTTCCAATTTTTCCATGCCTTAGGGTATCATCGAGAAGGCAGAAAACGGTCTTCGATGGAATTTCCCGAAGGGCTATCGACTCTTGAGGCTAGAAGAGCTGCCCGCCGTCACTGGCATCACGAGAAAACGCGGGCAGGGTGCTGCTACGTAGGCCGGGGTGCGAACTCGGCAACGCAACTCTTCATAAAAAGATCCCGGCAAGGTATCCCTGTTAGCCACGCTTTTGCATGTGGTCCTTGATCAAAGAACGGTTCGTGATTTCGGCCAATTTCGAGCTGCCCGCCTCTAGATTCGAGCGGAAAGCAGAGAACTTGGCAGCTTAGAAAGATTTAAGGCTAGCGATATAGTCAATCAGGCATAGTGTATCTTCTGCCCCCCTGCCGCCTCCACCGAAAATCATATCAGTGCTTGCATATATACATACCTATCCTAGCAGCCTAGCTGTTGGTTTGATACGCAAATCCATGCATATGTAAAATGCATGCATGCAATGTGACAATGCCTTTTAACGCATGGTTTCGATATTTATAAGTCTGTCCCTCACCTCGGAAATTTCTGTCTGACGCAAAGCACAGTTAGTTAACCTAGGTCATGCCATATCTTCCCCTTCGATTTGATCATATTGGTCGCCTTAGGTCTCAGACAGAGCTATATATGAAGAGATATTAAACGTACGTAGCAGCGGTGTCGTGCAAGAGAGGTCACGGGGTTGCACTGCATACTCGTGAAGGACGTGATGGTTGGACGGCCGTGTTTTAAATGTCGCCTTACCCGTTCTTTTCTTTCGTCTATCACTGCTTGCATGTCCACACTAAGTCATACCTCAACCCACGAGCGAGTTCCTTCGGTCCGATATCAGTGATTCGTGGGTTGCCGGTGCAGCAGAAACGTATAGCAAGATACTCGTAGTGGGACGAGGAGCGTCTACATGAGAACGCCACCTCATCTGTCGCCTTGCTATGGAACATCATCGTAACAGTATCTTGGCTATTTAGAGTGGGTGCTATGACTGCGGGTAGATCCGCGCGCAAACAAGATGGAGGAGCGTGGGATCATGGGATCATATACCCGATGTCCTTTTGTTATTCCGAGAATATTGGAAAACAGAGTTGAGTTATTTAATCATGTTAATCGTGGTATAGGTAACTATTTGTTCTTGACGCAATAGACGAGACTTATGGCGAGTTATAGGACAATGTTCACACCAGATACTCGATGACTAATCCTATAAACAAGTAAATACCTAGGTAGGTATTATAGGCAAAAGCATAGCATCATAATCCCCTTAATACCTATATTATATCATAATTGTAACATATAAATACAAGAATAATTATTATTTACTAGGTACATAAGCAGGTATCTAACATAAATTAATTTCCCTATACGCGTAAACCACTTGTTAAGTTTCCTATATTATGGATGCCGCTTGACTCAGGGTTTACAACAAAATAGCATATTTACCTACGAGACTGTTATTCAATAAAAATATATTCTCCAGATTATTAAAAATGGGCTGGTGTTTGTAGCTAAATAGAAAGTGACGTAAGTGAATCGCTGAATCCTAGGCTATAGAAGTTTATATTCACATGGGCAGTGGGTTTGTTTTATGACACCTACCTATAATAAGAAAAAGTTTTCTGTTATAACTTTGAGTCAGGGCTTTGTAATTGGTTGTATCATACCATGCCAGTCCTCTTTAAATACCCAGGTACCAGGTCAGTATCCATACCTCATAAGGACCTTCTTAATAAGTAAGGTAGTTAGCTAGCTACCTAGGTACGTATACCAAAGAAGTAAGATATTCAAGCTCTATCACACCGCTGCTCGCGCTCCTAATCCCGCAGGGCGAACTAAACCCTTGTCCACCCATCACGCCGTCCCCGCAGCCGCCTCGGCAGCAGCCAAAGCCTCCCTCCGGCTGCTGCTCTGGGGGTCGAAGTACGGCCTCTCGCCCAGGCTCACGGCGCGGGACCCCGAGCGCTCGCCCAGGCCCTGGTGGAGGTAGTCCGGGGTGGCGGCGTGGTAGACGCTGCGGTTGTCCCAGACGGCCAGGTCGTTGGCGTGCTGCCACCGCAGGCGCGCCTGCAGGTCGTGGTTCTCGACGATGAGCTGCGTGAACCAGTCCAGGAACGCCCGCGACTCCGCCTCCGACAGCCCGTGGATTCTCTTGACGTGGTGGCCCACGGCGAACACGCTCTTCCAGCCCGTGACCGGGTTCGTGCGCACCACCGGGTGGACCGCTTCTAGCACTTCGCCGACGTTCTCGGGGGCGCCGCGCTCGGCCGAGTAGATCTTGAAGTTGTTGCGGTCGGCCGTCTCGTTGAAGGCTGGCTGTGCGTAGTACGCTGTTAGCGTGTCAAGGAAGCCGCGTAGTGGCTTCGAGATGCGGTCGTAGAGCTCGTAGCCCGAGGCCCAAAGTGTGTCTTCTCAGCGTGTCAGCTCAGTTCATTTTAGTTCAACACTTTTTTCTTTCTCTCTGCCCGAAAACGGGACTGCTATTACTACGTACCTCCTCCGGTCTTAGGGAGCTGCGTGAGTCGTAACAGAGCATAGTCGCTCGGGACGGGCTCGAAGGTAATATCAGAATGCCATTGGTTCTTTTGCGACTGCTTCGTCTCGGACCATACGACGTTCTTGGCGTAGAGCCTCTTGGCCTGCTGTGATGAGATGGTGCTGATCTCGTCGTCTTTGTCGCCGTCCTCACGCCCGGAGTTGATGACAGGGTGGATGTGTAGCTTCGAGGTGGCCGGCTTGCCGGATAGCTCGCCGAGTCTTTGGACCAACTCCTTTTGTAGGTCGTTGTTGATGTTGTCCTGTTTGCGGAAGAAGACTACGCCTCGTTGGGATACTAAAGACCTATTAGTCCGGATCGTTCTCTTGGTTAGAATTAGATGAACCAAGAGTTTATCTTGTTTCGTACCTGTGATGGCCAGATCACGGATGAGCTCGTCCGAGTTCGGGGCACGTAGCCATTCAGCTAAGTCTACGTCTATGAATTCTCTTCCAATCACTGGTGTGACGTCGAATTGTTTGAACTGATCTAGAGCACCGCTTAACTTTAGGGGTTCCTTGTGGCCTGTTTCAAGTTTCGGAAGTTCATCCTCTAAATCCGTGGCACCGACTGCACCACTATCCACCTTCTGGTTCTCCTGAATAGTTTCTTTCTTAGTGCCAGGGATAGTTTTCTGCTTGATATCCTCGACAATTGGAACAACAATAGTCTCAGTCGCTGATGGTGCCATTTTGCAAGATTTACTGTGATAAGAAGTAAATACAGATTTAGTAGAAATTCATGAGATTCAATGAGGAATGATACTCTTCGTTAAAGACCGCCCAATCCGTTTGACCCCAGGTTTTTTATATGTCTCTAGATCTGGCATGGAGAAGGTAGCTATCTGCCGAGTCCGGACAGTTGGTAAATTGCGTGAGCTCAGCTATTCTAACGTCATACGCTCAAAATCCATCTCTTTGGGTGAAGTTTGCTCTTTGTGCAGATTTAAGGTTGGATCACGTCTTTAAATCTGATAAGCATCTCGCATACGGGATGATATCGCGATGTCGTGACTGGAGCGTCGCGTCTCCAAGTCACGATTGTGGGGATTGTGACATACAAAACCAGGTTGACGTGCTCGACTAGGTATGCGATCGCCTCAACAAACCAAGGCTCTCGGAGAACGATAACCGAGACGTCAAAATCCCCGCAATCCTCTTGTAGACTTATGTCGGTTGTAGGTTATCGCGGTATCAACCGGTAAAAGCTAACAAATGAGCCTGCTATGATCCTCTGGGGGCTCACATGTTAGTCTAAGCTTCTTTGACAACAAGGTATTTTGAGGAAGAAACATGTGGGTAAGGCTGTATGTTGCATTGAAGAGAAAAGGGCTCTGTAGGAGCTTTCCACCCTGAAGATCTTAAATACCCCTTACGGTGCTAATCGCATCTTCTAATTTTGTACCTTCCATCTGAGGATTATTCAAAGTCTAACCTATGGCTAGTAGAATACTAGAGCTTCGGAAAGATAAAGTTGAAATTGTTCCCAGAATGTGCGAGACTTGGTCCTGGAAATCGCTTGGCCTTTTAAGACCTTCAAGTAGTGCCTTTCGATGTATTAATGTCGCGAATGAGTCAAGTCTCTCAAAATGTAGAGCTAGTTTTGGTAATATATCATTCAAATCGTCTTCGAAGCTGCTCAAACTAAAGCACAGCATGGCCAAGACGCTGTCTGTAATGCATTAGCGTATATATCTATCTAGGTCGACATTTCTTATGAATGGAATGACTTGACCTAATAGGTAGTTTCTACTTCGCTTTGCTCCTTGAAGGAATGCAATTATGTCGATGTAAGTAGTAGCTAGTGCACTCTTTAAAGCTTCTGAATATCTGAAGAGTTGCTCATATCCATGATACTTCGTAAGCTAGCTTCCGAGCTGCCCGAGTACCGCAAATTCAGACAATGTTATGTTTCATTCATTCATTCGTGATTGCCTGCTAGCTACTAATCGACATCGAACAGGACTCTCGAAATACCGATGAGAGCTACTACACATTGCCTGCCTGCAGGTTCCGATATCTCCATCACGTACGCAAAGCGGGCGAGTTTTCCCATTAGACCTCCGACAAGACCAACGTCGAAAACCCCTCACGCGCATTATCGCGCCCTCTCTGTCGTGGTCTCGCAAATCCTCGCCTTCGTCCTTCGGGGTATAACAAACTCCATTCGGGTTCCCTTACGTTTCATTCAATTAACTCCAACGCAGATGCTTTCCCTGGTTCCGTATACATTCCTTTTTTTTTTTTCGCGTCAAAATGCCATCCTATCAGCTGATCAGCTGTCATCCTTGCCGAACTTTTCCGTGTCCGGCGCAAAAGAATAGGGTTCGTGAGTTTCCAGTATGTCTAAAAAGGGCCTTGGGCGTCTGGCATCGCCCGGAAGAGAACTAAAATTAATGGGACAAATTCGTGCTGAAAAGAACTGAAAAGCGAAATTAAAGCCTGAGCCGTCCTGGCTAAACTCTGGAACCCATTTTTCCATCAACACTACCGAAGCCGTCTTTGGCATCTTCGAAAATCTCATATTGAACGAGGAATGGGGGAATGATCCTCCGTCGACGAGCTCGGGGAGTAAGATATGTCTTTGGGAGGATGGTTCTAATCAGCCTCGGCCAACTGCATGATCAACTTGGCTGCCATGTCGAGGAAAGGAAAGGGGCTCATAACAAGCTTCTCCTCCAGAAGAGTTCCGTCGAGCCTTTCATAGCCAGTGCACTTGAAGTCTACAAGATAGACTTTGTCCTTAGGGTCCATCTCATATATCTGGATGTCCATTCGCATCCAGACGAAGTCTTGCTTGCGCTTGTCCATGACGGAATAGACAAAAGTATTGTCATCGGAAGCAGCTTCAGCGGTAACACTGCCAGAAGAAATCGAAGATCTTCGAATATCTAAGAGTTGGTTAGGATATGAACTCACGGGCTTTAAATTGACCGGCTTACCATCTTTCTTCCAGCGGCACACTATATGCCAAGGATCGGCAGGCAGCCTATAGTACTTGATAGGGTCAAACGTCTCGAAATCGATTTCATCAGTCGACATGCCCTCGTACGGATTGCTCTCTTCTTCGTTAGGTGTCTTGGTATATGGATCCCTAGAACGATCAGCATCTCCGAATAAAGTATACCCTTTATTACTTGTAATACTTACGCAGGATCCGGGCCATGCACTTTCTCATAATCTTCGTCCACGACCCAAGTAGCACCAAGCTTGGATAGAGACTTGTAGATGCATAGCAACGCCTCAAATGGGGCGTTTCGGGACCTTATACCAAATTGCCAACGGACCTGCTTGGTCCTCTTGGGAGCAACCGGGGTCATACTCTGCGGGTGAAATTGACTATCATCGAGCCTCATGGCACTCTTGGAGTGAGGCTTAAGGCGACGAGCCGCTTCCTGCTGCTCAGCAGGCGTTCTAGGCTGCAGAGGAACATCGGGCACCGGCTGAGCATCTAACGGCTCTTCGACGCCGGCGTTCTGACGCTCAAGATACTTCTTGTGGAGTGAAGGCAGACTTGTCGGTAGAATTCCAACATGGCTCACGTATCCGCGAGGAGAAGAGCTGGTGATTGTCGAAGTAGTAGAGCGGGCCGAATCGGCGAGCGGGCTGGCTTGAGATTCACTTGGATAATCAAATTCTCGCTTGGTGTCTAATGCTGTGTTACCTAGGACTTCCGAGACACTACGCATCTGATCTTCGGGGTCCATATTTGGGGGAGAGGTTGCGAAGTAGGGGTTATCGGCACCCGTTCCGTAAGCAGCTACAGTGTGTCAGTGATACTCCGAACTCCTTGGGACGGAATCGTAGACTTAGAAACACTTGAGAGAAGGGTAGTAGACTTACGATTTACTTGCATGAGCTTATTCTCACGGACGATCATGTATGCATCCTTAATAGCAGACGGTTCATCAGCTTCAAGGGCTTCCTGGACGTCGCGTTTGCCGTAACCCATTGTTTTACTAATCTTCTCGGTAACTTCGTTGTGGAGTTTCTCTTGGACCTTAGGGGGAGCGTGTGGCGCGATATCGCTTGGTCTGATAGCCCTATTGGGATCCACGCCGGTGTTGAGGAATTCCTCGACGGGAGGGGCGAGGTAAGGAGGCAGCTCCTTCAAGAACCAAGGGTCTACTCTAATCTCATCGATGATGATACGCTGCACAGGATTAGTCTGCAGCATTTTGCGAATGAGACTCGCCGCATCAGATGGGACCCAGTGAGGGACAGTAAAGACACCTCGCTGGATTTTCGAAAATAGACTAGGGATGTGGTCGTCGTCAAAAGGGAGCCTGCCGACTAGCAGGACGTATAATATGACGCCGCAACTCCACACGTCAACTTCTGGCCCTGCATACAGCTTCCCGCTGATGACCTCTGGTGCCGCATAGTTAGGGCTACCGCAACTAGTTTTGAGGAAATTTCCATCCGTCATGATATTGCTCAGACCAAAATCAGCAATCTTCACGTTGAGATTGTCGTCGAGCAAAAGGTTCTCGGGTTTCAGATCTCGATGTACCACCTTGTGTCTGTGGCAGTACTCAACAGCGCATATCATCTGCTGGAAGAATTTGCGAGCCTGATCTTCGGGCAGTCGGCCGTGCTTAACAATATAATCGAACAACTCCCCACCGGCATATTCCAAGACCATGATAATCTCGGCTGGAGTCTTAATCACAGTGTAGCTACCAGGCATCAGTTAGCGAACTCATGGTCTTTAAAATTGGCGATATCCGTATTTCGACGGGCCGCAAAACTTACAGCTTGATGATATGGGGATGTCGGAGGAGCTGCAGATATTCAATCTCTCGTTCAACGCGGCCTACCATATCTCTACTGATCAACTTCTTACGCGCGATAATCTTGAGAGCGACCTTTTGGCCGGTAGACCTGTGCACCGCCAGTTTGACCTTTCCGAAGGAACCTTCGCCCAAGGTTCTGATTATATTGTAAGCGCCGATTCGCTGATCGATTTTGGACTTCTCTCGGTTCTGCGATGCCTGCTCGGCAAGCATACTAGCAGCTCGAGCTCTACCGTTCGAGCCTTCGGCCGTGGGGCGAGTGACGTTGATTTCGGGTACTCGAGCGCCATTATTCTGTTTTCGGATTATGGAGGGAGATAGGGACATGGAAAGTTCTTCTTCGTCAAACGCTCGGGAAGTCATCTTGTCGAGAAATGACTAAAGGGTTCTAATTGATGGCGAGGTTTGATGAGAATCGTCATGGAGCAACGTTTAACAACGAGGGGCTCTCGACTAGGGACCAGAAGCCGGGGTCGGGTAACAGGGGATGGGAAGTGGAGGATAAGAGCTGTAGGGTAGTGATGCACGCTTGGCGAGACTTTGGGCTGTCTGGGCTGTCTGGACCGTCTGGGATTCTTGGCACCAACTGCAGTCTCATTAGCTCATTAGCGCATTCGCTATTAACTCTGATTGGAATAGATATTGGTATAGAGTACCCAATTTTGTAGTAGATCGAAGGCAGATTTGTATGTGTTTGCTATGTATTTTAGACTTACCTAAGGCTTAAGCATTAAACATCAAGCAGACGATTCCTCGTGCGTTCTGAGGAATAACTCAGGTACTGAACTTAAGACTTGTTGAGTGACCTCAGATCAGTCGCTCGCTTTGAAGCTCTAGCCAACGGTCTTAGAAGGCTGGGTTGCTGGCCTGATAACTTTTTCCGCCCATATAATATTAATAATAATCCTGAATGCCTAGGAAATCAGATGCTGGGAAGAGTGGGCTTACCTTAATAGCAACTGATAGTCTCATTTAGGTAGCCTATGCCTAAGAGGCCATGAGGTAAGGGATTGATTTTGTTATAGGCAGCTAGGGTTCATAAATTTCATTGAAGGTTGAAGGGGAAAAGAAGCTGACACCTTGGAACTAAGAAGATTTAATAATGCTTGTATGTATGTACATATGTATGTTAGGAGAAGCAATGACGGTCCGTCTTATCCGATGCTATTGGAAGCCATTGCTTGAAGTCTAGAACTCACATGTCAATGTCGAACGACCTATGCAGCTCTTTCCTGTTGTCCTAGCCTGAGGAAGGTACCACAAATCCGCTTAGGGTTAGGAAAATCACAGAAAGGACCACTAGCATACGTGGTTATGTACGATTACCTAATTGGCAGGTATCGTCAGGGCAAGAAGTCTTTTTTTTATTTGGCGAGCTGGTGATACTAGTGAGATGTATCTGTATCTGAGACAATAGGCTTTTCAAGACGCTAGGTAATCTCATTGGTCAAAGTGTGAGCCTAGCATACACAGTAGGTCTACAACTCGAAGATTTAGTGGGTGAACACTTATCAAGCTTCAATTTCTATTGACAGAAGTCTATTGCATAGTGCAATAGCATTTACCAACTAACCTAATACCCACGTGTAACTACCTACGTATTAAGAACACATCTTTTAAGGTATACTAAGTGCGTCATACTCTCTTTGTTGGGTTTGTTTTTAAACTGTAGACTTAATATTTTGTACATATTAGCTTGTTGCGTCATCCCTTCTTTTCCTCTTCTTTTAACCTTTCAACCAGTTTTGTCCTGAGAAAGTCGCTGAGACCTAGGCTGCGCATTTGTAGATGCAAGGTTAGCTGAGGTCGGAGATGCGGGTTTGGGGATTCCCGAGAACTTACATTCCCTCGTTGGTAATTATGCGATAAGTACCGCTGGGCTCGAACTCTCCTACGATGTTTCCAGAACCATCAACCTCAATACTACCAAAAATATCCTCCGGCCATGCGATTCTGCCATAGTCGGGTGGATTTCTTAAGTCGCTGAGGTGAATGTGTCCTCCTACTCCAGCGCCCCCAGCGCCTCCTTGAGCGCTGGCTCCGCCGCCGCCTCCTCCTCCAGCACCACCTCCCCCACCTAAGCCGGCCGCCGTCCCTTTCGTGCCTCGCTGTTTTCGCTGTTGGGGGAAGAATGCGCCGCCTGAACCGAGAGTCGCTCCGCCAGGTCCGGCGAAAGCTTGCGCTTGAGATAGAAGGTCCTGGTCCTGCGCAGCATGATTTCGAAGAACATCCGTTAAGATGGACATGAATTCGCGGTTCTCGGAGAAGGACTGTGGTGTTGGTGGCAGCTCCGTTGTAGAGCCAATGGCTAGTCTATGTATCGGTGGATTGGTATCGAGGTATGTGAGTAGGTGTCGATTGTCCACTGAGGCATTAGGGAACACTTTCTTAAAGAGCAATCGTTGTGAGCGAAGAAATCCAATTTATTATGTAGAGCTACTGACTATGTAGGGGTTGGTGCTCAATGTAGAGACGTATCTATGTGATAATAGTGTCCTACATGTTGGAGCGATTCGAACTCGTGATAATAGCATCTTGAGACTGTGCAAATCAGGTAGGTTGGTAGGCTGTTCGAGGTATTCGGAAACGCTTATTGAATATCGAAACGAAATTTGCTCAAGAGCTTCGAAGCTATGCGATACTGACGTAGGGTTCCCTATTTTAGCGCTTAGCGTCGAATTGATGGTACATGCGCCTACCCCCACACTGCCCCGTCGATTAATGGGTCCCTGTAGGTCATTAACGCGTAAAACGCGGTGGACGCGCTTTCTAATTCAAGACCCATTGAAATATCGAATCATTGTCTAGGTACTAGGTACAAGACCAAGATTATATACCTATTACGAATCATAGAAATGAGAATTTGTAAAGGTCGGGATTATTCAAGATGCAGAAAAATAAATCCCTAGCTGCGTCAATATTCGCGCCGAAAACGCCTGGCCCCTCGAACCCAATTCCGTCTTCATCTCCGGCCTTTGGAACGCCCGCTCATACCCTCAAACCTTTCGCTATAGCGCCGCCAACCAAGGCCACTATCCTCCCAATTCTTCTTCCGCCTGCGACCTTAAGACCTCTAGCATTCCGAACCTTTACGAAGAAGCACAGCTTAACGCTTACCTCGACAGCCCTACAAGAATTGGCAACCTTTATCGGCCGACATTGTGGTTCGGGATGGCGCGAAGAAGGGCTAGCGGAGAAGGTCTTGGAAGAGGCGGCGAAGAGCTGGAAGAACCGAAATGGAGGCGTCATGGTGGATGGAACCAGTCAGGAGCTGAAAGACATTCTCAAGACGCTAGAAGGGAACATGCATGGTGGAAGAATAGTGACGGGGCGAGAACTAAACCGACAGAATAGTTTAGTCCTAGACTCTAGTCAAGAACTCGATTTATCGAACACAAGACTAGGTCTAAGGCCGACAAAAGCTCTATCTCGTAATGACACTGAGACAAGCTTTGGTATGTCCGGGCTAGGTGTCGAAGAAGATGAGCCGGACGACGAAGGCCTGAACCATCCGAGGAATTGGTTGAAGATTGTTGGTGCATACGATCAACCACGCATGCTATACAACGTGGCGAAGAAACACTTTGAAAAGTAGGTATTTTTCCAATTATCCCCTATTATATCCTACTAGGTAGACGCCAAAACTTACGGTACTTCAAGGGACCCCTCCAAGCCATCTTTAATGCCACCAGCATCCCACAAAACCACTCTATTCCGAAACAGATACAATGTCATACACCAGCGGCTTCTTCGAAACGAATCCTTCCAAAGCTCGTCCGTAGCAAACACAAAAGCTGCCCCATCCCTAAAACGATCCACGTCCTCCAACCTAACCACCCAGCAAACATACAAGATCACCCCGATCGCAAATCTCCTCGGCCGGCATGGTAGCCACCACATGCTCCTCGGGCTGCTCTCGGTCCTGCCCACAGGCGGCCTAGCAATCAGCGACCTAACCGGAACTATCTCGCTCGATCTATCGCAAGCCGTCGCTATACCCGAGGACTCGGCCTGGTTCACGCCCGGCATGATCGTGCTCGTCGACGGCGTGTACGAAGAGGAAGAGGAATCAACAGGCAAGGGTCTCGGCGGCAGCAACGGCGTAGGCGGCATAATCGGCGGCCGCTTCCAGGGGTTCTTCCTAGGACAGCCGCCGTGCGAGAAGCGCAAGGCGACCCTCGGCGTCAGCGGGCCCGACGACCACACCATCGGCGGCGGGTTCGGGTGGATCGACTTCCTCGGCGTGGGCAGCGAGCGCGCCGTCGGGTCCAAGATGCGCAAGGTGGAGGCGCGGCTGCTCCGACAATCGCTTCGACACCCGTCCTCGCTCGCCGACCCCGACTCCTCGCCGCCCCCGAGCCGCACGCGCGTCGTCGTCCTCGGTGAGCTCCACCTCGACCAGCCGCGGGCCCTGCAGGCGCTGCGCAAGATCCTCACGCTGTACGCGGCGGAGCCCGAGGGCAGCGCGCCCATGACCTTCGTGCTCGCCGGCAACTTCACGCGCCACGCCGTCATGGCCGGCGGCGGCGCCAGCGGCGCCTCCGTCGAGTACAAGGAGTACTTCGACGCCCTGGCCTCCGTGCTCTCCGACTTCCCCACCCTGCTCTCCTCGTCCACCTTCGTGTTCGTGCCTGGCGACAACGACGGCTGGGCCTCGGCCTTCGGCGGCGGCGCTGCCGTCCCGCTGCCCCGAGGAGCCGTCCCGGAGCTGTTTACGAGCAGGGTCAGGCGCGCGTTCACGGCCGCGAACGCGGAGGCGGGAATCGGGATTGGGGCCGGCGCGGAGAGGAAGGGCGGCGAGGCTATCTGGACGACGAATCCGAGCCGGCTGTCGGTGTTCGGCCCGAGCCACGAGATCGTGGTGTTCCGTGACGACATGTCGGCGCGGATGCGGCGCATGGCGGTGCGGTTGAAGACTTCGAAGTCCGACGAGCAGGACCGGGAGAGCGAACCGTCTGTACCGGACCTCGATGATATAGACATGGCGAACGCGCTGGACGGCGCGGACTCCATGGACGTCGATTCCGCGCCTGCCAAATTAGCCGAGCCCGAGGTGCCTCACGACGTGCACTCGGCGCGGAAGCTGGTCAAGACGGTGCTGGACCAGGGGTACCTGTGCCCCTTCCGCCACGCGATCCGCCCCGTGCACTGGGACCACGCGGGCGCGCTGCACCTGTACCCCCTACCGACCGCCATGGTGCTCGCGGACCCGACGGCGCCGCCGTTCTGCGTCACGTACGAGGGCTGCCACGTAATGAATCCTGGGGCTGTGCTGGTGGCTGGCCGGAGAGGCGTGGGACGCTGGGTCGAGTATGAATTAGGAGGAACGGGAAGGGTGCGGGAGTGTCTGTTCTAGAGATGACTGGAATGGATGCAAGATAATATGGGCGGGTGTGGTGAAAAGGGTGATAGGACACGGATACTTCTACATCTGAAATGTCAAATATGAATGTGACGACGATGAAAGGTGGGCGGGCATAGCATAGCATTCCGGTAATACGACGAAATCATGAAATTCAAAACTTGCGAGCCCAGTTCACTGCTAATTATTTGAGACGAAGAGGACAAGGTTAAGTAGGTCGTGATCAGATTTTATTAAGACCGTCATGGGACATTAGATACGTTTCGGCTCGTTCTCTACAGCATCGTCGTCGGTGCTGCTGGCTTGCAGCCATTAAAAAGGGCGTAAGCAATCTGGAATATGTACATAGAAAAACCGCGAGTGGCCACAAGCTTGTACGTGCACTGCTGCTCTCCAACATCGAAACGAAACAGTAATAAAAAATTATAGGTAGACGTTTAATCCAACATCACCTCCTATATGGTTTAAATGATATACTATAGAATTCGGTTATTAGCTATGCATGTTCCGAATGCTCGTTACTAGGGTGTAGGATAGGTGGGTACTTACCGGAATGAAAAGGTACGGAACCTGTCTCTCGTATTCTTTCCACGCCTCGCCGTACTTGTTCTTGCAGCGCTCGACGTCCCGCATGGCGCGGTGCGTGATCATGCAGCAGAAGAAGACGGGGTAGAACCAGGGGAAGGGGCTGCTGAAGCCCGTGATCAGGCCCCAGCTGATGGCGAAGAACGCGTCGCAGGTATAATGCAGCTTGCGCGCGTATCCCCACCAGCCGTCGACGAGGATCTTGTCGCCGGTCTGCGTGTCGATGGTCTTCGGGTTGTCGATGTATATCCACGGGAGAGCCGGGAAGGTGTTACGCTTCTCGAGGTTGCCGCGCTCCCTGGCCCGGAAGGCGTTCTTCTGCCCGTTGGCCTGGTCCCAGACAATATACACGGCCACATAAGCAACGAAGAGGCAGCCCAAGGCATACTTATTCCAAGCATATTCCGACGGGTCGTGGTTTGCGAGGTAGATCGTGCAGTGGCAGTACGAAAGAGGAACGCCGGCCATGTTCCAGAAAATCAGCATGAAACCCCATTTCTCGTAATACATGTCCCAAGTAGTGATAATGAGCTGCTCCCCTTTAGAGCAGGCATTGGCGTACAGATAATGGGCCATGACCAAGAACAAGACCTCGCCCGAGACGTAACCGTAATTCTCATACTGGCGCGCCGCAGCCGCACAGCTAAGTCCGAAAAGGATGAACCAGGGGATGCGAACCTCGTAGAACATCTTAAAGTCGAGGATGCCGAACATGCGGGGGTTGAGCTCGGCCCCCATGAAGAAGTCGTAGATGGGGTAACCTGTCATCCGGTGTTGCGCGCCGCGGATCAGGGCGGAAAAGTATGCGACGAAAGCACACAAGAAGCCGGAGAGGATGGCGACAGACATTATCGGACCGAATTCGTCGAGGAAGGTATAGATCTTGAACGTGCCGGTGAAATGGCACGCGGCCATGACAACGATGGTGAGATAGAAGCTCGCGTAGGCGGAACAGTAGTACGGGAGCTGTTTACCTCCCTCGTGGGGAAGAGGCTTTCCCTTACCCCAGACGCCGGGCATCAACATGTAGCAAGCGGCCTCGAAGATATAGTATACCCAGTAGATCTTCCATGCTCGCAGGTGAGGAAATGCGCCGGTGTAAATGAGTTCCCACAGGTGTAGGCCGAACTCAGCGAGGGACTCGCCTTCCTTCGGCAGCGGCAGTTTGCCATTATAGTAAGTAGCACCAATCCACATGTAGTACATGAGTGCAGGAAATCCAATCATGAGAGCCAGAGCGCCAAAACTACCTCCAAACTCGACAACACCAGAGTGGTCGACTTTAGGGTCCATGCCCGGCTTCCAACCGTCAATGACCTGTTCCTCCACATGTCCCTTTGCGCTTCCATTTGCGTGTCCATTTGCGTATCCATTTGCGTGTCCATTAGTGTGTCCATTAGTATGTCCATTGGTATGTCCATTCGTGTATCCGTTGGTATGACCGTTCGTATATCCGTTGGTATGGCCGTTCGTGTGTCCATTAAGTTTCGGTTCTTGGCCATTTGTATCGACTTTGTGATTAAGGACAGCAGACAGCTTCTCGTCGGGAACGGGACTGAACTCTTCCTCCTTCGGCGCGACATCAGAATCGTCTATGTTCTCGACGAATTTGCCGACTCCCCGACGTCGTACAGATCTAGATCTGGTAGATCTGCTTGTGGCAGTCTCGGCAGCAGAGCTTGAGTCGCCATCATCAGACGCGCCGTCAATAGGGGGGAACTGGGATTTGCGTCGCGTCGAGCGACGACCAGGAGTTTCGACCATTCCGTCGAAAAGTTCCTTTTTTCTACAATTCCATAGTAGTATGCATTAGCAAATCTTTATTTCTCTTGTGGTAATACTTTGTCTTTGTCACACTTTAAAATGCAAGACTGTCACCAATCCCCATCCAAAATCCAAAATGCCACCGCGAATCGTGTTATTTTCCCACGGTACAACCAACCAACATAAACAAAATAACAACTCTCGAAAGGAAATGCAAACATACCTAGGAGTCGCGCGTAAAGAGTATCGCGACGACATTTTTAATTATGAAAGATACCTAAAGTATTCTTTTGAAAGAGTGGACAACGGGCAAGTTAATGCTCGTCACTTTGGGGATTGGAAGTCGTAACGGACAGAAAAGCGTTGAACGAGACCCTGTCCATTCCTCTTCTAGTCACTTTTTTTCTATGTTTTTAGGATTGGGTCTTAATTAATTTTTGCCCGCTTTTTCCGGTAGTCAGGGGCAGCCCGCGGAAAGCGCCCGACGATCATATCGAAGCTTAATCGAAGGCCCACTATTTCCCCAATCTAACACAAATAAGGTCCTTAGTACATAACCCTCATAACTCTCATACCTAACCCTCATTGGAACCCTCATTCTCGCAATACACTATTGAACGCCTCAGCTTTCATGAAGCTCTTTCACTTAAGACTTCAATAAACCCGATCATAAACAAGCCTGAATCATGCCGGGGGCTTGAATGATACTTCAGTTATAACACCATGTTTTCGCACCCCAGCAGCCCGACCAACTCAACATTATCCACCTTTAATCAATAGGTGATTGTGGTCTTGGTCGTCGTGGCCGCCTTCTCGACCCGGGTCCTCCAAAAGGCGCCATTGGTTTATATGGTCCAGGAATATCCTCTTCCAAACTGTTGCGGCTATTTTGTGAACGATCCAACTCAGCTACCGAGACTACCGATGGACCCTTTCGTTCTGACCGCTTTTCCACCTGCGGATCATTTTCATGAGCTGTCTCAGATGAATCTGCTTCTCTGTGGCTCGGTTCAACAATGTTGTCTTTTTGCTGGCTTTCTTCGATGTGGGGCTGGATAGGTGTTTGTGGCGTTTGCTCGACGATTCTCGATTGACTTCGCTTCTCTCGAATCCTACCAGTCTCAAGGCCATGTGAGAGTATTTCAGAATGAGGGGCATTTGAGGTATGTATCTTCTCATCATATGTGTTTTGGCTAGATGTTTGGTGTCGTTTATGACGAATACTTCCCTCGTCATATACTTCGGTCGAATTTCCTCCAGATGCTGGTGCAGATCTCGCAGATACTCTAGATTCCTGCCGCATATGACGCGGGGGCTCCTGGCGTGAAGACTTCCGGCGCGAAGATCTTCTACTCTCAAGTGGTGCCTCTAGAGTATATGATTTAAGCGCATCAATGGCATATCGCTCTAATTGGCGACTGCCTTTCATGCTTATATTGTATGATTTATCTCGGTCTATTTCAGACCATGTCCCTGACGGATGCTTACGCCTCTGATGCTCAGCCAGCTCATGTCGAAGCTTTTTAGCCGTCGATACGCAGTTTTTCAGCATCTTTTTAAGCATTTTACTGACGGGATCAGCGGTGAATTCTCAACCCGTGTCTGATTTCACGTACATCTCATCATCATTCCCGTTCTTTCTTATCGTCTCTTCGAGTTTGAAGCAGTTTGAAAGCAACGAAACGTTGGCTGTTGCGCTTTGGATGCTCAGGCGTAGCTCTGGCACGTCCGGTTTCCTCCACAGCCATATAATCCGAACCCAAAACGTATTGAATGGTACAAGATTAGGGTCGTTAATTTCGACAAAGCGCGCCACAAGATGAGCGAATCCCTCCTTGACTAATTCGCATTGTCTTGCGATTTTTCGGACTAACCCGGCTCTCGTGGCTTCGAACTTCTGGTCTAATTTATTAGCAAACTCCTTGGTTAGATTGTGAAAATAACATAGTAGGTCGGTAAATATCGAGGTTTCGAGTATGAAGGATTCAATCTCTTTCGGTGCAGAGCGTATAGTATTCACACAAACACGCAGGTCTCTTGTCAGTTTCACCATGGTTCCGCTCAATTCCATAATAGCTGCAAGACCACCAATCAGTGTAAGTGCTTCCGCCATGTCAAAATGACTTATTGGATGCAGCTTTTCGCGTTGTCATTCCTAATAATTCAATAGAAGACCTTTGTTGATAAATTCTATTTACATCGTCAACCCTTAAAACATAGCCCCCCTGTTGGTTGGACATTTGCGGGAGGATTGTAAAAGAATGTGGAGGAGGGGCCTCCCCGATAATTCGACGCCAACGGCGATGGCGTGATAGCTCCAGCTCCGTGGCTTTCGGCTTTGAAGCTCTATGGCCTGCCTGTGCTGCGGCATATCTGCACTTCGCCATTCACGGCACTTATTTTGACCATTCGGGTTTCAACCGATACTACTCCAAACCCTTTCTACCAAGACTCGATTTCATAGGTACCCAGCTTTGCCATTATCGGTGAGCCTGTGGCATTATAAGAAATGGCTAGACATAAAGTAAACGTCGTTTCTCTAACTTCACGTTCTGGGAAAATTGAAGTTTGCGCGCTGCAATTAAACACCTCTCTTGGTCCGTTGTTATATCTTTCAACATACTATCTCGTCAGCTTATTACATATCCCCTTGCGAGCTCAACGCAAAGGGCGATAAGACTCGCTTCAGTCCTAGGGTTAAGCCGATGTGGGGAGGGCTATTCTCCGAAAATAATGACGACTGCTGAACTGTTCAGCTCCGAAATCACGAAGCTAGAATCATCAGGTTTGTAAAACATTACCAACAACGTGATTTAATTCACTCAAATCTCGAAAACTAGATAGACGTACGTATAAATTGAGGAGGTTAGAAGCTAAAGTTATACTAGATTATCGATTTGATTAGAATATTATCAACCCCGTTACAATAAGGGTTTAGGTAAACGGCGCGAAGTAGGTTATCTCTTGCTAACTACTGGGTAGCATATAGATAACTGCTATCGTTTCCATTTCTGGTAATAATGCCATTGTGGAGTCAACGCCCGAAGGTAAGGCTCGCGGCAGCGCCCGCCTCATCACTTACTGCACATACAATACATTAGGATAGGCATTATCACCACCCTACAGGTATTAGAACCGGAATCGTTAGGACCCGCCGATTGGATGCTACTGATAACTTCACGCTAAGTCCGGTTCAAGAGACCGTTATGGAGCTACGGATAGAAAGCCACGCGGAGGGCGCATGCTTACCAACATAGACGTCCGCAGATAAGCATCCCCGCAAAGGGCGCACCCCGACCCGGCTAGTTGGGACCTGGACCTGGTTCAATGAGGTTCTGAAATTATCTAAAGCGCAAGCTTCTTCGACGGCAAGCTTTTGAGGCGGTCAGCAAGGAAGCTTATACACGCTCTCTAAAGTTGCCCCCATCGGCTCGGAAAGTGTCGCCCGATGACAGCTAAGTAGCTGACGTCCTCTCGCAGACTCTTATCTTACGCACCTACCTCTTCGGGGAGATATCTTGAAGGATACCACCGTGATGTAATCCTATCAGCATCTCGCACTCCATGCGAGGCTAGTGACGCTTTTCGTATCGAGATCACATACGCCCTATTCTCTATCTACTCGACCGCGAGTAAATGTCATGGCTAGGGCCTCGCTTTCGGCCCGCAAACATACGATAGCGTCTTCTCATAGGGCCAGGGAGATTGTGATCCGTTGTCGGTATGTCAGGCTGCAATGGACGAGGCTCGGGGTATATATAATCGTAGATCAGTCAATATAGATCGTCGTTGGTTACTCGCTCTGTAGCTCTGCCCAACTCCTCTACAAGTCTCAGCAATGTTTTGGCTAACCCTCGCCGCTCTGGCGAGCCAGACGGCTTCTGCTTCTCCCTCAACCCTTCCGGTGAAGCTTGAGACTCGCACGGAACTCAATTCGCGTCTCACCAATATTCACATCTCTTTTGATGTCCCGATCGACGGCGAAGTGACATACACCTACGGCCGCTGCAGCAACAAGCAACTCCATGAGGCTCACCACACCGTCGGCCGAGGCTCGGGCGACCAGGACTCGCGGTTGGTCTGGATCTTGCCGGATGATGCGTGGTTCGACGGATGTATCTCGGCGTGGGATGAGCGGGGATCCCTACTCGGCCGCAGCGAGACGCAACAGCTTAGCAAGAGGAAGCTAAAGAGGCGCGGCGCTAACAGCATTGAGATGAACAATGCCACCGGCATCGACACCTGGGGCCCGTGGTTCGACGGCGTCGAGCTGCTCAAGAACAAGGAGATCAGCGCCTTTGACGCCGTGAAGGCCAAGTCGAAGGAGGTGGCTATCGTGGGAGCCGGCATGTCAGGGCTGATGACTTACCTGGTCCTCACCCAGGCCGGCATGAAGAATGTGAAGATTATTGAGGCTGCTCAACGGCTCGGTGGAAGAGTCCATACTGAGTACCTAACCGGTGGCCCGTTCGACTACTCCTATCAGGAGATGGGTCCTATGCGATTCCCGGAGACAATTGTCTACTCGAATGAGTCTTACAACATTACGGATCATCAGATGGTGAGTAATTTCATTTCCCTAGAACGTGAAATTTCGACATTGCAATTAGTATTCCAAAACCCCCTGGTTCCTATCACTAATAATAAGAAATAGGTGTTCCAACTGGCTCGTGAGATGAATAAAATCAACAATTACAACAAGAACTTCAGCGTCGATTTCATCCCCTGGCACCAGTCTAGTCCCAACGGGCTGTACTACCACAACGGCATCAAGCTGGATACGGGACTACCGCCAACAGTTACCCAGGTCAGCGAGAATGCTTCGCTGGAGGTTACATATCCCGAAAATCCGTCGACGTCGGCCTTGTCGGACAAGATCGCCGCTATCACTTCTAACGAGACTTTCATGATCGAATTAGCGAGCAACACGTTCAAGGCCCACAAGGACTTCTTAGGTAAGTCACTATCGATTTTATTCAATTTCAGAGTAATATTCTTACCATTTATTATAGTCAATGGCCTTGGCGGACTTGGGGGTGATACCTGGTCCGAGTTCGCTTACATGGTGAATTACCTAAACGCGACGCTAAACGACACCGATGTGCTCGGTGGCGACTCAAGCTCGTTCTGGGACTCCGTAAGTCGACCATCCGCAAGACGTTAGTATATTAGCCCTAACGTAATCGCATAGCTTTATGACGGCGTGTATTTCGATGCCGCGACCTGGAAGACCATCGATGGAGGTACGTATTCATCTTCTACCTATCAGGCACTCTGACTCACCAAAATTCCCAGGTTTGAGCCGACTGCCTTCATCGTTCCACCCGTTGGTAGACAAGGTAACGACCATGAACCGCAAGATCGAGCGGGTAGAATGGCTCGACGACACCAAGAAAGTCAAGCTGCAATGGAGGAACAAGTTCACCGACAAGGTGTTCCAGAACGCCACGTACGACTACGCCGTCTTCGCCTTGCCCTTCGCCATTGTCAAGAAGATGAGGCTCCCATGTAAGTCCCCGTTCCCCTATCTCATCTCCACGTCCCCTAGAAATCAAAATATTAACATAGCCCCCAGACCTCCCCCCAACCATCTCCAACGCCATCGACAACATGCCCTTCGAAGCAGCCTGCAAGGTAGCGCTAGAGTACAAGACGCGCTTCTGGGAGCACTACGAGAACCCGATCTACGGGGGGTGCTCGACGTCGACGGACATCCCGGGGATCGGGTCGATCTGCTACCCGTCGTACTGCCTGAACTGCACGGGGCCCGCGACGATCCTGGCCTCGTACACGTCGGGCGACTGGGGCGCGCGCTGGGTTTCGGTGCCCGAGGCCGAGCACGTCCAGTACATGGTCGACGCCATGGCCGAGATCCACGGCGACGTCGCCCGCAAGCAGTACACCGGCAAGTTCAACCGCCGCTGCTGGATGATGGACCCCTACGAGGGCGGCAGCTGGGCCAGCCCGACTATCGGCCAGCACCAGCTGTATCTGCCCGAGTACTTCAAGACTTATAATAATGTAAGGCCCCCCCTTTTTATACCCCCTTTTTCCTGCTTACTTGTAATGACTGTGACTGACACCGTGTGTTTCTAGATGATCTTCGTCGGCGAGCAGACGTCCTACACGCACGCCTGGATCGCGTCCGCGCTCGAGTCGGGTATTCGCGGCAGTGTGCAGCTGCTCCTCGAACTCGGACTTGTCGACGAGGCCAAGGCCGCGGTTGAGAAGTGGATGGCGAGGTGGATCGAAGTCGTGAGTAACATTCCTCCCTAACTACCTACCTGGGTAGATTTCCCCGTATAAAGGCTAACAGAAACCGTCCGCAGTAAAAATTATGAGTAAAAATTATTAATTCTTTTCAAAATTCAAATATACATCACCGTCGTACAAGCGACGGGAATTATGAGAAACGTTTAGCTGTGATGAGCATATGACCACGCCGTGAGGCGATCATCGTCAGCGTGCATAGAGAGTAAAAGTAAATACATATTAGATAGTGTAGATATATTAATTGATAATGTCGTCTACAGTTTTCTGTCTCCCGGCGAATGCATTAGCTCGTTTACTACAATCGTTAGTCATGCTATTACGGCTCTTATTTTCCCGCCCATGCCAGCGTTGGTCAAGGAAATGTAAGATTCTTGATGATTCAAGAATCTCTATATAGTTAAATGGTATATAATAATACAACACACTACTATTGGTATAGTATATCCCAAGGTACTAGTCCTAATCTTAGGCGTCAAAACAACAATTCTCTAGATCCAACCTCCCCTGACTCCTATATCCACATATCCATATATTCGTAAACTCGTAACATCTTAAAATCATAAAGAAATATGGCATCTAGACCAAAATGATCTCCTCAAACCCAAACTCTCTACCCTCCAACGCCTCGCCTTGCATAAACCCATGAATATACGTCCCACCAACGAGATTGTAAGCCTTCTGGCCCTCTTGCACGGTAGGTCGAAGGATCAAAGGTACCCTTGAGCCCTGAACGATCCAAACCAAGTCGTCCTTTTCACAAGACAGGGTACCACAGCCCAAGTGTCCACCGGCCGTCCTAAAAAGACGGAGATTTAGGGAGTGGGTGAACGAGGTCTCATACGCGTGAGCCCTTCGGTTCTCCTCATCTGATGGCTTGTGTGAACAGAGTTTCATCCAGACCCCAAAGGCGTTCTCCCAAGGCTCCTCAATCGGCACCGTTCCACCCGGTCCGGTGTCTATGAGAATAGTTCTCCAGAATGCATCCCTATGATCTCTATCTGGATACTCTCGTTCAAGTTCGCCGAGTAGATCCAGCCAATCATTACAGTCCTTAGTGTCATTGACTTGTTTTTTCGTCTCTCCAACGCGGTTAATTGTATCGAATTCGAAGCCACGTAACACCAGAGTGCCCTTTCCACGAATTTCTTTGAAGCATGGAAGCTGACCAGCAGCTTCATACCTAGTATATCCGGTGATTCTGAGACCGAGGTCCTTCTTGACGCTCCAATCAGGCGCCCAAGACGGTAGGCCAGACACTTGCCTGAATTTGTCGCCTTCAGCATGGGCGAGGACATGCAAGTCATCCGAGACTTCAAGAAGATACTCAGCAACATCGGTATAGACCTCCGAAACACTGCTATCATATCTAGGGTATAGACTGATAGTACTATCGTGTCTACGTCTTGCAAGACCAAGGAGCGAGTACACCTTATCGCGGTCGTTGGATACTTCGTAAGTGCGACATCTAATCAGACTGCGAAGCAAGATATTGCCTGTCCCATCGAGGATGTCTTTCTTAGCCGCAGCTTGAAGAGCCTGAATGTCCTTCTTAATCGCAGCCAATTTCGCAGGGTTTTTGTAGGAATGTTGTTGATATGTGTTGGCAGATGTCTGTTCCGCCATATGCCCTGAAATAGATGCCATCGTTTCCCAGTCGAACTCGTACTGACCACACAATACAGTAGTCTCACGAGCCAAAACGAGCTCTTGAACTACCCAAGCTCGAGTGAACCACGTCCTCCCGAAAAGCCAAAGGAGCGCTTCCCAGTGTTTAGACGAATTCGCGCACCCCAATAAATCAGTGCTCTGCTTATTTTCGCACGCCCGGGGAGTGATTGTCTGTAGGTCCTCCTTTGATAACTTATTCAAGTTCCCTACCAATTCACATGCCAGCCGCGTGTATTCATCAGCAGCGCCTAGCCATACAATCACACGCTCGGCTGAGTGGTAAACGTCAGCCATAATATTGACCTGTTCGGATCGCTCATCCTGGTCGTCTTGGTTGATACATATCGCGTCAACCCAGAGATCTCGGTAATGACCGCTCTCCTTGAGTTGCGTCAGGCAATTGAATAAGTTTTCTGTTATTGATAACACTCTCCCATTGCAGATTATGACGCGGTGTCTTTCAGCGTTCATCCCCTTATCGACCTCTTTTTGAGTCGTAGGTCCCCACGTGTACGAAAGAGCATCGTATTGTGGAGTTTGAGCTCCGTTCAATTGAACTGTGCGAATATTGCATTCTAACAAACCATCCGAACTAATCGGAAAGATTCTAAGAAGTCGAATGAATTCGGGTTTTTTCGCAGTAGTAGCATCAGAAACTTCAACACCTGCCGTGGAGCTGTCTTTGCAGATGTGAAGCGGCACAGCTGAATATGAAAACTGCCCCGATTTCTCATGAACTTCGGAGGGTTCAGAGCGTGTATATTTTGAGCGTTCATCCCCTTTTTTCTGCTGTGTCCAATGCTTCCATAATAGTATGCAGCCATTGAAGCAACGCATTTCAATGGGGGAAGAATTGCTTTGTTCTCGGGGTGATGCCTGTTTGAAAGAATGGCATTGTTTGTCCGGAGTCGATTAACTCGAGACAAACAAAGCGGTTTTTGTTCTCGGCGCCCTCCATGATTGTACTGCCCCAATCACCGTTTGGTGGATGGTGGGTGGCGCAGTGCGTAACTAGAGCTGCAGGCAAGCGCTCGATATTAACTCAGGGCTGAATCTGTGAATCAGGTCAGGTGGCCGAGTGTGTTAGCCCATCAGCGTTAGCCTTAATAGTCAGTGAATATGTAGGATCAGATTCACTGACGGTATAAGGTCAGAGAGGGCCTTGGAGTTCTCTACCTATTTCAAACTTGTCGTAATGTTTAGACAAGTTCTAATCTTGTTAAGCATAGTTTCACTCTTCGCATCTTGGCTCATCAACAGGAAGAACAACAATAACGCCGACAACAACATCGGTAAAGATAAAAAGACGATGACGACCGTCAAATACACAGCGGTACCGGGGTTTTTCCTCCATGACGACGAACCTGAAGGCCCAGATTTCCGAGCGGTAAGTAGAGACACATTTAATAAATATGAAACCACGAACATAACCTAATAGAAAATCAGCACACAGAACGCGACCTAGGCCTGATCCGCCGCGCCTATGAAACAGACCCTAAATTTAACCAAGAGCGACCAAATGCTGATTCATGGGAGCGCTTTCAATATTTCGTTGAGCACTTAAACGAACTGGGACAGGGAAATGCTTCATGGAAACTGATTTACCTCATCAGACACGGCGAAGGGTACCACAACGTCAAGGAAGCCGAGGTAGGCAGGGCCGAGTGGGAGGTAAGTCAACTCGGCGCTCAAGTTATACTCGCTTCAGATTACTAATGCATGCGTGCAGCGTAACTGGTCGCGCGTCGACGGTGACGATCTTAATAATTGGGCGGATGCCCGCCTTACGCTCAAAGGGATATCTCAAGCGAGCGATCTGCAACATTTCTGGTCTTCCTCAGATGGAAAGATTCCAATGCCGCAGAGCGTATACACGAGCCCCTTAGCCCGCTGCCTCGAGACGACGAATTGCATCTACTCTAGTGTTGGCAATGGTAGGGTTTACCGCCCCATCATCAAGGAGAAGCTGCGGGAGCGCTTTGGAGTGCACACCTGCGATCGCCGCAGTACGAAAACCTGGATCGGGGCCAACTACCCTAGATACAAATTCGAACGAGACTTTTCCGAGTCCGACGAACTATGGAAGGCGGATCAGCGAGAGACGGAGGACGAAGTCGTTGGTCGAGCAAGGTCGCTTCTGCATGATATTTGGCAGAGCGACAAAAGTACTTACATTTCACTCACGGCGCACTCGGGCTTCATCAGGGCTTTATACACTGCTATCGGTCATCGACAGGTTTGGGTTGCGGCTGGTCAAATGATGCCAGTTTTTATCAAGGCGGAGGTAATTGGATAAGGGGAAAAATAAGGAGAGGACTTTAATGTTGAGACTCGGGGTGGGTCTTATTGCATGATATTCTCTTTGGTATGGGAGAGAAGGCGCTTCTATGCGGTTGTTATGGAGTCATTGATGGTATTGACCACGAAAGGGAAAGAACGAGGGTAATATCCTAAACCAGCTGGGACGATTGCTCTTTCTCTCCTTTTATACTTCACACATACCCAGAGACGGAGGCTCTTTCTTGATTTGGCTTAATAGAAGGCTAATTGATTTTTATGCATGGAGTAACTAGGACTTTTACTAAAACTTCGATATTATTTTCTACTTTTAGTAGACTTGTCAAGTCCCATTATTTCCCCGGTCTCTCTTATTCTTCGAAAAAGGATACTAGACTTCTTTGTAACAACCTATATATTCCATTTCTTGATTTCCTTTCTAGTTTATCGTCATGTTCGCCCGTCTCCGCTCAGAGCAAGCCCCAACACCCGTCAAGAGCGACTCACCTATTCGCCTCAAATCATTCAAACACCGTCTACTCGACGAGGACGAAGAAGACGATAACATGCCTCCGCCCTCGCCGAAGCGACACAAGCAGAAGCGCTACTCAGTTGCCCCCGTCTTCGACAAGTACAAGAGACTAGGAGTCGACGAGGACGAGCAGGTCGCAAACCGCCATCACAACCGTCGTCAACAACTCAGCCCGTCTCCTAACCCCCTATCCCCACTAGTCAAGGAGCTCAACGGTAATCCCTTCACCGACTCCTTAAATCCGTACACTTGAACACACATGTTAACATCCGCAGACCGCTACGTGCACCTGCGCGCAACCCTGCACAGCGCGGCGCTGTCCTCGCTGTCCTCGGCAGAATCCCAGCTTTCCGCAGCCAGCGAGTCGTCGATCCGCGCCAACCGCCAGAAGGCCGCGTCCCTGGAGTCGCAGCTGCAGTCGCTGGTCGCGCCGCTCCAGGACCTGACCGTGGACTACACGGCGGTGGGCGAGAACGGGCGCCCGCGCACCGCCGCCGTCTCGATCCGCGACGCGGTCGCCGCCTTCGCGGAGAAGCTGGAGAGCACCGTTGCCGAGCTGGACGGGCTCTGGGCCGAGTGGGCCGCGGCGCAGGCCGAGATCGAGGAGCTTGGCTCGGACGTGCGCGTTTCGTCGCGGAAGGGGTCGCGCCTGAACATCGATAGTTCTACTAAAGGGATGACCTCCGCTTCCGCCTCGCACTCCGAAGCCCTGGTAGGGTTCGGTGCGGATCTGGATAAGGCGAGCAAGGACGTGGTCGAGGAGATGGTGACGTACGAGGAGGTAAGCCCGGGCTCGGTTCCGTAGTAGTCGAGGACTAAGACCGGGGCCATGTACTGATTGAGCTCTAGAAATTTCTGAAGGAGATCGAGAAGGAGGCCGGGAAAATCTTGCATTCGTTTCTGAATCGCTGAAGCTGCTGCTGCTGCTGCTGTTGCTGAGCGGGACGGATTCCTTGAGATTGGCGTGGAGAATCGAGGCTGTGACCGAGACTTTCGTGAGCGGTGGGCGTGGATTGTGTGAGATAGGACTCTCTTGAGAGCTCGGATGGCGCGTCTTACTGTGAAGAAACGCATTGCAAATTTGTAGATTGAACTTTGCTAAATCTGTAACGTACCTAGCTAGCTAGCTGTTGGATGGGGTGAGCTCACTTGAGCTATGGATGTCGATAATCACGATGTACGGGAAATCACTTAGTATATACCTAATAGCTGCCGAGAAAAACCTACCCGAATAGGGGTCAACGCTTCTCACATTTGTTAATACCTAGGTAATTGAAGCATCTCGTATCCTATATCTTGGAATGGAAATATGCATTTAGCTAGTAACACGCTTTTATCCACAGTTCCATGATCTATGCAAGCTGTCTGTCTGCTCGGGACAGGAACACAATTCGCCGCCCAATCCTCGGGCTGCGTCCTCGAGGAACTAGAACGAATTCGCTTCGAACCCCATGCAAAAACCGTGCGACCTGCTATCTAACAGCCCATTGGTAATATCCGCCATGGGAAGAAAACGCTCTATTCATGCAACAACCGAAAAAAGGAGTTCTGATGTTCATAAATGCCATTGTTATATTTCATTCTGCGATGTCACGTCTCCTCATTGATGTCGTGGCCCGTGAGATGAAATGGCAGATAGAAAACGGAAGGACGAGAAGCAGGAACTCGCTATGCATGCTTTTCCACAATCGCTCCCGGGGTAGTACAGCAGTATGGCGACCGTGACGTTGTGTATCGAATCAAATTGTCGCCCGCCCAGTGTTGTGTAACAGTAAGATCTTGGATGTCGAGCGTGACGCAGGAGAAATTCTTTAACCTCAGCTCCACCGGCACATTTTTTTCGTGTCCGTGAAACCATTGACCAATATCTAGTAAACATTATGCGAGCGCGAGTGGCCCGGATAGAAAAGGCTGTAGGATCGTAACACCGTTGTGGAATGTAAGGACCCAGGTTGCAGCAACGAATAGCGCACGAAGCACCGTTGAGCTACAAGTACAACATCGGAAAGTTAGACGGCTTAGTGTTCCTCTTGTACGACAACACCCCACGGGTGTTCTACGTTTCCGTACATGATATCTCCGAGCCACTGTTTCACCTGGAGAGTGTATGAGCCACCTTCACCGGCCTTTCCCATGGGGATCTGTATGTCCTGCCCGCGGTGGTGGATGAGTGAAACTGGGCAGACAAAGAACTGATGGACGTTAGTATTCGAATTTACTCCCCTTTTCCTTCTCGGATATTTATTAGGAAAACTCACTGCTGTGCCAGCCGCAAACGTCTCTAGAATTCGCCCCTCATCGTGGGCTTCTATCACCTCCTGGATGGTGTATTTTCTTTCTACTACCTCAATCTCGCCGCTTAATCGCTCGCGGACAAGCTGCAAGAGACTGCGTCTAGTCACACCGTCTAAGATCAATCTGTCGTCCAATGGGGCCGTGACAAGTTGAGTCTTTCCCTCCTTGCTCTTCCATACGACGAAGAAATTGCTCGCTCCGGCTTCTGTGCAGTAGCCTTCGTTGCCGTATAGCCACAGGATCTGGCCAAATCCTCTTGCACGAGCTTCTTGGGTTGCTAGGAGAGAAGGGCCATAGTTTGCGCCGACCTTCGCATAGCCGAATCCTCCTACCCAAGCACGTACCATGTCGTCCGGCGACGTGTGAAGTTTCATGCCACCTTCCGGCGCATGTAGGATTGGCATAAAGCTAGCGATGACGTAGAGAAGAGCCTCCGTGGGCGCCATTACACCAAGCTGCGCGTGAGTTCCGATAAGCGTCGGACGCAGATAGATGAAGGTACCGGGGCGTTCACGGGGTAACCATTTGGGACCATCTACAGCCATCAACGCCAACAGCAACTTTTCTACTTCGGCAGGTTCGAAAGTTGGCAAACTAATGCGTACCGAAGATGTCAGAAAACGGGCAGCATTGCAGTCAGGTCGGAATATACGTAATTTCCCATCGAAACCACGGTACGCCTTCAAGCCCTCAAAACATTCCGTGGCGTAATGGAGAACGGAAGCCGTCGGCATAAGAGACAAGGGGCCGAAAGGTTTAAGTTCCGGCGTCTGCCATCCAGACTTTGCTGTCCATTTCACGGTAACCATGTGGTCAGTACAGACCGTTGCGCCGTCGATGGAGTGGACACCGGGAGGAGGAATCTCTCGTGGTTCTTTAGTGAATGTGTATGTGATTTTAGAAGCATTTAGCTCATGAAGATTTGGTTGAGAGACGCCGTTACCGCTTCCATTTGACGATTGGGCGGTTTTGGCGTTGGTGCTACCATTGGTATGATCGTTTTCGGTTAATCTATGGTCAATGGCGGAAGAAGTCAAGTCCAAGTCCTGTTCACCATCGTGAACGGTTGAAGGAACCGCAACGGGGGCCATGATTTACGAGGCGAAAGCTAGTATGGGTGAAATTGTTGATTATAGATCGGACACCGAGAGGCCAAACCTAGAGACGTAATAAGTCTAGCAACACTAATATGGAATGAGTATTCCCTTTGAAGGATGAGATGTAGCTGAATAGTCAAGCGAAGAAGGGAAAGATGGTGCAAGATCAAGCGGGGGGGAGTATAAATAATTAGACTTAGCCTTGAACCGCGTTGGGCTTCTGGAGGAGAGACCGATGACTCAATAGGTAACTAATAAGACAACTACTAGGTTGTTTCCTCGTCTGAGAAAGAGGATCTGTGGTTGTACCTACCGTATAGTATCAAGCTAGCAAGCCGGAACTTTCATTGACAAGCTGCATAGGGCGTGTGATCCCTGTTTGTACGCTTTGGATCCGTTCAAGATCCGCCAGCCCAATGGGATAAAGGAAGCGCAAAACTCTGCAGGCTAGGTATACATCTAGCCAATTGGTCCAGGCTTGGCCGATAAAGCCAATAACCACTATACTAGTTCATACCTAATACCACCAACCCACAGAGCAGATTCCACGAGGTTGGAACCGATATGGACGCTACATTATTAGTAAGGCTCTCTAGTGTCTTTTCGGGAATATATCTATGCTTGTGAACGTCAGGTGGGCGAACTCGTGGGTGACACTGCCAATTGTAAGACACAAAAGGCAACACATATTAAAGTAGCCGTTGGACCTAAAAGTGGTCGTGTGTGGACCATCGCATCGCATAGAATCCCGTGAAATCTGTAGAAGTTTCGGTTGTACACGGCGGCTGAAAATCATGTGGGAAGTGGAGCACGACATGACGCTCCTGATTCGATATAGAAAGCGCTGCCGATGTCGAAATGACGGTCAATGCCCTGGGCAGCCTGAGGTAACCTTCAAGATGGATAGATCGGCTTCCGCTTCTCGGGCCGCATAAGTCTTTGCTAATTTAGATCGTTCAATGAGTCAAGAACAAGGAAGAAAAAAACTGGTCCGAAATCGCAGAGGACAAATGTATAGGTTTTATATACATGGATATTCCCCACTACTATACATCAAACAGATGGTGGACACGCGTTTCTTCGGTCTGGGATTCTGAAAGCCGGAACTAGATGTTGAAATAAAAAAGGGGAAGACCGAGGTGAAGTCAAGTGTGGAATTTGCCCGCTCTTCGGCCAACGGAAAACTTTACGCCCTTAGTCTCTTAGTCTTCGGGAGAGCCGAGAATTGCCGCATATTACCTTAGGTGGCCGCACCTGCCGTAGTTAGACCTTGGCGGCATCATAAATTGCTATCTTATCAAGACAGACACACTCAAACTAACATCGTCATTCTGCACATCGTACTATTGTCGATACATCATAATACGTACTACTCCATACATGTATTCACCCACATACCTTAGGTATCCATCCATTCCGTCCAGCCCGTCTCTTACATACATATACTACGCATATATTAATGGCCCCCTAAAACTTGGTCTTGTCCAATAAACCAGTTACAAGTGTGAATCTAGCAACAAATCCCTATCTAGTGCAACTAACGTAGGTCCATGACTAGACGCTATTTACTAATCAAGCTTTTGCTGCAGCTTCGGCCGGTTCGTAATCTCGCCATATTAAATCCTCGGGGACAACTTTCCATTGCATTTCATCATCAAGGAGTTCCGTCGCCTTGCTCCACTCATCTCGGACCCGCTGGGCTCTCTGCTCGCTCCTAGGCTTGATTGACGCCTCGAATGCTTCAGGCTGGACGAACATCCCGCCATCCGGGATTAACGCTTCTATGCTGGGAACAATCTCATTTCCGGTTTCCCCGTCAATAGCCCTGTTAAAGTCGAAAGCCCAAAGCAATCGCGACATAGCTAGGAAGAGAGACCGGTCTGCGATGTGCATGCCCTGGCAGAGACGACGGCCAGCACCGAATATAAAATGATCACGCTTAGACGCGTCCGGATTATTCGCCGCTTCTACCGATGTCTGACTATCGCTAGCCCAACGGGTTGGATCGAACCTCCGGGGATCAGAATGCCGTTTCGGGTCGTTATGGATTCCCCTTTATACCCAGAGGGATGAGCTAGGTAACTATTATATTCGGTTGGATTGCTTTTTACTTACCAAACATTCAACATTACTCCGGCACCTTTTGGAATCTTGTAACCCATGTATTCGTCATCACAAATAACGGCATGCGGCACACCAAGAATGACGGTTGGCATCCACCTCATGCTCTCCTTCATACATCCGCGAATGTAAGGGAGATCAGGGAGGTCGTTTAGATCCGGGAACCGGTCTCCACATACCCGGTCGATTTCGGCTTGACCAGCTTTGGAAACTTCAGGGAAGAGAGTCATGGCCTGGACCCATCCTACCAGTGTGGCCGATGTCGTATCGGATCCGGCTTCTAATAGTGACCCGCTGATATAAGCCGCAGTGAGATCAGAGAAGCCTTGCTTGTCTTGAGCTCGAACAAGATCCACGCATAAACACGGCTTTACTATGGTCAGACGGCCCCGCCAACAACAAAAGTTCTGAGAGTATATCTACTTACTTTTGCTTGGCCTTCCTTGACCTTATTTTTAGCCTCTCGATAGTGCCCTAGGAATAGGGCGGATTCTGACTGATGTAACTCTTTTGCACGTTTTCTCATAGGCAGAAGAGTGTCCGGAAGATATCTTAGTATAGGGAAGACGTCAGTCACAGCTGCTGCTGCCGAGCCCATGACATCGCTAAATCCCTCGAAGCTCTATACCTCAGTGAGCGATAATATTTCACTATAGTGAACAGGTGAAAATACTTACCTGGAAGAGCTGTTTAAGCCTTGGGTCATCATTGCTGGTGGTGCGGAATCCAAACAGCATTTGCGTCGATAAAGAATTGGCGTATCTCCGGATGTGATGGATGAACTGACCAGGGCCATCGAGGAAGCCTAGAAGCATCGCCTTGTTCTCTAGATCTTGATACGGAACGTAAGTTCGGGCGGCCTTGATGTTAAGGCTGCTATGTATAAGCCTGCGGATCATACGCCACTTTTCACCGTACTCCTGTTTTACAAGTCAGGTCTCACAACCTTGTCGGGTAATAGGGTGCATGCTTTTATGGCGTACCATCAATAATACCCGTTCATTGTTGCTAACTACATTTCCGAGGTATGCTTCCGGCCTCGAAGAGTAGATGTTGCTTCGCTTGTCAAGCAGATCTTTTATCGCCTGGTCGGACGAGAGAACGACCATGACCTTCGTTCCTAGAATCAGTGAGTATACTGGCCCGTATTCTTGAGCCCATTTCTGGAACTGTAGATGCGCCTTTTTCTTTGGCATCTGATGGAGATTTCCTATCAGAGGCAATGTTGGCGGTCCAGGGGGATATCCTTTTGGTCGCTGCCCAATTCTACCTAACCGGTAGACAAGAAGCAGTATCGCTGCTATCACGATAACGGTATTCGTTGATAGAGCCATTGTGTAATCTTCTAGTAGCACAATATGATAGATTCAAATCCGGGGGAATCATTCAAAGATGCTGTCAATTTTCTACATAGGTTCCATCTCTTTGAGGCCGGTCGACCTTAATATCTAACCACGGTTATGCAGAATGAAATTCCCCCGAGTTACACACATACGAAAGGCGGGGTTCTATACACCTTCATGGCCCTGTCATAATGATAATTCACCGGTGGCGTTGACAGGGCTAACCATTGGCCTATTCATATATTATATTCTGAACTAGGGCAACTCCTCCCGAGGATCCTTCTTAGTAAGACAGGTCTCGGGTGATGTTAAGTTATGGCATTTTGAGGGATTTCTGTTGAAGATGTCTATTTCCGTAGCTTGGGCAGTGAATCGGGGGCTTTATTCTGGTAGAAAGATGAGTATATTTCTAGGAAAATGGCTAGAGTTAGGTACCCAACTACAAAATAAGTAGTGTAACTACAACTATATCTTATTTCCTGCTTACATGTAGGTAATGGCGTGTCCTTATGCTGAAATATTGCATTTTGAATCCTTCTACACCTTAACCCGGCCTGCCTGACCTATCGGCATAGACGCGGTTGTTGGAGATCAGAAACTCGAAGCTATCTGCTTGGGGTAATGCTACCCTTGGCCTTCCATCGTCAGATCTCTCTATCATACTCTGCTCGGCTTCCAAGGGATCCCACCCTCCTAGTCTTAATATGATTCCAAATTATGGCCGCCTCTGGCATTGTATACGACGTCTATACGACGTCAATTGCTAGCAGAATTATTGGATGGTTTTTACGAGGCTCCTATCAACTTACAACACGTTGGTAGTACGAATTCTATTTAGTATATCGGTGTATAAGAAATTTCTTATTTCCATACCATTATCACCATCCCAACTGTGTCGATGTCTAAGAATTGGGCCCTCGGCCCGCGAAGGTAGATCTCATCTTTCTTCATTCTTTGTCAACAAGTTTTCGAAGCTTGCCTCAAGGTGAATCTGGTCCAATACATATTCTAGCGATGACCAGTGTGCTAAGAAGCTCCATATGTCTACCTAGGTAGGGATATAGACTGCCTAAAAGAAACTAACATATGTCTTGAAAATTGCCCTCTAGTTCGACCTCTTCATACCATATTGACCTTCGATACTAAACACCAACTCGCCACCTAAGTCCCTAGGTAGGTAGGTATGCAACTATAAGTGCGATTGCTAGTCAGTTTTGAATAGACGTAAACACCTAACCTCAAATACGTATTACTAATCTTATCTATTTCGAAGGATTTTCTGCTCACACGTCCCCGCAAAAACAGAGCCGCAAACTCTGGCCTCGTATTGCCGAAAGGGGGCCCAGCGCATTCAGGCAGTTCCGGGTTGACGGCTCAAGGAACGCCTAGCCCCACGCGTGTAAAATGTAACGCCCGTAATTTGAACGTGTCCAGAATGTAATGAGAGTTGTCCATCTGCTAGAAAATACCTACCTATGTTTCTATGTCCCGAGGAAATATACGTAAGAAATCGTGGTAGGAGTAGACGATACACACGCGGCGCGGGCTTGATCACATCCCATGTCTCATTGTATAGCTAAACATACCGCATCCAAAGTTGTGCTACCATGCCATCAACCCGCTACCCAGGCCGAGACGTCGATCCCTCGCCGCTCGGCTCGCCCCTGCCCCTCCCCTTCTCCTCCGTCGTCGCGCCGAACCGGTTTATGAAAGTCGCCATGACCGAGCGCCTAGCGACGTGGGATGCCGACAACATGGACGTAAGCGGGATCCCCACGCAGCAGCTCCTGGACCTGTACGGGCACTGGGGCGACGGCGGGTGGGGGACCATCGTAACAGGCAACATAATCGTCGACCCCCTGCACCTCGAAGCGCCGGGCAACATGATCCTGTCGCGGACCTCGTCCCCCTCTCCCGACGCCGGGCCGCGCTTCTCCGCCTACCAGAAGCTCGCCTCGGTCGGGAAGCGCGGGGGCGCCGTCTTCCTCGCGCAGCTGAACCACCCGGGGCGCCAGATCGACTTCGCGCTGCAGTCGGACCCGGTCTCGGCGTCCGACGTGCAGCTGACGAGGGGGTACGGGGCGCTGTACGCGTTCGGCAAGCCACACCCCGCGAGCGCGGACGAGATCGCGGGCATCAAGGCCGCGTTCGTGCACGCCGCCGCGTACCTGGAGCAGGCGGGCTTCGACGGGGTCCAGCTGCACGCCGCGCACGGGTACCTGCTCGCACAGTTCCTGTCCCCGACGACGAACCTGCGGACCGACTCCTACGGGGGCTCGCTGCCCAACCGTGCGCGTCTGATCACCGAGATCGCGGACGGCATACGCGGCGCGACGGGCCCGGATTTCGTGCTCGCGATCAAGATCAACAGCGTCGAGTTCCAGGACGCGGGGTTTTCGACGGAGGAGGCGGTGCAGTTGGTATCGCTACTGGAGGCGCACCGCTTCGATATCATAGAGCTTAGCGGCGGGACGTACGAGGCGCCCGGGTGGCACCACAAGCGAGAGAGCACGCGCCGGCGCGAGGCCTTCTTCATCGAGTTCGCGGAGCTGGTAGTTCCGCACGTTAAAAGCGCGCGGACCTTCATCACGGGCGGGATCCGGTCCGTGGGCGCGATGGTAGATGCGCTAGAGAGCGGGTTAGACGGTGTTGGCCTAGGGCGCCCGAGTACGACGGAGCCGAGGTTGCCGATAGAAATACTGCAGAATGGCAAGAAAGGGTGCATCAAACCTCTAGTAGGCGACACAAACGTTCTTGGAGGGGAAGAATCTTGGGGCGTGGGCGCATCGTTAGCAGGGGCACACATGCTCCAGATAAGCCTTAACCAGCAGCCGATAGATCCGTCGAATCAGGCTTCAATAGACGACTTCCTCAAAGGGTTTGCTAAATGGGTTGCAGCATTCCCGAAGAGATCGAAAAGAGAAGTGCTTGACCATGTTAGGATCGAGTCAGTGAAACCGAGACCGTACGGGGTCGTAGAATCACTGGCAGCTTGAATTCAGGGGGACTTAAAGCGATTACCGGATTGTTGCTTAGAGGATAGAGCGCATGCAAAGTTAACATTAGAACTGAGGGCGGAACTCATAATAGCACTTCAGACATCACGGGTTTTGTAAGTACTGGGTAGTTATAGTTGCTTCGACACATCCGTTAGTTAGCCTTGGAAAAGCCTTGGTTCGCACAGGCAGACGGAACTGTCTCAGATGTTCTTAGCTCGTTAGATCTGGTTAATAGCTCGTCAGCCATTATTGGTTGATTTATGACGCCTGCTCGCATCCTAGGACCTAGGTACATATGATCGGTTTTCCTAGTCGCTCCTCGCAGTGTACTATTTTGTTGTGTAGCAAGGTCTACTTTTGCAGTTTTCAACCGCCGTGATGACAGGAAGCGTTGAACAAAAGCTTCGCTTCATGAGGGGTTAAAATGAGGACCGGAAGTTTCCCAACCCAGTTCTTCTACGCCATAACTAGCGCAATCTAGACCTTAATATCATAGACGAATATCTCAAGGGTGTTCATCGATGTTTCGTCGTTACTCCGTAACTTGTCTAGAATACCGTTGAGGAGGGTTTACGCTATCGTTTACTGAACAAGTTCGGCTGCTCTTTACTCCAAAGGCAGCAAATCCTAGGGTGTCCTAAATCATAGACCGCTCCCTACTGAGCGGGCATAGCTGCAGCCGTCGACGACCAAGTTTTGCCTATACGCTAATCCGAGCGCCTCAAAACCGAGTTCTTTAAGTGATCGATGGTGTAAGATACTGCACATAATCAACCTTCCAGTTTTATTATAGCTGTAGGTTAGTTGTCGGAGCTCGGCTAGGACCACCTCTCAGGTGGGCAGCCGAATTCTTGAATAGGCTTTGCCAAATGTAGGCTTCACTAAGCAAGAGTTCTATGTCTTTCTCGGTCCAATCGCGAGTGGGCAACGCCTGTAGGAACATCATGATTTCTTGGAAGTCCATTTTGACCAACTTGGTTGACCATTTGACGAGGAAAGCCGCGCAGACATATAAGTGAAACTCCGAGAAACCTTGTTCCTCAGCCTAGACGCAGTTAGTAATGTGATAGGTGAGAATACGAAAGACGTACTAAGTAAGTATCCCACATCCGAATGGTATTTCGAACACTGATCTCCCTCATGAGGAGGCAATTCATCCAGCGGAAGCTGAATTGAATGAACTCTACATGTTCGCTTTCAAGGTGCCTCGCAAGTCCTTCATCGATCCTAGCGGTAAGATCCCGAAGCGCAGCAACTTGTCGTTGAATACCAGGCTGGGCGACGATGTAATGGTCCTGAATCCCGTCAAGCAGTTTCGTTAAGCACCAAAACGAGTCGGCTTCCACTGCGTCTAGCACAGCCTTCGGCAGTTGCCCCGGGTCCATGCCGCTTTCAATGTTGTAGTCCGTGATGTAGGTGCCTAGAAAAACTTCCCAGAAGGGAGTTACTAAGTCGTTGATTCCTTGCACGTATCCGCTCGCTGGATGTCGAATGGCCCAGAGGTATAATATTCGTTCCAACGACCGTTGGGTTGCTTCATAACTATAGAGCTCAATGTGAGGATTGGTCCTGGGGACATCTATACTGATCTGATGCCATATCGCTTCGTCGAGACCTCTTGACCGACCACCAGAGGCAGGATTTGTCCCGCCTCGATCGAAAGCTTGGCGTACGCCGTCAAGATATTCTTTCCGCTTCCGCTCGAGTGTTGCGACACGCCTTTCGCTACTAGTTGGTAAATAACTTAACAGGAGCTGCCATGTCATAGCCCGAACTTCTTCAGGGACACCACCCCATGCTAAAGGTCTGAGATCAACTAATGGTATTGCGCTGGCCTGGAGAATCTTCTTGAATTTATTGATTTTTGTTATACGAGAATTAATCGCATCGATTTCTTTTGGAGTTGCGTTGGCTGGGGTCGCGGGATGGTCGATAAGATGCAGAGCATTGGCTGGATCTATGTTGTATAAGCTACTGAGACGGTCTTAGAAAATCCAACGGAGCTAACCTTTGAGAATATCTTTATATTGCGGCCGAAGAATCTTTCCTTCGCTCTTCTTCGGCACTGGGTAGGTCGGTGCTGGTCGCTCAATAGCTATGTCGGCACTATTCGAATAACGTCTATTTGGCAACCCAAGCGCTGCATCGAGGGGTGTTGTTTGGAAGGGTGAAGAGGCAGTACTTTGGGCTGCAGCTGCTCGTCGAGAGCGCCGCCTCATGTTAGACAAGCTTGGAAGGCCAAAGTCATCCCCATCGTCGTCCTCATATCCAAGCATATCATCCCCCTCAGGCATTTCAGGATCTCCAACGTCCCAGTCCCGATTTGTGTTCGATAGGAAGCTGAAATAGGTTTTTAACGGGGGAGAAGATAATCCAGATGAGGACTTCGGCGGCGGTGAGCTAACGTCGCTAGTTCGGATCTTTTGCGAAGAGGAAGACGGAGGAGTTCTCGGTCGGGATGAAGAGCCAGATAGAGTCCTGATTTAGAGCGTCGGATTAGCGACGACGGTTAAGAGCATTGATGCCATAGACATACAGATTATCCAGCTTAAGCATGTCTGCGTGAGAGTAGGAAGCGCCGACGACTAGATTAGGATCCCGGCCTACTCTCTTCGGTGTGCTTTCTCTTTGAGCACGCCAGAAAGGCGAAGCCGACCTAGTTCGATCTTAGCTGCGACAGCTTTGAAGAGGCCTAAACATGTGGACCTACTCAGATCTGTCTATCAAGAGGGGAACACAAATTAGCGATCTTGTCTTTTCGATGTCAAATTAAGCGCCCAAAGCGCATCAAGCCAGTGTGGAGGTTTAAGCGAAGCAAGCAATTGCACTCACCGACTTGAATCATTTCCTACGTCATTGTTAGTTATGAAACACTATTCTCTTTATTCCTAACATCGGAGAACTGACCTGCTGGGAAGGCGGCTTCTTGCCGCTACCCGAGGATGAAAACATAGCAATGGGACTGTTGACGATTGATCACGGCGACATTGTTGTTTAGGTACGAAGTGCGATTCAACCGTTGACAAGGGCCAAGGCTTGGGATACTTGGATGTTGCTACCATAGGCGTATGGCAGGTACATACGTCGGATGATCGAGCTAATGCAGCGTACCACCAGACAACCTGAACCTTATGCCCCTCGATAACTTAAACGCCACAGCTTAAGCCTCGGCAGTTACAGGTACTTTAAGGCTGCTTAGATGCGGTTGATGTAGTTTTCTTCTTGATAGGCGTATTTCAAAATATTATATATTTATGATTCCTCAGTTTTAGTATAGTATCATGAGCCACTGAAAGTGAATCCTCATTAATAACGTACCTACCTAGCTGCCTAGTAGACAAAGAACCATAAAATGAGGTAGTAGTCGAGATGATTTGTGAGGTCTTAGGTACCTCTAGGTACTTCATAGTGCCACAGTGGAAGGCACTAATCAAACTGATCAGAGTCTAGGAGGAACCTTAGAAAGCTGCAAGTGCCTCAGGTGCCTTTAGAGAAGTGATAGAAAAAGACTGTGGCTTGATAAGGTAGTCACAGGTGGGTACCCCACATAGTGTAATAGCCATGTTCTATGTGATTGGATAATTGTTAATGATCCGTGCGTAATCGTTGAACCTAGCTAATTGAAGTTTGCCTGCCGCCGTCCTCGCGTCTCCCATTGGCTTAAGATTTCTCATGTCGTGTCTACGACGGGAACATTTAGAAGGCTACAATTCTTTTCCTCACCACATCTCCTTCCCGATTTTCTTAATCGGCCATTTCTGTCACATATTTTCTTCAACGTTCAACTAATCTTTACGTGTAATCCGTATCCCATATCTTTCACTTAATCCTGTTCCTTTATAAAAAAGACATTGCATGGTCGACTGATTGAATTAGATCATCGTTATTTCTATTCTGGTTCAATCCTTCGGGTCGAATCCAAGTCAACATCCCCTTCGCAACTTTCGAGTTTTCCTAAACGCGTCTAGCAAGTGAACAGCGCTGTTCATCTGTTCATCGTCATGGCTGAACCCGAGAATGAGATAGATCTTTTCGCAGACCTGTAAGGATGACATCTATTATCCCATCAACTAGCTTTGCATACATTTCGCACCCGTACTTAACATTCGCAGATATGATGACGATGGTGCTCCCGCCGCAATCCAAACAGCGCCTGCAGCGCAACCGTCGGCTTCTATCCCCGTTCCTGCTGCCACTTCATTCAACCATCAGCCGTTAGTAGAGTCGTACAGTAGACCCGAGACCGATCAGGAACACAACGACATAATCCACACGACCGAAGAGAATGGCTACGGTGACGAATACCAAGATGATAACTATGATGATGACGACGATGTTGATTTCAACTTGGGTAATGGACCTACTAGTGCCGTTACCGCAGCACATTCCCATCAAGATGATTCTGCTTCTATGTATCACACCACTCGAGGACCTAGCGCTAAAGAAGATGGGTAAGTATTTTCCTTTAATATGATTTTTTTTCTGTTTTGTCCCAGTTTTCTACTAGTCCACTAGCTCTTGATGAGCCCTGCTACGTCTCTCGCCCTTCAAAGACCAGGTCAAACCGGTGTATGGAGCATACATAAATGCTCAAAGCTTTTGGTTCAGGAGATATAAGCTTCCTAGTCATTCTTTGGGTGGTCAAGAGTATGGGTTTTGGTACCCTGGGGCTTCAGCTAGAAGGACTTTGGTGAACAGGAGGACTGTTTCTGTCTCGCTAGCTGTCTTCGATATGGAGACGTGGTGATGGTTTACCAAGTCGGTCGACACTCAAATGCATAGCCAAGGGGAAAGCACTCCAGCCGTCCGGATCTCAAGAGGTGCATTGCGGGAAAGAAAGTGGAGATGAGGACGAAGGAGGAGTCACTCTGCCACCTTTATAAGGAAGCCAACGATAAAAGGTCGACTATAGTCAGTACAGAACACTACTACTACTGCCCTTCCGTAGCCATTCATCAGGGATAGGCTCATAAAGCCCACGAAGAACTATAACTTTGAAGGCTGTAACAAGAATTGGCAGCGAATAGCGCTCGAAGTCATGTCCTAGCTTCACGATAGCAGAGAGACGAGAACAAAATTCGACATTTCAGACATCACCTGCCATCACCCTGCCGTTGTCTTGTTCTGTTGAGCAGTGCTGTTTAGGCCTTCCTCCTCGGATTATACCACTGGCCCATGCATCACCATCCCCTCATCTGAACTTCAAGATTTTAAGATTTCCACAAGATTTCTATAAGATCTTACGTACACAACACCAGCCACTATGGACATGTCTAAGAACCAAGAGGAGGACTATATACCACTACTCTTTGATGGCGAGGACTCTGAACATGACCGACAGTTTTTAGACACCAATCCCCCCCTTGTTCAGATTTCCGATCGACCGGCTCAGCCTATAGATGATGATGAAAGGTCAGAAGGTTGACTATACGGGCTTTTAGCGATCTGCATACGAGTCCAACGAGTTTGCCAAGTGGCCATCGTGCCTTGCTCAAACTGCATACACTGACTTGTTTTCGTCGACTACGCACTTTTATATCTCGTAATCATTTGTGATACGCTGAGGCTGACAATAATTTTTGTATAGAAAAATGTTCATTGGTGGCCTTAACTGGGAAACCACTGATGGTAAGGAGCCCCGTTCTCGATTCATCCCAGCTTGATCGCTAACATTTGCCTTTATAGAGAGTCTTCGTGATTACTTCTCTCAGTTTGGTGAGGTGACGGAATGCACGGTGATGCGGGATGGCGCTACGGGTAGATCGCGCGGATTCGGATTTCTCACATTCAAGGACCCCAAGACAGTGAACATTGTTATGGTCAAGGAACACTTCTTGGATGGCAAGATTGTAAGTTTAGCCTCAGCTTTACACATCCTCTTCAGGTGACTGAAAACTAATTCAATGCCTAGATTGACCCGAAGCGAGCTATCCCTCGCGACGAGCAAGAGAAAACCAGCAAGATATTTGTTGGAGGTGTTAGCCAGGATACCACTGAACCCGAATTCAAGGACTACTTTGCCCAGTTTGGCCGAGTCGTTGATGCTACCCTCATGATGGATAAGGATACCGGGCGACCAAGGGGCTTTGGGTTCGTCACTTTTGAAAGCGAAGTTGGCGTCGAGGCGTGCCTCAGCACTCACCTAGAGATCCATGGCAAACCCATCGAGGTGAAGAAGGCTCAGCCACGGGGTAACATGCGAGAGGAAGAGGAGGCTACAAGGCGAGGCAAATTCCGAAAGGGCGGAGTTGAAGATCAGGCTAGCACTCCGACTCAGATGCCCAACCAGATGGGACAAGGAGGAATGACCCCCCAAGTCATGGCTCAGTATATGCAGAGGATGCAACAGTACATGACTATGATGCAACAGCAAATGGTTATGAACCGAGGCATGGGAATAGGAACCATGAACCCTGCTATGATGCAAATGATGCAGATGCAACAGATGCAACAGATGCAACAGCAGATGTCCCAGGGTGGAGGTCAAAATTCACCAAACAACCCGATGGCGGCGATGGCCAATATGAATCCGGCTCTCATGCAGCAGATGCAACAGCAATTACAGAATCAAATGATGAACAACGGAGGTGCTGCGCAAGGTCAGGGCCAAGGCGAGGGAGCTCAGCCAAGTTTCAATGACTTCAACCAACAGCAGATGTTTAACCCGCGCGGGGGCGGAAGCCGACGTGGTGGTCGTGGTGGTTATAATCAAAATCAGAATTATGGCAACGTGGGCGGTGGAGATCCGACCTCTTGGGAGGGCATGTATGACGATGTTCCTCAGCCTAACTTCAACCAAGGAGGCCGAGGAGGTTTCCATCGGAGTAGGGGTTCCCATCAGTCAAGTCCGGGACCCGTCGACCCCACCCATGCACCTCCGGCAAACGCCCCCACTGGCCCGAAAAACGCCGGCAAGCCAGGTGCTAATTATCGTGGTGGAGGACGAGGTGGTAGTAATCGGGGCTTCCACCCTTACGGTCGCTAGAACCGCCGTCGTTAGAAGGGTTGTCAATACCCCTACGCCTCTCTTCGCATGGCAGTGCTTATTACGAATGAGGAAATTCTGCTAGCATAAGCTTTCACGAGCTCATGAGTCGACGGGACCCCATGGGAAAATATGCACATCGAACACGATAGTCATTGCTCTCACTCATAATCATCTCTTCTTTCTCGCCACCCCACCCCAACGTTTGCAGATGACACTACTCTACAACGGTCATTTGTTTGTACCCATTACTTTACTCATTCGCGCATGATATTATGCAGTTTCGCAGACGAGGGCATCCGTTGAGGAAATAAGCCGGCCCTCTTGGCTTTCGCAGGGAGGGAGAAAGATGGAGGCTTCTCTCAATGTGCAGCTACGACTTGGCATTTCAGGGGACCTGGTCCACTGGCTAGTGCTGACTTTTGCGAATTTAACTCGGACAGTCCTACCGTACACGGATGGACGGTCGAACCCGATTGTATGTAAAAGGGGTTATTTGCCGTGGTCCGTACGTAATAAAAAGTGATGCATATTGCACATGCAACTATATTGATGCTTGGTGAATGTGAAATGCGAAATGTGAGGCCTATATTAACAGAACGGTGGAAGCCTGATACCGAGAAAATCACAAGTCACAAAATTGGGCAAGACGCGTTCTTTGAAAGCTCAGGGAATATATAAATACTAGGTAGGTACCTAACGACACAGTATCTCTCAAGTCGAAAATGCTTACACCAGCATAAGACTCTACACAATAGATGAGATTGATAATTCGTTTAAAATTGGGAGTGAATCTGTAGAACTCTGCCAATATATAGTTACTCACATAATTGGTAGTATAAGATGTGAGCAGTGTACATTAGTTGGCGTATAGTTTGAAAAGGAGACTCCCCTAGTACACTACTTGATACAGACAATTACCAATTCTCTTTCCCCTAATCTCTATAAAGCCGTGTGAACCCTTCCGCAGGTGGCTGAAGCCAGTTCCGCTCATCGTACTTAGCTCCTTCTCCCTCTATGACATGGAACGTGTAGATAATCCGACCCTTCTGGCTTAAGTTCCTCTCGCTCTTGTGCAGCAAGTTGCCATGTATCAAGACCAAATCGCCGGCCTTGACCTCGCCCATCTTATACTCGCCATCCTCGCTCTCCCCCACCTTCTCCCCGTAGTCCTCTCCCACAGGGAACCTCGGGCCGGCGTTGTCTATAAACTCGGTGCCGCCGGCCGCCGCGCGCGCGAACCGCTGGCGCACGGGGGCCCACCGGTGGCTGCCGGGCAGGAAGCTCAGGCAGCCGTTCTCGGCGGTGGCGTCCTCGAGGGCGTACCAGAAGCCGACGGCGGAGGGCGGGTCGGTGTACAGGAAGGTCGAGTCCTGGTGCGGCGGCACGGCGCCGCCGATCTCCGGCTGCTTGCAGATGACCATGCTCTGCAGGCACCGCGGGTCGCGGAACCCGAGCGCGCGCGCCACCGCCGCCGGGTGGCTCTCCACGCGCCCCGCCGCCACGCTGCCCCCGCTCGACCCCGCCCCCAGCAAGTCCGGGTTCAGCGCCGGGTCCAGGAGCGAGGCGAAGGGCGGCGACAGCGCGTGCAGGAAGTGCCCGATCTTGTTGATGGCGCGGGCTTTGGGTTTGGTGAGAGCGCCGGAGGCGTCGAAGGCGTCCTCTTCGAAGAAGAACCGCACTTTGTCTCCCGACGAGAGGAAGTAGTCGTCGCCCACGTGCGCGGACTTCTCGCCGGTGCTGAAGCGCGTCATGGGGTGGTCTGACAGCGAGAAGTTGTCCAGCAGGGTGTGGGTTTCGTTTAATAGTGCTTGGACCGTCGTTGGCGGGAGGGCGTGCGGGACGATCAGGTAGCCGTCCCGCCAGAAGGAGGCAAGCTGGTCGGGGGTCAGACCCCCGGTTGAGGCGGGTGTTTCGGAGGACATGGTTTATGTGTATGTATGGACTACGGTAGACTTGAGAGACTTGAGACGGATATTGACTATGGCTTTCAATGGTTACATTTATTGACTAATACAAACGGTACAAGCGATGATCGGTTGGAACTGATGATGTCGGCGGCATGCGATAGTGGGGTCACGGAGCTTAGCTCGGGGCTCTTGTCGATAAGGGAGCCGAGATGAGGGGTCGTAATAGACCGTGTGAGGCACGGTAGGAATTATGGTTTAAAAAGGCGCAATAGACAGTGTCGATAGTTCTTGCCCAGCATTCAAGCCTGGCAACTCTAACCGATTTAATTTAGGTAGGTGGACTTGTATATTGTGCATCGGGACAACTTTCTTATTCTTAACATAACATTGCCCTTTTTTGGAACTATTTTATAAACCGTTTGTGCCTTACCATGAGTTCAGAACAAGAGGTCCTATCTGGACCACCAGCCCCAGAGCTGCTGGACGACCGAATCTGGGTTGACGGATGTTGGGATTTCTTCCATCATGGCCATGCCGGCGCAATGCTGCAGGCCCGCCAACTCGGCACGGAGCTGTATGTCGGTGTGCACTCCGACGAGGCCATCCTGGAAAACAAAGGCCCGACAGTCATGAATCTGCGGGAACGGTACGGATAGCTCTTCCCGGATCGTATTCTGAAGAGCAGTTCTGCTGATCCTGGATTTATATGAAAAAAGACTCTCCGCCGTGGACGCTTGTCGCTGGGTTACCCGATCCGTCGCGCACGCGCCGTATGTCACGCAGCTGGACTTCATAAGTCACTTTGGCTGCAAATATGTGGTGCATGGAGACGACATCACCTCCGACAGCAGCGGCGAGGACTGTTACCGCTTCGTGAAGGCGGCCGGTCGCTTCAAGGTCGTGAAGCGCACGCCGAGCATATCGACGACGGACCTTGTCGGTCGCATGTTGCTATGCACCAGGACGCACTTCATCAAGTCACTAGAGAATGTGCTCGCGGGCGTAGAGGGCAGTGGCACCGAAGCCGAGAAGAGAGCGGAGGGAGATGCTATGCTAAAGCGTATTCACCAGTACGCGACCGACGAGAGTGGCAAAAACCCTGGCGCAGATGTATACTTCTGGTCGGCATCCAAAGCTGCGAAGACCGATGCGACGGAGGAGAAAGGCTCGTTCCGCCCATTACTCAAGGGCCAAGGCCCGAAACCCGGCCAGAGAGTTGTCTACGTTGATGGAGGCTTCGATCTATTTTCTAGTGGACATATCGAATTCCTCCGCCAAGTCGTCCTGACAGAGGAGAAGCTGGCGAAGAAGGAAGGCTGGTATGATCAACAGGCTGTCAATGAGCGTCGTGGCAAGGGTGCCGACTATGGTCCAGTCTTCGTGGTTTCCGGAGTGCATGACGATGAGGTTATTAACTACTGGAAAGGAGTTAACTATCCCATTATGAATATTTATGAGCGCGGTCTCTGTGTGCTTCAGTGTCGGGTCTGTGATCTCGTTTCCTATTCTTTTTTTAATAACACGTCGCTAACTATATTTTATAGTATGTTAATGCCGTCATATTTGGCGCGCCCTTCTCGCCAACCAAATCGTACCTTACGAGTTCTCCATGGGGTACCCCTGACGCCGTATACCACGGTCCTACATCATTTATGCCGCTTTCGTACGACCCATACAATGTGCCGAAGGAGTTGGGTATCTTCCAGGAAGTTCCAAGTCACGAGTTCCAGGACGTTAATGCCGGTGCCATTGTACAACGTATCATGAAAGCTAGGGATCTTTATGAGGAGCGGCAGAGGAAGAAAGGTATGAAGGCCGTAGGTGAGGCTGCACACAGGCATCGAGAAATACTAGAGGAGGAGCAACGCCTCAAGGAAGAGAAGATAGCCGCTGAGGCCTGAGCATGCATCTGTGTGGTAGATTATTAATTGATTTTCATTACTATGTACGGGGAATAGAGGGGAAACAAGCAAAAGTAAAGGGCCTATTGGCATATAGTGGTAGTAGTAGGTGAAACCCCGCGGCTTGAATAGAACTATCAAATGACTCCAGTCTTTAACATCTACTTTTCATCCTTAGGTATTTTCATCCTGAGGTATTGATATACAGCATACACTTAATGCCAAGATTCGATAATAATTTCAGGTTTCAGCTTCATTTCCCTTTAGTTTCTGTCACTTTATCGACAAACCCTCGGGCAAATTTGTGGTCGTTATAGTCTGTGATTTAGATATATATAGAAACTTGCGGTCGTACAAGCTGTAACATCCCTTTAAGCGAGTGTCTTGTGCATAGAAGTAAGAGCCGTTCGTCGTAAATCACATTGTCCTAAGCCGTAGGTACCTGTAATGAATAGCTGACTGTGGCTGACTGACTGAACGAATAGACTTGCGGCTCTGTAACTTGCCAGCCGATTACCGTTATACTAAACGCCTAATAGGCTAGACTGCGCTTACGTGAGGTTGCGGAGAGCAACTTTTTGAGTAAGACGGCTGTGGAAATATGCGGGTAAGCAATTAATGCAATGCATATCATAGCGAATAGCTGATTTTCATTAGAATACTAGGTAGATACTGCACATATGTATCTAGGTAAGAATCTGTGTCAGAGGTATGTATTCCTTGCTGGTTATGTTGATGTATCAGGTAGGTGCTAATGACTCAATAGTTGCGTCGGCGAATCATATCTTTAGTTTTGTATGAGTAACATTTATCTCAAATATCACATCCTGATTGTTACTAGGCAGCTAGGGACGAATCCATCAGGACTGAACAAGCAGCAAGCCATAGCGAAGGAGAATGAGCGGTGAGATTACCATTTCAAATCAATGTTTAAGAATGGGAAGTCGGCTTACATAAAAGAAAATGTCTAGAATACATGTGAAGGCTAGAACGAGGTGAGAATAAGCCCTTGTCATCTTTTTTGACAGTTAGGAGCTCGGGCCAACTGAGTCTTTCCAGAAGAAGGAAAGAACATGGGCGATCCCGATCTAGGTGACGTGAGAAACAAACCACTTCCGCCTGAAGACTAACAGGTTTCACAAAGACGGACTCATCGTTTGCGCTACACAGCAGGTACGTCTCTTGAAATAGGTATATACTACATAACGTAAGTTACCTATCTCATGTAGGGCTTTTCTTAATAATTTCTCGAAATATGTACGAAATAGATTGTGTAGGGCTTTACTCGATCTAATGGTCCGTAGGGTGTGTTTATTTAATTTCCCCTACGTAGCTAAGTTGGGTTGCATCATCTCTACGGCATAAGCAACGACCGTTAAAATCAGTATATTTGATACATTGGGTACGCAGGTAGGTACATACAATTAAGATTCCCGCACACCCAGCTACGCTGGAAAGCTGCAGCTACAGCAGGTACCTATTTCGTGACACGGATACCAATGAGGTCTGTGCGCCCTTCTGGAAGCTGCGAAGAATGCAAAGAAGCTTCAAGGAAAAGGAGCTGGGGCCTTATAAAGGCCTCTACTGAGCTTTAACTGGGGAATGGCGTCCTTGATCTGCCCCACTCCCCCCAAAGTCTCAAGGGCTAAGAAGTTAAGCGCAACATTATTCAATGATCTTCTTTCCAATCCTAATCCCAAGAACTTATCCCCCCATACTATGGTGGCCCATAGGTGGTACTGTGCCAAAAAAGAATTAAATTTTGGAAAATAGAAGTAGCTATTCCTAATACGGTAGTTGTGCTGGTGGGTAT
>MU405275.1:0-18202 GCA_022836615.1 Annulohypoxylon bovei var. microspora
CATTTTACTTTATTTATATAAATAAATAAAGTTAAGTCCTTAATCGGTTAAAAGGTTTTTTAAAAATGGTGTTTTCATTAATTAATAATTTTAAAGATTTTTAAATATTCGGGATTTAATAATTATAATAACGGTTTTTTAATAAGTTTTTATTTTATAATTTTGGATTTAAATTTTATTATTTATTATATCGTTATTTCTTTATTATTAATAAATTTAAAGTAAATACATTTTAGGAAAAAATTATTAATTAAAGTGGAAAGTTAATTAATTTATTTTTATAAAAGTATTTTATCGTTTTTCATAAGATTTTCAAGGTTTTTCATGGTCCCCGAGTTAACTTATTTTTAAGAATTTTTAAAATATTTTTTTAAACTTTTAATTTAAAGATTACCGATTCAAGCCCGATAAAAGATGTTAATGAATTAAAATCGGGAAGTTTTTATAAAAGAAATATTAAAAGTTTTTAAAAAAGCTTAGATATATTTTTTTTAAGTTTAAAATATAATAAGAATTATTAATTAAAATAATAAATAATAAATAATTATATAAAATAAGGTTAAAAAACGATATATTAAAAGGTTGAATAAAGGTGTATTCGATAAGTAATAATCGTATGTAATTTTATATATAACGGATTAAAAAGATAATTATTTAAGTGGGAGTTAATTAAACTTAAAATTAAGAAACGAAATTAAGATTTTTACATTTTAGTTTAATTTTTTTTAAGAATTATGTTAATTATTTTTAATAAGTAATTTCGATATAAAAAAAAACGATAGTTATGGGTATTAAATGAAAGAAAAGAAAAAAAACAACGTATATTTTAATTTAAATTTTCTTAGTTTTTTAATTATTATTAATATAATATATCTTGTATATATTATTAAGTGATTAAACGGTTATGGTTATTTAATACGAGAAGTTTTTTAACATTATTTTGTTCGTGTTGTTTTTTTATTAAGTGTTTTTAAGTTTCGATGGGGCTTATTTTTATGGTTTATTAATTAATTTTTAAACGTTATATTTGCGTTTCGTAATTATTTTAAGTTATTTAATTGATGAAAAAGTTTGGTTATAACCGATTATTTAATTTATTTTAATTGTTTTTTATTTAAGTATAAGGTATGGTTAAGTTTTTTATTTTTAAGGTATTTCTTTTATTTTTAAAGTATAAGTTATATATTATAATTAAAAGGATTAAATTAAGGTAATTTTTAATAACACTTTTTTTTTTTTTTTTTTTTTTTTATTTTGCTTGGGGTATTTAAATGTTTTGGCTTTTTTTTTTTTTTTATCCTTTTGATTTTTTTAAGGGGCGATTTAATAGGTTCGAAAAGTTGATTAATGTTTGTTATTAATTAATTTGTGTTTTTAAAAGTATTATTATTTTTAAGGTTTTTTATTAATATATTAATTGAATTAATGAAAGTTAAGTAAAAGGTAATTAAGTAATTTTTAAGGAATTTTTTTTATAAGTAATTCGCGAAAATAATTAACTTATTAACGATTAAGTGAATTATATATAAAACTTAATAACCGTAAGTTTATTTATTTTATTATTTAATTTTATTAAATTAAATCGTTTCGATTTTTTTTTTTAAAATTTTTTATTAAAGGTTTAAAGTATTTTAAGTATGGATTATTTGGTTTTAAATGTGGTTTATCTTGGAATTTTAACGGTTTAATAATAAATCGATTATGTAAATGGTATCGTTATTTAAGTTTTAAATTATTAATATTTAATGTGGGGTTTTAAAATTATTTGTTTTAATATATTAATCGTTAAAAATGTTTATGTGTGTTATTAAAATAATGTGGGTAATTTTAGGTTTTTTAATGTTCGTAATGGTAATTAAACCGAAAGTTTTAAGGGCGGCGTTTTATAAGGTTTAAGGGATATTTTTTTCGTAAATTAATTGGTTAATATTATTTAATGAAAGTTTTTAAATAATTTTAATCTTTAAAAATAATAAATATTAATTATTATAAAATTTGTATATAGTTTTAATTAGTTTAAAAGTTAAGTAAGTTTTTTATTTCTTTTTTTAAATATTAAAGGGCGGTGGGATTTTAATTAATTGTTTTATCGTTATTTAATTATTAAAGTTTAAGTTATTAAGTATAAGCTTTAAAATTAATTTACGGTTTAAGGTGTTTTATTAAGTATTACCGTGGATATTTTTTAAGAGCTTTAATTAATTAAGGTTTAAGTTTTTGCGATTTTTTTTAGATAAAGTGGCCATGATGTTCGTTTTTAAAGTTGTATGTAAATGGCGTATAAGGGTTAAATAATTAAGGTAATAAATATAAATTCGATGTAATTAAAAAAAAGATAATATAATTAAAAAGGTTTTAAAGTTATTTAAAAAAAAGGGATCGCGGTTATATGGTTTTTTATAAAAAGTAATTTAATATTTTTGGAGAATTTAAGCATACGGTAAAGTTTAAGTTAAATTTAATTAATTATGTTATTGTATTTTCGATTTAGTAAGCGTTTTAATGTATGAACTTTTAATAATAATTATCGGTATAAAGTTTATTATTTTTTATTTTTTTAATGAATCTTTCCTTTTATTTTTTTTATTTTTTATTTCTTATTATTAATTAACTTATATAATTTTTTCAGTTTAAAGTTATCGATTAATTAAAATGTTTTTATTTAAGATACGTAATTTTAACGAAGGTGAAAGTAATTAATTAATTTATTTAATTAAAGTGGTTATTATAAAGTGGATTGTTTTTTTTTTTAAATCGTTTATTACGAAGTTTAGTTATATAATGATTGTTAAATTTTTTGAAGAATTTGAGTTATTAATAGTTAATAGTGATTAAGTTGAATAGATTTTTAAAGAAAGTGATAATTATGGCGTTAAAAAGAAGATTAATTATCATTTTAAATAAAGGGTTATTAATGAAGTTATAATAAAAGTTGATCGTGGTTTTAAATGAAAAGAAAGTTATTATCGTTTTGGAAAAGTTAAAGCTTTAATATATAACGTTGTTTTAAAGCCTTATTTCTTGTTTAAGCTAATTATGTATTTTGTAAATATCGATTTTAAGGGTATTTAAATGTTATGGGTTGAGAATAATGTTTTGAAAATAGTGAGGTTAAAGGTTAAATATTTTATTATAAATGTTGGTTTTTTTAAATGTTTTAATTAAGTGGTTAATAATGTTATTAGGTGTTAAAATATATGTTTTTTAATATTTTTAAAGGTGTTGTTATAAGGTGTTACGTTTATTAAAAAATTTTAAAGTTATTTTTTTAAAAGTTTATTGATTTTTAGTTGAATTATTATTCGTTTATTATTAAATAACGTATTTTATAAGCTTTTTTTTTATACGTTAAAATTTAATAAAATGGTTTAATTAAAAAGTATATAGTTAATTTAATTAAAAATTACCGACGTGTGTGAAGGTTATTAATTTAATTATATAAATACCTTAACGTGGTTTTTTATTATTATTATAAGAAACGTTTTAAGTTATTAAATATTAAGAAATATATTAAAATGTGGCTTTTTTTTAATTGTTAATTAATATTAGGTAAGTTTAAAAGTATATGTGGTAATTGTTATTTTTTAATAAAAGATTCAACGTGTTTTTTTTAAAACGATAGGTATAATTATTTGAAGGCCAGCGTTAATTAAGATTTTATTATTATTAAAGATTTTATTAAAAATAATTTTTCGATAATAGTTAAAATAAGTGGTAAAGATTTAATTAAATAAGTGTTAAAGTTAAAAGAAACTTGGATTAGGTGTTATGTGTGGTTAACGGGTTAATATAATAAATGGTTAATAAAGGAAAAAAAAAAAATGTATTTAAAAACGAAGAAAAAAAAAAAAAAAAAAATATAAAAAAGATTTAAGAATGTAATTTAAAATAAAGTTAATAATTATTTTCATCCGTTTTTTATAATATTATCTTTGGTTATAACGGGGTGTGTTTTTTTTAATTTTATTTTCGTTGTTATTTATAAAGTCGGTTTTTATATAATTTTTTTCGTGGTTTTTTTTAATGGGTTTAAATGGTGGGGTTAATTAAGTTATTATTATTTTAATTAATTTCTTTATAAAGTCTTTAATCGTTTTTTAAATATTTATCTTTGAATGTAAATTGTTATTATAAGTGGCTGGGTATTTTAATTATTAAAGGTATTTTTTAAGGGGTAAATTTTTAGATTTTTGCGGTTAATTTTTATGGTATATTTATTAACGATATAAGCAGCGTATTTTTTTAAGTGTGATTTTAATTGAGCCTTTTCGTATATTTATTTAATAATGTGTATTTTTATTGGTTTTTTTTTTATTTTAATGTTTCGAGCGATATATTTAAGGATAATGTTTAATTAATTATTATTTAAGTTATATAAGCTTTATGTGTAAACTTTTTTTTCAACGTTATAATGCGTTACTTTTAATTGATTTATTTTTTATAATATAAGGTAATTAAATTAACGATGTTTATTTATTAAATTCGTTTAAAAGATTTTTTTATAAAATTAACATTACTTTAAAAAATATGGTTAAATTTAAGAATATCTTGGTTATTAAATGTATGGTTTACGGTGGTATAATTTAAGGTTATATAATTATTAAGTTTTTATAATATTTATTAAAAAATAAGGATTCGGCGGTTATAATTAATGTTAATACCTTAATATAGGTATATTTTGAATTATTTTAACCTTATAATGTAAGGATTTATTTTAATTAAATAATTTTTATAAATTTAATGTTAAAGTATTCATTTTGGAAATTATTTGAATTAAGTCTTAGGAATTGTTTTTTTAATATTAAAGTATTTAAATAAACTTTACAATAAAGGGCTTTTTAAAGGTGACTTTTTTAATTAAAGTATTCTAATTAAATTATTTAAACTTTTTAAAAAATATATATTATTTATTATTAATGGGTTTCGATTATTTACGATCGATTAACTCGACCTTTTAATTAACCCATTTATTAATTACCTTTTTAATTTTATTAAACTCATATATTTTTAAATCTTTTAATAAAGTTTATTCGTTATACATAATATCCTTTAAAATGGATTTATTAATTTTAACGATAATTTTAAAAACGTATTCTTTCGGTGTTACTTAATAAATCTTAAACTTTTTTATTTTTTTAATCATAATTATAAAAATCATAATATAATTAATTAATTCGTAAAAAGATTCCAAAATATTTCTTATAATCATTTCATTAAATCGTTATATTTAAGATTTATATTATTTTAAATCACGAACCTTAAAGCCGTATAATAACGCCTTTTTAACCTTAACTTACATTATTTTTTCATCGATAACGATTTTAACCTTTTGTTTTAAATTATAATTAATGGTTTATTTAAAAACTTCTTTAATTATACGTTTTTCATTTATATTATACCGTTTTAATTTATTTTTAATATTTTTTATCCAATTTTACACACCGGTATTATTAAATTTTAAGTGTAAATAAATAATTAGATTTAAGAAAGTAAAAACATAAAGCATTAAAACAAGCTTTGGATTAAAGGTTATAATAAACGGAATAATTATTAAATCTCTTAGATTAATATTTAAAAACATTTTAATTTTATTGCTTAAAAGGGGAATTAATTAACTTTTATAAATGCTTTTAATATACTTATAAATATCTTTTATGGCAATAAAGTTAATAAGCAATAAAAGAATAAATGTAATAATATATTTATTAAAATCTTTAAGTTTAAAGCTATTTTAATCGTTTTTAAAAGTAGGTATAAATTTGCTAAATATTAATTATTTTACAAGTTTAAGGGGCTATTAAAAGGTTTCAAAGATATATTAAATTCGAAGAATATTTATACTTTATTAAATTACAAGGTCGTTAATAATTTTTAAGCTTTCGATACGTCTTCGTTTTCGAATAAAACTATTAATACTTTTAATAACACTCACATTATTATTAAAAAAATCATTAAAACTTTAATTAATTAAAAACATATCGATCGGCGTATTTTTAACAATGGCGGCTTTAAAGGTTTTAACATTATTTAAACGTTGTTAATTAAGTTTATTAATACCGGAGGGATTTGAAATCGCGTGTAATGGTTATAATTAATTAATTTAAAGGCAAATTTTTATTTAAAATATCGGGTTATAATGGATAAATTAAATATATTAAATTTTTAAGGTCGGTTTAAACTTAAATAATTATTATTAATTATTTATAAAAGTTTTAATATTTTTAAAAAAAAGGGTTTAAAAGGGTGTAAACGTATTATGAATCTAATTTTCGTTTTATTAGTTATTATAAAATATTGGAATTTAAGTATCCTTTTTCCCCGACGTGTATCGGTTTTTTTTAATTAAGGTTTTTTAAGTTTAAATTATTTGGATTTTAATTTAATACCGTTTTTTTTAATTATAAATATTATTAAAAAAGTTAAATAGTATACGAAAGTTTATGTTAATTTTTATAATGGGGAATTTTATATTTAAGCCACGTAAATTTTAATTTAATAAATCATTTTATTAATTAAGTTAATTAAATTATTAAAAGTGGTTTAAATAATAAAGTTAATTTAAATAATTATTAATAATTGTTTAATTAAACTAATATAATGCTTAAATTCTAACGGTTATAACATTAACATAAATGATAATTATTTTATATAATAACGGGTAATTATCGTTGTTTACGGCTTTAACGCTTTTTTTATATTAATATTAAATAATAATTTAACCATTTTACTTTATTTATATAAATAAATAAAGTTAAATCCTTAATCGGTTAAAAGGTTTTTTAAAAATGGTGTTTTCATTAATTAATAATTTTAAAAATTTCCAAATATTTAAGATTTAATAATTATAATAACGGCTTTTCAATAAATTCTTATTTCGTAATTTCGAATTCAAATTTTATTATTTATTATATCATCGTTTCTTTATTATTAATGAATTTAAAGTAAGTACATTTTAAGAAAAAATTATTAATTAAAATGAAAAATCAATTAATTCATTTTTATAAAGATATTTTATCGTTTTTCATAAAATTTTCAAGGTTTTTCATAGTTTTTAAATTAACCCATTTTTAAGAATTCTTAAAATACCTTTTTAAACTTTTAATTTAAAAATTACCGGTTCGAACTTAACAAGGGATACCAATGAATTAAAACCGAAAGGTTCTTATAAAAAAAGCATTGGAAGCTTTTAAAAAAGCCTAAATATATTTTTTTTAAATTTAAGATATAATAAAGATCGTTAATTAAAATAATAAATAATAAATAATCACATAAAATAAAATTAAAAAACAATATATTAAAAGGTTAAATAAAAGTATATTCGGTAAATAATAATTATATATAACTCCACATATAACGGATTAAAAAAATAATTATTTAAGTGGGAATTAATTAAGCTTAAAATTAAAAAACAAAACCAAGATTTTTACATTTTAATTTAATACGAATGTTAATATTATGGTAAAAAATTATTTAAACGGTTAAAAAATTAATAAATACGCTTTTAACATTATAATGAAATTCGCTTTAAAATTTGCCGTTAATTTTATATTAAAAGAAAATAATCCTTTTTATTAAAAAAATAATATTCTTTAATATTAATAAAACGATTTTATTATTTTTTTTTTTATATAATATAATTTATAAAATAATTTTATTATTTTAAACGAGGAAATATTTAATATTAATAATCCTTTAAAAACCTTTATTAAACGAGAATTATATAAAAAATTAAAAACCATTTTATTAAATATTTAATAAAATAATATTTTATTAAATTTCGAAGAATTTTTTATTCCATAAAATTTACGATATTAAAAAAACGATTTTTTTATATGGGATTATTATTCCTTTATTCCCGATTAACTTCTTTTATTATTTAATATCGACGAAATAAGTATTTTATTATTATAATTATTTATATTTTTTTTTAAAAGTTAATTATTACCTTTTTTAAATGAAATAAACTTGGAGCGACCATTTAATTTTATTATTTTAATTTTATATATATTATTATAAAAGCAATTATAAAATAATTTAAAGATATATAAATTAATACTTTTATTAATAAGAATTAAATAAACTTTAATATCGTTAACCCGATTTTACCTTGCTTAAGTATTAATACGATTAGATTTATTATTAATATTAACTTTAAACGTAATTTTAAAAAAAAAAGGATTTTAACGAAATTTACGGGATTATTTTTTATCATTATTATTTTTATTATTTTTATTATTTTTAAATTTATCGTTTTTTAACTTAAAAAAAAGCCTTGAAAATCCTGGAAATTTTACAACGGAAAACCTTGAAAAGAATTTTAAAGAAAAAAAAAGTTTAAACGAACCGAATTTATTAAAAAATAATTTAAATTAATTATTTTCTTTTTTAACATAAAAATCAAATATTTTATTTTTAACATTATAATTTTTTAAAGAATAAAGTTTTTCGGAAAAATTTATTTAATTTTTATTATTTCAAAATTTATTTAAATACGAAGAACATTAATATTTTTTTTTAAAATAAAACGAGAATTTTTTATTAAAATAAAATTTTTTATTAAAATAAAACGAAATTTTTATATTTAACATAAGCGTAACAAATATTATAAATTAAACAAGGGCTGTTATTATGCCGGTAAATATTTTAAATGGTTAAATAATATTAAAATAAATAAAATAAATAAAATAAAAAGAATAAAAAAATAATCCGTTTTTTTTAAATCCGCTTTTTAAAAATTTATTTCTTTTTCTTTTAAATTTATTTCCCTTTGACTTTTTATAATTAATAAATAACTTAAGCTTAATTAATGACTTTTTTATTTAAATAATAAATGTTTTTTAAATATAACATATTAATTAAGCAAGTCACTTAATAATATATAAATAAAAATTAATATAAATTAAATATTTTTATTTAAATTTAAATGAAACGTTATATAAAAAAATGGATTTTATAATAATAAAAAAATTTATATATTAAAAAAATGTTTATTTATTTATAAATAACGTGAAAAAGTATGTAATAATTGTTATATAAACGGATATAATTTATAAAAATTTCGTATAATTATTACGAAATAATGTTTAAAAATGGTGGACGAAAAAAGTTTTTTAAGATTTTAAAGCTTTTTATAATGGAAATTTCGAAAAGGTTTTTTAAGTTATTATTTTGCGTTTTAAAATGCCGATAACGGTGGCGTTAAAATAATTAAAAAACTTTAATTTTATTTACGAATTAAACCGCATCGCGACCGGAAAATTTATTCGTTTTTAAATAATAAATATTATACGGATTATAAAAGCAGCCGGAAAAAATTCTTTAATATAATAAATATTAAAAATATATAATTTAATTTATTTATTATTTAAATAATTTATGGTTCGGTTAAACGACACCGCCGGTTTTTTTTTAAATAATTAATTTTTTTATTTAAAAAAAAAATATTCGTATATAAAATTATTATTAAGTTATATTATTAATTATAAAATTTTAATAAAAATATATAAGCTTTTTTAATTATTAATTAAATGTTTATTAATTATTAATTATTTTAAGTTAATGTAATAATATTATAACGATTAATTTTATTAATTTCGACGGAATCGGTTTATAATTATTTCGAAAGTTTTATATTAAACTTATTATTATTTATTAAATTAATTTATTAAACCTTAATATCGTTAAATGTTTTAAAGGAAATAACCGTAGATTTATATTTCGGAAAAATATATTAACGAAAAAATTCTTAACTTTAATTTAATTGGCGTGGAAGTTTTAATTAACGCGGATTATGGTGCGGAAATAATTTCCTTTATGAAAATTAATCTTAATTTTAAAAAATATAAACGCCACGCGAAAGCGGATAATTTTTACGTGGACGAGGTAATGGTTCATTTAAGCGAGGACGGAACGGAAGCTCGTTTTAATACAAAGGTTATAACCGCGGAAATCCGCGAAGATAATTTTAAAAACGGCGATGAAATAAATGGATTTAAATTAAATAAAACGAATAAACTTTTTAATATAATAATGAAGTTTTTATTATAAATAATAATAATGAAAAAAATATTAAAAAAACAACGTTTTAAAATAATAATTATTTTTTATTAAAATAATATTTAAATATAAAAGAAAAAGCTTTTATAATAAATAAATTAATAAAAATTAATAATAATATTTTTTATGTTACCGGACTTAAGGTTATAAAATTTAAAAAGGATAAAATTATATGTTAAAAATGCGAAGAAATATTTCCGTTAAAAAACATTTTTATGAAATATATATATATTAAAGTATATGTATTAATAAAAAGCATAAAGAAATATTAATAATTAATCGTTGAAAATATTAAAAAAAAACCTTAAAATGTAAAAGCATTATATTAAAATGGAAACGAAAATGGCTTCGTAAATTTTAAAAATGCGGAAACATTATACGATGAAATATTCGTTAAAACATTAATAAAGTTTAAAATTATAAAAGTTATTTTTAAATTATACTTTAAATAATATTTAAATAAAAGGTATATATATACGAATTTTAAAATACGGTTTTATGAATTATTAAAAGTTTAAATAATATACGGAAATATAAAAATTAATGGAAAAATAATAAATAAATAATAATTAATAAATAATTATAAAAATTATAAAATCGAATATAAGAAAAGAAGTTATAAAGTAAAAAATGTTAATGGAAAATTAATTTTTAAAGATTTAACGATTTTTTATTTATTAATATTAACGTAATATTAAAGAAAATTAATAAAAGTGTTAGTTTAAATTAAAGTATAAGTTAATGATAATTTAAAATTAAATTTTTTATTAAAAATAAAATGGTTAAAATTATACGGAGTGATTATTAATTATTTTAAATGAATGATAATATTAAAATTTTATTAAAAAATGAATATTTTTATCGAAATTTATAAATTAATAAAATTTATTAATTATAAAGTGGTAACCCGTTAAAACGTAATAATATTACCATACATTTTAATTTTTTTATATATAAGTTATAAAGATTTATTTCGAACGGATGAATTTAATAACAAAAAAAAATACTTTTTCTTCGAAAATTTTTCAAAGATATTAAATATTATTACTTTGGTAATAAATATAAAAATGGTTTTAATAGTAAATAATATTAATAAATTATTAAAAATCCACCGGAATTAAAAGATTAATAAAATTTATAACGTTAATAACGAAGGACGATTTAAAACGGATATTTTTATATTTTTTTTTAACGAATTTAATTTAACGAATAAGGTTATAAAAACGTTTATATCTTTATATGAAAATGAAAACTTAATAAAAGGGATTAAAGTTTAAAAAAAGGCTTAAAATATTAAAAAAAAATAAAAGGAAAATAAACTTTCATTAAGAATTTAAATAAAAAACATTAATTTAAAATTAATTAAACCGGAAAACGTTCCATCCATATTAATAAAAGATAAAATATATGTATAATATACGAATAAAACCTACGCAAAAAAAATAAAAACGATTTTAAAAAAGTATAACATATAAATAAAATATCGCATAATTTAAATGCTTAAAAATAAAAAAATGTAAATAAATTTTATATTAAATTAATAAAAACGTAAGATTTATATATATACTTATAAATTAAGTTTTAAAAATAAGGAATTTTTTAATAAAATATATAACGATATATATAATGACGGAAAAATGTTATAAATAAAAGACTTGACGTTATTTATTAACTTTATTTTCGTGGTTTAAAAGATAATAAATGGTAAATAAAAAAGTTATATAATAATCGACCTGCGTTTATTAAATAATATAACGATTTTTAATATATATTTATTATTAACGTAAAAAAACGTTATTATAAATATTAAAAGGAAGAAAAAAGTTATAATAATAAATGGGAAAAGTTTCTTTTATTAATTTTTAACATTTAGTTTTTATAAAAATAAAATGGTAATTATTTTATTAAAAGAATTAAAAGTTTTAAATATAATATTAATGGGTTATTAAAATAATTTTCTTTATATATAAAAATTTATAAATTAAAAGTTTTATTTATATAAAAAATATTATAAAGTATATTTAAACGATATTATAATTTATAACAATATAAAGGAAAATCATTTAAAATATTTTAACGCGGTATTTAAGATTTTCCAAGAATTAAAAGTTATTATGGCCCTTTAAAAGTTTTTCGCAACGTATGATTTTATTAAACTTTTAAATTTTTTAATAAACGGATTTAATATATTAATTACGTTAAATAAAATTAAAACAATTAAAAAAATTGAAATTTTTAAAACGTTTAAAAATTTAAAAACTTATATTGAAATAATTACATAATTAAGAAAATATATTCTTTAATATTAATAAAAAATTTAATCGTTTTAAAAAAGAAAAATAATAATGCTTAATGAAAGTCGAATTATAAGAAGCTTATCGATAAGGAATAAAACGGCTTGGAAAAAATAAACTTTAAAAAAGAAATTTAAGTTTATAAAAAACGAAAAAAAAGCTTTCCGCTTTATTTAATATAATTTAATAATAAGAACGTACTTATTATATTAAAATTTTAATAAAATTACTTTCGTTAAATTAAATGCGGCAAAGGAATAAAAATACGACGTAATAATCTTTTATATAAAAAAAGATTAAAATAAAATGAATATATATTTAAATAAAATATAATTAATTATGTTTTTAAATAAAGTTTTTATAAAAGCGAAAAAGAAATATAATGTAATAAAATTAAAAGTTTTTTATTTAACGTAAATTACACGAAATTTACGACCATAATTTTAATTTAATAAATTAAATGTGGTGATTTTAATAAATTATAAAATTATCGGAGGAATAATTTAATAAAAAAACTTCGTTACGGTTAATATAATTAAAAATAATTTAAAATTAATTATAATGTTAATTTTCTTAAGTTAATTTTAATTAAATGTAAAACATATCTTTAAAAAATTAAATCTCGTTTTAAACGTATTATTAAAATTATTAATAAAAGTAAACGATAAAAATAAAAAAGAAAAAAATAACGAAATTAAAAGCGAATTAAATAATTTAATAAATCATTTTACGTTTTTATTAAATAAAATTCGTTTAAATATAAAATTTTAAAAAAAATTACAAAAAAAATATTAAAAAAACGGAAAATATAAAAAGATTTTACAAGATTTAAAAAAAAAACCACGAACGAAAAAAAAAAGATTCGACATCGAAAATAAATTATTATACCATATTATTAAAAAAAGATAAAAAAAATTAATCATTTTAACATTATACGTTTAACGGATTTTTTAATAAGTTTATAATAAAAAGCATCACTTCGACTTTTAAAAAATAACAACGAAATTAAAAGATTTAATAATTAATAATCTTTTTAATTAATTACGTAATTATTTAAATTATTATTTAAAATGTATTAAAAATAAAATAAATAAAAAGAAATTATTAAATTATTTACATCCCATTAAAAGTAAATTAATACCATATTATATAATAATAATAAATTTTATTATAAAATTACTTAAAGTTTCATCGAAAAACACGTTTTAAAAAATGTTAAATCATGATTATTATAATACTTTAATAACAAATACCTGCAAGTTTTTTAAAAAAATAATCTTAATTTTAAAAAACTCTTAATATATAATTAAAGAATGGGCGGAAATATACTTTAAATGCCTATTATTATATAATTAAAAAATATTAAAAAAAATAATTTTAAATCGAAATAAAAAATTCCTTTTAAAAGTTTAATAAACCATATTTTTAAAAGCAAAAACCGCATAAAACTTTTTAATAACATAATATTTACAAATAAATGAATAAAGTAAAAAATATAATTAAAATGTGGAAATAAGTATCCGATTTTACGTATTATTATTAATAATTCCATGAAATTTTATAATTTTATTTTTATAATATAATTTAAATAATATAAAATCATTTATTTTAAGAAAATCCTTAAATAAAATAATTTTAAGTTTTAAATTAACCATAATAATATTAATCTTAAAAATACCATATAACGTAATAAATTTCGAAACCTTAAAAAATATATATTAATAAAAAGCCATAATAATAATAAACTTCGTAATAATAATTAATAAAATATAATATAATGATAAATATAATCCTTAAAAATTTAATATTAACGAAAAAGTATATTTAAAATTATATAAAAAATATTATTTACTTAAAAAACCCGTTAAAAAATAATTAAAACAAAAAATTAAACCATTAATAATAATTAAAAAAATCGAAAAATTAACTTATAAATTAAATTTCCCTTAACATTAACGAATTTACCAAGTGGTATTAATTTTATAATTAACTTTAAAATTATTTAAGAAAAACATTTTTTAAAAAAAAAAACCATAATTTAAATAAGTTTAAGTAAATAAAAATGATAAAAAATAAAAATCGTTTAAAATCGAAAAACTTTTAAAAAAAAAAGTTAATAAAATAAAAAGAAAATATATTTTCAAATATTTAATTTATTAAAAAAATTACAAAGTAATATATAATTAATAATATTTATAAAAACTTTTAATAAAAAACGCATTAAAGTTAATACGGAAATATAATTAAAAGCATAAAATAACTTTTAAAGAATTAAAAATAAAAAAAAACACTTAAGAAAATTAAATTAACGAAGCGTTAAAAAATAATATTTTATAAAAGGAAAACGAAAAAATAAAACGAATCGTTAAAATAATTTTAAAAACTAATATATAAATGTAATTACCTTATAAAATAAAAAAATAAATAAAAATAATTAAACATTTTTAATTTAATTAACGTTTAAATTAACATTTATTACTCGATATACACTTACTTATTTAAAATCCCTTTTTTTTTATATTTTCTTTAATTATAACTTCGTTTTTATTTTCTTTAAATATTATTTTTTTTACCATAATATTTTTATTTAATTCCTTAATTATAACTTCGTTTTTAATTTTCTTTTAATTATAACTTCGAATATATTTTTTTTTAAATAACTTTATTTTAACCATAACATTTTCATTTAATTCTTATTCATTCATACCCACATTCGAAAAAAAAAATTCATTTACGCTTATTTTTAAAAAATAAATTCCATTAATTGTTTTTAAGGAATAAATTCCATTAATTATTTTCAAAAAATAAATTTCATTAACGTTTATTTATTTATAATAATTTTACATTAATTAAATTAAACTTTTTTTTCAAAGATTTATTCCATTTACGATTATTTATTTTTATTAACCTTAATTTAATTAAGTTAAATTTTAAGCAATTAATTAAACATTTATTTATACTTAATTTTATTAATTATTTATAAAAAACGAACATGGTAAAAAAAAAAAAAAAACGTATAGTTAAAGCATTTCGATAATAATACGTTTTTATATAAAAAAAAATTATTATATTAAACGAGGAATGGAAATTTCGAAAAAAAGAAATAAAAAATCGTTTAAATAAAATTATATAATTAAATATTTTTACAATGTTCGAAATATAAATAAAAAAAAACGGTAATTATTAAAAAATTAATAATAATTAATATTAAAAATAAATAATCTTAAGGAATATTAAACACGAATAATTACGAAATTCCTTTTAATATCGGATTTAAATTTAAAAAAAATTATCCACCATTTCGTATAAATTTAATTAAATGAATATTTAAATAACATAAAAACTTAAATAAATGTAAAAAACGCTTTTATAACATATAATAAAACTTAAAATAAAAGGTGGAATAATAAAATCATGTTAAAATTTAATAAAATAACCTTTTATTAATTAATAATTTTATAAATTTATGGGAATACGGTAAAAGGTTTTAATTATATTTTATTTTATGTTTTAAAATGGTTTAATAATTATAATTTACGTTAAATGATTTTATTATATATAAATTATATAACGCCTTTTTTTTGGAAAAATTAATACGAAGAATTTATGTTACGTATTAAAAACGATGAAATAAGGTTTTTATTAAAAAATATCGAGTAATTATAAAAACGCTTTTTTTTAAAACGAAAAAACGAGTTATTTACGAAAAGGTTAAAAATGGAAAAAAATTAAACGAAAGTTAAATAAAAAGTATTAAACTTTTTTAAAAAAACGGTAAATATTTACGTAAGAATTTTAAACGCAAAGCAACGAATCCGAGGAATTATTAATGATTTTTATTAAGACTTGGAAAATGTTAAGAAAATAATAAGAAAATCGGGAAAAGCTTTTACGAAACACTTAAAAATATTATTATAATTATAAAAAAAGATTTAAAAGGACGAAAAAGAAAAAAATAATGAAAATAACTTGTGAAAAAAATAAAACGAAAACGTTTCGTTTTTTCCCCGGGAAGGGGGAAATTTAATATAATAATTATAACTCGCTTAACTTTCATTTTAAAACCTTTTTTTTGCAAAATAACTTTTAAATGAAATAATTTTTATTTTATAATAATTAAAAAAACTTGTTTTACGCTCGTATAATATTCACATTATAATTTATGGATATACCATGATAATTTATTAATAATAAATTAAATGTTAAACTTATTAAAAGTAATTTAAATGTATATTTTAAAATTATTAATTTATTAATAAATATAATTATTTAAATGGATTAAATTAATATATTTATAAATAAAAAATATATTAATTTAAAATTCTTTTTTTATTATTTATAAAATAATTTAAATTTATTTTTCTTTTTATTAATTTAAGTTATTTTAAAGGATTTTAAAAGTTTATTAATAATAAATAATTATTTCGCCGAATTTATTAATGGCGTTTTATTTAATTTAATTATCGTAAATAAATTTAATAATAACATTTTAAATTTATTAAAAAAAATTAAAATTAATTTATTAAATTTATATTTTAAAATGGTTTATTTAATTTATTAATACTTTAAATTTTAATTAATATATTTAAATTACCATATTATAAATATTTCTTATAATATTATATTATTTATAAATTTAAGTTTAATTAATAACTTATTTATTATTAATAAAAAAAACGAAAGTTTAAATAACATGATAAATATTTTTTATTTAATTATAAAGTTTAAAAAACCATGTTAAAAAATTAAAAATAATGTATTATAATATAATTATTTTAAAAATATTATATATAACGATTTTATAATCTTATAATTCGTAATAAATAATAATAATATTATTATTCGTTAATTAAAGAAATTTTATCCTTTTAAATTAATAAAAAAAAAAAGTTTACTTATATTATTAAATTTAATAAAAAATTTATTTTTTAAGGAATAAATTAATTAAATAATTTATTATAAATTATTAATAAAACTTATTATTTTTTTAATAAATAAATAAGGTTTAATGTGTTTAAAAATAATTATATTTTTAACATTTAAAGGGTTTAAAATGGATATTTCCTTAAATATATTTATAAGAAAAAATATAAAAATAAAAATAAAAAAAATTAAAATAAATTATATTAAAAAATATTAAAAGTTATTTCCTTAATTTATTATTTTAATGTATATTTATAAAGGTTTATTAATGGGAATAAAAAGTGTTATTATTTATAAAAAAAAAGGTTTTAAAATTAAGTAAATAAAACTTATAAATAATTAAAATGAAAATAATCTTTTAAAATAATAATTATTTTAAAAATATACGTATTTTTTTTAAAAATGGCTTTTTTTTAAAAAGAAAAATTTTTTTTATAATAAAAATTAATAATAAGGTTTAAATATTAAAGATTAATTTAATGTAATAATTTTTTAAAAGTTTAAAGTTTATAATTTTTCATTTTTAATAAAAAGGAAATTATTAAATTATTTAATTTTAATTTATATGAAACCTTTTAACGTTATAAACGCCCTTTAATTCTTATTAATTTAATATTTAAACCTTTTATATATAATAATTTATATCTTATGATTAATCTTATTTAATAACTTCTTATATTATATATTAATGCTCGTGTATATGTTGTGGCAATAGCTACCCACAGTCGTGTCTCCAATCCTTGTATAACATTATTATTTTCGTTTTTCATAAACTTCACTCGGCCATTAACGGAAACCCAGGACCACTGTTACGACGAAGTTTAGTAGTCTCCCCTTTAAATGCTAGCTTTAGGTGAATTAAGTATATTCTGGGGGGGGGGGGGGGGGGGGGGGGGGGGGGGGGGGGGCGGCGCGCGGAGGGGGGGGGT
>MU405275.1:18212-210595 GCA_022836615.1 Annulohypoxylon bovei var. microspora
CCGCCCCCCCCCCCCCCCCCCCCGCCCCCCCCCCCCCCCCCCCCCCCCCCCCCCCCCCCGCCCCCCCCCCCCCCCGCGGGCCCCGCGCCCCCTACATACTGATGGCGCTCGCCGCTGATCATAGGGCTCGTTGCGGTGAGCATGCTTCCAAAGAAGTTGCTCTAGCAATTTATTCTTCCATAATCCTGCTACACAAGTGTCTTTCTTATACTCAACTTGAATGAAGTTTATGATACCCTGAATCGCCACCAGTCTGTCTGAAATCAAGGTCAGTGAAGTAAGGCTATACTTCTCGACGATTTGGATCCAGTTGGTATAAAGAAACAACGCTTCTTCCTCTAGAGTCTTCGAAGGACCTAGCCTAGGAGGGAGTAGCCCAAGTACTGATTCCGAGAGCCTACAATCCCGGCAGCTCCAGGATAATTCATATGACCCAAAAGAGAATATGCGAGTTGAGAGGATGTTCTCCTGGAATGCCCACCCTCTTTGGCTAAGTGGCTCGTGCTCCGGCAGTATTTTCCGTTCATTCCAACCGAGAGGCAGGAATGGTGCAATATCGGTTCTTCTCGTTCGGACGCTCTATTAACAGGCCTTTGTAGGCATCCGTTGACCCAGAGGCAGAAATAGTCAAAAAAGCCCCTCGAAATACTGTCCTCATCTGTCGTGATTCTCTCAACCAATCTTTTCGCGCCTTCCGATCGGCTCCCTGGATGATACAGAGACAATCTATCCATAAGAACTGAATCCCTAACAGATTCGTAAAGTGAATTGTGTCTCTAATTGTCTGTGGTAACTCTTCCAGGGGAATAGAATAGACTCCATTAGGGATGCTTTATTAGCCGACGTCAACTTGAAAAAGGGGGTTTTCCCCCAGCAGTAACTCAAAGCCACATATTTTCCCCTCTGTCCATTTGACTCCATCAATTCGAGCTGTGTCGAATTATTTTCATGGCGGATCCAAATAACTCTAGTCGGGAGCTTGCTAGATTCATTTACTGCGCATTGACCGCCGTGGAAATTCAAACAGTTGTCAAGCCACTTAGATGCCATCTTCGCGGATTTAAGAAGCCCGACATTCTGAGTTAGTAAACGGTTCTCCACGATAGAAGCTAAAGGGCACCAAGAAGGCATATCTACTTGAATTCAGTACAGATATGCTATGGTTGAAAGTCGAGTTATGATCTCTCACCTTGGTCATAGTGAACAGGAATCGTGCTTCGAGCGACACAAGACTTGTCATCTGGCGTCCCATAATGCCAATGCAATTCCTTGCAAAGAAGCTTGTCACATCGTCTTTGGCTTGAAGGCATCACGATGACGTCGATTTTCTTAAAAAGAGAGCCAGAGATATCTGGGGGATTTCTGAAAAGATACAAGATCAAGCGAACTTTGTACAAATCTGTATATAAGCGCAATTTCTTAAGGTCGCGTCCGAGTGAGTGGCGGATAATCGAGCATATATCACAGGATTCTTGTTCTTTGGTCGGGTTGAAAACGAACTTTGAGACATCGGAATTGATCAAGTATCCATTGTGAACAATCTTTTTAACCGTGAGCTCGCTACATTCTACGCAGCGTCTTAGTTCGAATGCCATGACGAATGATATTTTGTAGAGAATGCCTTTCCTTCTACTACGTCTTGATACTCTTCCATTAATGTTCAAGTTCAGAAGACGGCGTTGCAGGGGGGGGGGGGGAATAAGACCCCAAGTATTCACGTAGGTACGTATAACTTTCAGATCGAACAGTATTGCACGGAAACCGGTTACCATATTCCCCTCGGCGAGAAGACATTTGATTCAATATACCTGTATACCTAAGAAATAAGCCACCACTATGCACACCGAGGTTGCATTCGGCGCGGTATGATCAAGGCTATGTAAGCCTACAGCAAAAGCTGGTGGCCACCCAAGTTTAGGTGGCATCCCCAATCTTGAAGTCTTTTTAATCCTCAACCTTTGCTCGATGCGTTGCGCGCGGCTCGCCCACTAAACGCCTCGGATGAAATTATTTTATTTTATTCTGGACTAAATAAACACTTAAATTTGTCTTATCAAAGTCATGGCATAGTTTCTTATTTAAAAACTTCGAGATTTTGCCATAGTTATGGAAAAAATACAACACAAAATATTTTCAAGCAAATCCAACATCAGCAACCTGGTGGCGACTCCTTTTCCTATTATGCATGTACAACCCACCCGCGATGAACAACTCAGAGCGCATGCTGCATACAGATAGACGCAGGCTCTTCGTCTAAAGCTGCCAAACTTAAGTAGAAAAACACAACTAAGAGCACACCGAACATCTATAAATAAGCATTCACATTACACTCCTATTATTCATCACAATAAATGGTAACATTTTATCTATCCCCAGCCCCCTATTTCGCGCCCATAGAAACGCCATTATCCGAGACCGGCACAGTTATCTTCGCGGGCGGGAGATGCCTCTTAGCCTCGTGCCTGCCCATCTGCTGCATGAGCGCATCCATGACGACCAGCGCGGCCATCGCCTCCACGATCGGCACCGCCCTCGGCACTACGCAGGGGTCGTGTCTCCCCTTGGCCTCTAGCACGCCCTCGGAATCGCCGTCGTAGGTAGCGGTGGTCTGGGCCTGGCTGATGGTTGCTGGCGGCTTGAAGGCGACGCGGAAGTAGATGGGCGCGCCGTTCGAGATGCCGCCCTGAATACCTCCGGAATTGTTCGTCTTGGTCGTGAGTTTCGGCCTCGGGGTTCCGTTGCGCCCCGCTCCGGTTTCCGGGCCGGCAGGTGCGTCCGGCGCCTTGATGAAGAGGTCGTTGTGGATCGACCCGGGGACCTCGCAGCCGCCGAAGCCGGAGCCGACCTCGAAACCCTTCGTCGCGGGTATGCTGAGCATGGCGTGTCCGAGCTTCGCCTCCAGCTTGTCGAAGCAGGGCTCTCCTAGCCCGCTCGGCACGTTCTTGATGACGCATGTCACGGTTCCGCCGATGCTGTCGTTGCGCTCCTTGAACGCGGCTATGTAATCTGCCATTTTCTGCGAGATCTTCTCGTCCGGACACCGTACGGGCAGGAACTTGTCGACGGTTTCCCGGTCGATTGATTGGAGCAGCTCTAGGAATGCGGGATTCTGGCTTTGCGTCGGGCACTCGGGCGTGGGCGGGAACATGTGGACCGAGCCGACGGATGTGACGAAAGCGGTAATCTCGACGCCGAACGCGAGCTTCAGATACTTTTCGGCGATGGCGCCTGCAGCCACTCTGCCGATAGTCTCGCGAGCCGAACTTCTTCCGCCACCGCTGCTCGCCTTAACGCCGTACTTCTCGAGGTAAGTCCAATCTGCGTGACTGGGCCGCGGGAAGCGATCCATTGTATTGTCCCCATAGTCTTTGGGCCTCTGGTCTTCGTTGAGGACTACGAGGCCGATCGGGGTGCCGAGAGTGACACCGAATTCGGTACCGGACTGTATGGCGACTCGGTCTTTTTCGTTTCGGGGCGTTGTGATATTGCTCTGACCGGGTCGTCGGCGGGTCATCTGGGGTTGAATATCCGCCTCGGTGAGCTCCATGCCTGGTGGGCAACCGTCGATGATGCATCCCACCGATCGGCAATGAGATTCGCCATAGCTAAAATCCTTGTTAAACAGTGCTAAAAAGGTCAATTGAGTTGTGCGACTAACGTGGTGACCCGAAACGAGGAACCAAAGGTCGACATGTTGCGATAGTTGAATTAGAATCCGCCAAATAAGACCAAAATACCCGACTTCAATTGTTTCGGGAATTTGTACGGTCAACTTTTCAATTGACTGGTTGGATACTTGGTAATGCTTTAAAGAGCTGCGTCTTCGCCTCTTTAACAGGGTAGAAAGCTTTGTTTGAATGAGTCAAAGAACTAAACGAAGCCTCTTACGATGGTGGGGCTCCGACTTTGGCCCCGCGATGTTACTTTTTTCTTTATCGATAGGATATGATCCCTGCCCTTCCCATGTGTAAAATATGGGTCTATAATCGCAGGGGTCTGGAGCTGACAAGGATTATGACTTCTCTCATATGTGTGGCTGCTAAGATTTCATCTTTTCATGATAATCAGTCTTACTCACCTGAAAACTTACAATTTTATTACAATAACTTGGTGTAATGATTTAGGATAACAATATATATAAGACGGTTTAAAATGATATGAGACGGGAAGAAAATCCCGCTAATAGCACTCCTGATGGCTGTCCCACGGCGTCTTCTCACCACCCTTGCTAGGCCATGTATAAGATCTAATAGATCTAATATACGCCGCAGCACGCGCCGTTTCCTCAGCGAGGAATCCATATCACACCCCTCGAATCAGGTCCAAGTGTACATCTCACGGTCATCAGACCCGTACCTAAACCTATCCATCGAGCACTTCCTGCTGCAAAAGTCGCACCCGGACTCCGTCGTGCTATTCCTGTACACGAACCGGCCCTGCGTCGTCGTCGGCCGGAACCAGAATCCTTGGGTCGAGGTGAATCTAGGCCTGCTCAAGCATAACAACGGCATAGTCTCCGGGAATAGGCAAGAATATGGAGATGAAAATCAAGAAAAGGGGGAGGTCCTGCTAGTCCGGCGACGGTCTGGCGGCGGCACCGTCTTCCACGACCTGGGCAACGTGAACTACAGCGTGATCTGCCCGCATGAGTCCTTCGACCGGGACAGGTACGCGTCTATGGTAGTCCGGGCCCTGTCCTCTCTCTCCATCCCCTCTAACCCCGACGCTCGGTTCCGCGTCAACGAGCGCCACGACATCGTTCTCGACCTCCCCCCTTCCCCTTCCCCTGACTCTAGCTTCGCAAAACAACAGACGCCGACGCAGACGCAGACCTTCAAGATCTCCGGCTCCGCGTACAAGATAACGCGGCTCCGGGCTCTGCACCACGGGACGTGTCTCCTGTCCTCGCCAAACCTCCCCCTAGTCGGCCCGCTCCTGCGCTCGCCGGCCGCGCCGTACATCAAGTCGCGGGGCGTCCAGAGCGTGCGCAGCCCAATCCGCAATATCGGGATTTCTGACCTAGCCTCCTTCGAAGACGCCGTCGTCGCCGAGTTCGACGCCATGCACGGGGCCGTGGACACCGAGGTCATTGATGCTCAGCAGATATTAGATGACGAGCCCCTTGTCGCGAAGGGGTATGCCGAGCTCACGGTATGTTTTTTGCTATTAGCCCCAACCAACCCCTTTCCGCTACATTTTTGTTTGTCCCATACGTAAAGGAATAGGACAGAGGAGGTATATGAAACCTAGTAAAAATATATCAAATATCAAACAAATAAACCCCAAAACCTAACAGCCCTCTAACGCACCCAACAGTCCCCGGAGTGGATATACACGCAAACCCCCCAATTCACCTTCTCCACGCACCCCACCGACGCGGACCCGCGTCCGCGGCCCCCTCTCCCGGCCTCCCTCCCTCCCTCCCTGCAGCTCTCGATGACGGTGCACCACGGAGAAATCACCGAGGCCTCCGAATCCTACCTGCGCGCGCCGATCAAGAACACGTCATTCCTCCAGATCACCGATTGGCGGACCAAGGCCGCCGACGAGTCCGTCGGGAGGTGGCTTAACGGCTTGTTCGGGCTCGGGGAGCCGACGTTGAGCCACCCGTTCACGGGCCCCGGCTATTTATAGTAAACGTCTGGTCTTACTCTACTACTCACGTGTACCAGACATTTCGGGGGAAAAAAAAAGGGCCGAGTAGTGCTGTTACTCCTGTATACTATATATACCTAGCGCATATAGACCTGTAGAAACACCTCATATAGACATAAGCACGATACCGCCAACTTAGGATATCGTCGCATCAAACAACCTCAGACCTCAAACTTCAAACTTCGCACCCCCTACTCCGCCGTCCCGGCCCCCATAACCCCCTGCCCGAACCACTGCGCGACGGTCTTGAACCTCTCGTCGCCCTTCTCGAGCGCGTCCCGGAACAGGTCGTGGCGGTCGGCCCTCTCGTCCTGGCTGCGCTTCATCGCGCGGACGGCCGCGTTGTTGACGGCGCACACGGGGCACTCGACCTCGCTGCCGTCCTCGGTCTGCTTGAGGCAGCGCTGGTGGAAGCTGTGCTTGCAGAGGAAGTGCACGGCCGGCAGCTCGAGCAGCCCGCCGCACCCGGGGCACCTCTGCGCCTGGAACACCGCCGGCTTGACGCCGAGCTCCGCCATCTCCGCGCGCTTCGACTCCGTCTCCTTGCGGAACGAGTTCGTCTGCCGCCGGTTCGACGCGATCTCCCGCCGCTCGCGCGTGATCGTCTCTCGCAGGTACGGCTTGATCATGCCCATCGTGGCCACCGCGTTCGAGCCCAGCGTCTGGATCACCTGCAGCGGCGCCATGAGCCCGTCGCGGTCGATCTTGCCGAGCACGTTGGCGAGCTCCTCCGGCCCCGCCTCCTCCAGGATTCGCGCATCGGACGTGAAGTACGCGAGCGCCGCGGGGTACAGCTGCGGTTCCTCGGGTCCGTACTTGCGGAGTGCTTTGATGGCCCCGCGGGTGTCCTTGGCGGAGGTGTAGGATCGGAAGATGTCAGATAGCAAGCCGGACTGCTCTTTGACTAGGGTTGTGCCGTCGCGGAAATCCGACAGATGCGACAGTAAGAGGACGTTTGAGTTCTCGATAGGGACTTCACGGCCCTCGATGAGCTTCTTTGCTTTGAGCTCCCACTCTTCTCTCTGTATTCCCTTTCTTTCGCTAGCTTTGTGCAGGTACATCTCAAATAGGGTCGTGTATATATCCGCTTTATCTGACTCGTTAAGAGAATCCTCCTTCAGACAGGCCTCCAGGAAGACGATGAACTCATCCGAATGATCGATGAAAGATGAAAATGCGGTTCGAGGAGGTGGCGGGGTATATTTCTGATCACCGTTCATTTCGGCCTCTATTATGGCGCCTGCGTCGCTAACAGTTGCCTGTGACCCCTGTCCGGTAGGGGTAGGAATTGCGGATGTGTTCATATATGGGAGTGGAAGTAGACTGGTTAGATTCTGCACAGCGGTTGTAGCACCAGCTACGAAACCACTGCTCGATATAGTTTGTGTTTCTTCTAATGGCATTTTGTGGACTTTCGGCTTGTATTTGCCTGTATAATAGTCGATGAATATCTTCGTAGTGTCACTCGGGCAATTCTCTAGGAGTACTCTCGCATATTTCATTAAACATGGATATGCCTATTCAAAATTAGCTTTCAAACAACACAGAAATTCAGGTTACATACCGTTTCAGCATCCAAATGCCATATGAAGTCGAGCGCTTCAGCATAGTTCTTGGAGTCTTCAATCAAAATATCCACCACAAGGTCGTTCTCCCCATGTTTTGTGGCGAGGTAAGCAGCCTGTTCAAAGTAACCACCTTGCCTACACATGGTTATGGCTGTGTCCAAGTCGAATTTGAGATCTCCCTCGGACTTGATAAACTTCTCCAGTTTATCGACATCCTTTAACTTAGCATAACAATTTAGCAATAAGGTCGTATGGTCCGCGGTGGCTTTGTGACGTTCGTGCAACTCTTCAAGATACTCGATCAAATTGTGTATCCTTTGCGTGTCGAGGAACTTCCGGATCACTTGCGAAGGTTCCGTATTGTCGATCGCCTTGATATACTGTGACATAGCGCTATCATAATCTCCTTTCTGATATAGATGGTCACCATATTTCCGGTAGATGACATTCTGTTGTTGTAAGTCCATGCCCGACTTCTGCGCAAGGTTGATGGCTAGCGGGAACAGATTTCGCTGATACAACAATTCGAGCCTTTGCTGCAATGATTTCTCGTGATAGTGATTGACCTGGTTTCGGTAAGCACATTATAGCATAAAAAACTAGAGGTTTATCTCACCTTCCCATCCTGCGTTAGAACATACAGGTCTCCCCATATCTGAAAGATTGCCTCGACTTCGGAGATGAGAGATTCGGAATGGGAAACTATTTGAAGGGCCGGGTCTACCATCGTGAACCTAGCGGCATTGAAAAGAGACTCTGTGTTTGTGCCCCCAAAACGACGTCTGAGACTGTCGGAGCCTCCACTTCCAGAAGCTGGGGGCGGCGAAATAAGCGCAACGTAGTCCTGGAAGGTTGATACTAAACTCGTGGCTCCATCGTTAGCAAAGCAAAGTCCCCTTCCCTCCAAGGTATAATAATACACAGCATCCTCCCGAACTACGATGATATCCCCAGTTTTGTTATTTATTGTCATGCATCCAGCGGCACAACCGGCATCCTCGATTGTCCTTGGAGGTTGGCCTTGACCTTTTCCTGATATAATCAGCTTCAGGAGTTTGGAGGTCGTTGCAACAAACAACGTCGTGAGCTTCGGATCGGCTACAAATTCGACACCTGTTATCGGCTCTTCTGATTCGTATACTATTCGTTGCTTCGTCCCTCGATCGTGTATTAGGTCGCCTCGTATTACCGTGACTGCTCCATTCGCGAATCCTACGGCAAGTTGTGATAGGTCATCGAGCGCGGTGAAAGACGATATCTACAGTATTCAGTTAGCTAGTAGTCTTCATATAATATTCCAAGTGTACTCACGGGGAACTGCTTTCGGCCATTGTTTATGTTTAGTGTACTCAGACACGTAGGCAATCCCGTCTTCTTTACAGGCTTATCCAGTGCCCAAACTTTCAATATTGGTTCATTACTAAGGTCCTCCTAATTACGATCAGCTCTATTCAAAGCCACACATCAATCATATATAGGGATCCTACCGAGACAGTTACTAGAAGACTTGTCCCTTCGACCTGGCGCATATGGGTAATGCGACCAGTCTCGTGTGCGTGGAAGCTCCGAATGATCTTCCAGCTAGGACCGATAATGCGTACATATCCATTATCGCTTCCTAGAAATAGACTCTCGGACCCGGAACAGACGCTCGATATCTCGTTATTCTCGAAGAATGATCGTGTCTCGTCGTCGCCGAGCTTGACTTGGCTAACTTCGAAGAAGTCGAATGCTTTCCACTACAGCACGTTAGGTAAAGCTGAATTTAAAGACTGAGCCAACATATCTTACCAAAAGCAAAGCCATGGCGTGTTTTTGAGTGTTAGCGACAATCAAATCGGCGGCATCAAGCCTTATTTGTTCATCGTTCCATGGAGGATTGTAGTTGTTATACCGATTGTCTACCTAATAGCTTAGGACGTCACCGCGCTGCAAGTTGGGAGCTACCTGCCTTATCGATAGATTAATACCTTTATATACAATTATCTTGGGTTGTACATATGGTATGCATATAATGGGTATTTTATTGATATATCCGAGGATTTATATATACACATGATATGCCTCAATAAATGCATGTTCACGTAAGTGCCCCTATTGTGATAGCAAGCTAGAATTCATTATATTAATAATTCAGGAATCTTTTATTAGAGATGAAAGTCTTAAATACTCCCATTTCATAGTAAACCACATGCATTATAAATTAGGTACGCATACTAGATTTCCACCTCTTAAACTCCTCGCTAAAACTGCCTGTATCCTTTCCAACATCAGCCACGCCCATAGGACTATTCCCTATATCGACCAGCGGTACCATTGATGGTCTGCCATGGGCGCACTGGAAAGGCAAAGCGCAGTCCGCCAACCGTTTCACTAGATCAACACATTCCTCGTGGGAAAGCAGGTCGTTGAACATTATGGAACTCCGGCATGCCCTCGAGTTAATCATCTCCAAGATGCCGTGGGGACACCCATAAAACCGAGACAGCCAATGTAATTCATTAGTATCCTCCATTTTCTGCGCCGTCTCAGTTTGCGTTGGCCGTAATGCGCCGTGACCTTGTTCATCAAGTTCCCATGCTTCCTTCCTTAGTAATTCGATAAGTAAACGGGGCTCCGCACGACACCGTTCAGCTATGCTAGGCGGTAGCCCAAGGACATTCAACTTCGGCCCTCCCTTGCCGTCAGAATTTGGTTTCGGTGTCGAGTTGACTTCAAATAAGACCCCCCAATGTGTGAAATACTCCATAGACCGTTCGAACTGGCGACTATCTTGACGGGAGATATCGAAGATGATGGGCGTCTCTAACGGCAATGCTTGTGCATAGATAGACTGCTGATGCTGTTCCATTGGGGGAGTAGATTTATCGTCCAGAACCACGAAATAATTTTTCATTAAAGCTTCGACCCGACATCTCTCATCCGCAGCATGTTGATCAATGATAACGAGTAATGAAGCCTCACTCGTCTCACTTTTACCTAGGTTTGACGAGGTCGAGGATAAAGGGATTTTAGCCAAGATGAACTTTCGGTCGACCTGTGCTATAACCCTAGCATTCCGTAGATCATCTTTAGATAGTCGACCTTGGATGTTATGAGAAGCCTGTGTAAAGTTCGGTGAGTTGAAGTTATACCCATGGCAACAGTTATCCGATGCCTTTGCTGCAAGGGCCAGCGCCTTTTCTTCGTCAAAGGCGACTGGAATTGGCGGCTCTTGCGACTGAAATACAGGATTGTCCCAGGATGACAAAAGGTCATCCAACCACTTGCTCCTCTCGTCTTTAGCGACTGGTTTAATGTTTGTGCGTAGCTTCTTTCTCAACGGTAGACGGCTAGCACGAGGTGTCTCGGCCGAGTTTGTTTGAGGCCGAATTACCAGGCCAGTTCGGCTATCAACAGAAAAAGTTTCTTTGGTCGTTGGATTTGTCCACAAGACTTCTTTCCTCTCTTCGACTAACGATGATTTCTCACCAAGGTCCTCTATCTCAGGGGTAGCCTTCTTGCTGATTTCGGGTACATCCATTTCTACGTCAGGGAAAGGAAAACGTAGCAGCGTGCCATCCGAAGCAACTAAGGGAGTATCTGAAATGCCGTCATTGCTCTCTATGCGTAACGTCCCCGTCACAGGAGTCTGCCCATGACCACATTCCTCAGCTTCTTCCTTGTCCGAGAGGATCTTCTCATGCAAATGAGCGTATTGAGGTTGTCCTGACTTAATATGTGTCCATGGATCGAATAGAGATTCAGGTCGTAGGCGAGAGGTGCTAGGAGCAAGATTAAGTCTGGTACTAGCCAAATCTCCAACAGATGACTGGCTTCGAGGTGTACCAATCCGACTGGTTCCAGAATCCGTTCTTGGTGTAGAGACCCTGGGTACGGATTTGCTATGTCTATCCCGAGAACTCGAATATCTGGATGGTAAAATCTTGCGAGGTCCAGAATATCTTGGGCGAAAGTGGTGTGCCTTGAGAAATTCGTAGACTACCGCAGTCAAAATATCAACAATTGCTTTTAAATCGTTGTGGCGCTCATTGAAGATCTCTTCCACGTCACAAACACCAGCTTCAGGAGTCTGCTCTCCGATATTTATTTTAATATAGAACATAGGCCATCGATCAACCCCTTTCCTACCCCTAAGTTCTTGATTGGTGTACCCGTCTGTTTTGAACCGACGATCTTTGGCTCTCCTATTTTGTTCGTCTTCATTGAGATCACCTCCACTCTCTTCTACTCCGAAGCTGGAATTTGCAAATAATCGATTAATCTCTTCGTACAGAACGTTTGATCCGTGCTCATTAGACACGGGTTGGACGCCTATGCTGATAAATTGTACTTGCCGAGATATTATCGGAATTAGCGACACTGCTCCTACGATGGAGACTAAACCTGCCGATGCTTTGAGGGGCACCCATAGATCTCTGGAATGATCATCACATAGCTGGGCTTGGAATAATGCTTTTGAAATACGAGTAGTTAGGTTAAGAGTGTCATTTTTCTCGCCTTGGAGCATTGAGAGGCCTTCAGGTATTCGGATTGCGAAGGTGCGTTGGTCCACAGAATCTCGAAGCGATATAGATACCTGACCTGGCCAAGCAAGTAGCAAGGCCACAAGGCCACGCTTAAGTCTTTCCCAGTCCTTAGCATGAACGCCTCTTTCAGCATCGATAGCCCTCTGCTTGACTCTCACGGGCATCGACCCAAAAAGGTCCCGAACAGTTGCTCGAGTTCCATGAGGAAAGCTTAACAGCCTTTGTTCTGGTAACGCTGGGATATGTCGTGCCAAGACTTCGGCGTTGTGGATTTTAATTGTGTTGTGAGAGTGATAGCCATGATGATGCGATGTAATAGACAGCAACGACAAAGCAGCCACGGACGCTATAAAGGTGCCATGTCGACCATGAATACTGTCATGAGCAGGATATTTAGAGGTATAATGCAGTTTGCCGAGACCACCTGTAGACCTAAATTCGCTAGGTGGTATTCCTAGACCATTGTCCTCAACAGAGCAATTACCTCGAGTATAATCGATAGATATGGTGATTTTAGTAGCCTCGGAATCTAGCGAGTTCTTGATCAAGCCATATACGACGTTATTAAGCGAAGTTATGGTGGTAGACGATTTGATCTGGGCAATGACATTCTCCGGCAAATGCTGGATAGACATTGCTGAGCAGAAGAGTTTCTTTCGTTTCTCATTTTCGACATTCGTCGATTCGTCTAATAATTTCGATTCGTCTAATAATTGTCATGCCTAGCTTCAAGATCCATCATCAATCATGGAAACTGGATGTTCCAGTTTAGGTATGGGCATACACTACCTAGACAGCTAGATACACTATTGAGTTGAATATTGAAGTTAAGGGAGGATGAACTTCCAAGTTCAGCCACATTTTCTTGTAAAATTAATGGGTACATCGCTGATGACGTAATTTAAACCTTGTTCCAGGTCTAACTTAGTGGGGAATGAATGCATCAGCCTCAGAAATTGGGGGGAGAAAGCAGGGACCATTTTCGGGTAGTTTAATTGGCCTGTGCATGTCGGTAACAGATTTAGGCCAAGGCCGCAGTTCCAGGACCATCGCACTTCCACTACTCTCCATCACCGATGATGCTATTTCTAAGAGAAACAACTTCATCCCTACATACTGTTTGTTAACTAATCAATTTCGGCACATTGGGCCGCATCCATTTCTACCTCACTACTGAAGCCTAACATAGAGTGTTCATCTTCGAAGATTACAGCTTCAATGCCTTAAATTTTGATTGTAAAAAAGAAAGAAAAAGAAAGAAAAAATCAAGCCCCATCTCTCCGTGTCCACACACAAACGGTAGCACTGGACTGGATCGTCATCGCATAACTGCCCAACTCCATCCGAGCACGTACATTTGTGTATGCGGATTAACCCTCGTCAATTGGCAAACTGAGGCCTCGCGCCAATATATCGGATACGATCTTTTAATCCGAAGCCCACCTAGGTCCCCGCATTTGTCCTTTAACATCGTCGTCGTTCGTCGTTCGCTGTTCGCTGTTCGTCGGTGAAACTTTACCTTTAGAAACCTTTGCTTGCTCCAACAATATTTTACAGTTTAACCGCCACCGCTTTATATACACTCTATCACCCTCTATATCCAACCCTAAGCCCCAGATGGCTATGACTGAGACATCCCCACTCCCTCCCAGTACTGGTAAATACTCTCTCTCGGAATCCCATCCCATTTTTATTTATCATCCGTTCTTTTACTCCGTACTCCATACATCCCTTCCTTGACCTTGACCTTGTCCTTGTCCTTATCCTTATCCCCGTCTCTTCCACATTCTTAACTTCCAAATTTAGGCGACGAGACTGCTTCTCTAACACCTACTACTACGATGGTAGATCGTCAAGAACGCACAGGCCGCAGACGGCCATTCTCAACATGGGTCAAGAAGCTCGCCAACTTCAAGAGCGGCTCCTCCTCCTCTGCCGCCGCCACCGAGAGTAGCCGACACAATAGTCACCCCAAGCGCGATGCCACTCCTAAAGCCACTAAGAAGCGACCTTCCAAGAATAACAACCCATACCCACAGTCTAGCCGCATCGGCATCGCCGTCCAACCCACCCATCAGAGTGACCCGTCTTTCTCAACGTCCCACAGTGCCAGACTATCGGATCCTTCCATAGCTCGAAGAAGCCACTCCTCGACAGGAACATCCAATGACGAGGCCTTACCCCCCACCGCCGGTGGCATGTCAGCGGCTCCCACCTTGTCGACCGACTACGAAGCCGCACACTCCCTCCACGCCCCCTCAAACATGGCATCATCCGTGACAGGCACCAACCGCACCACATATGGGGGCCTCGACTCCCGAAAAGGAGGAGACAGCACCTTCTCCTCTCCAGCGCCCTCGGTACGCTCCCTCACAACGACCCTCACGACAATCCAATCGATGGGCCCCAACGGCACCGTCAATGCCCCGCCCCATGCCGGCCACTCTTCCAACCAAGCCAACTCTAACTACCAAACCATCCAGTTCACCCAGCCCTTCCCGACAAGTTCTCCCGCGTCTGCGATCCCGCCGTACCTAGCGCCGCACACAGGGCCGGGCTACCCGACCACCTACAACACGGCGACGGCCAACAACCTACTCACAGACAACGCGTCCATCTTAACGCTCGCCTCATCCAGCAAGCGCCGGCGCCGGCGTTCCATGGACACCGACGCTTCGGTGCGCGCGCTCGCGCCGTCCTCGCTCTGGGGCGGCAGCCGCGAGTCGCTGCCTCTCAGCGTGCTGAGCGCCAATATCGACGGCAGCGGCGGTCTGCACCAGTCGACCTCGCGCATCGCCGCCGGCGAGCGCACCAGCATATACTCGACCACGCCGATGCCTGGCGAGCGGAACAGCCTATACGCTCCTACCGCCGGGAAGCAGAGCATTGCGGGCGACGCAGCCAGCATACGTAGCGGGTTCTTAGGCCATGGGCGCGCGGATAGCATTAGCGGCAGCGTGGCTGGTGTGAATAGCCCTCTCGTATCGCCACGCGAGGCCGCGGAGAAGGGGGCTGTGGCTGAGGAGAAGGATGAGGGGGTGGGGATGGGAATGGGACCAGGAGCGAGGGAATAAGAGACGAGACGGGGGATGGTTAAGGCCTTGTGTAATTGTTAAGGAAGAAAACCGCTCGAGGAGAGAGACAAAGCTCAAGTACGCGAACACGAACTGCGACCGTGCCGGTATGCTCGCCAAAAGAAGTCGCCCGAAATAACGTCTTCGCGTCTATCTACATCAAGACCACCGTGGGCGATCATATTACAACGGCTTCAAACCTGTCGACTGAGTATTTAGCGATTTTATCTATCTGGAGGTTTAGCAGGGTACGAATAATGGTTTCAACGCGACGACACATCACATCAACATCAACATCGCGTTCCACGACAGCGGACTACGATAATGGGAGGGGGGGTTTTGTTTTCCTGTTACTTCTTTACTGAGTACTGCACGGGGGTGGAACAACACTCATCACTTGGCTCGACGGCCGTCATAGGAAGGATCAAGGCATGGATTGGAGTGGCAAATTAGATACCCGTTTACTGAATTTAACTACGAGATTGCGATTTGGGGAATATGCTGAGTTTCATATAAACTTGATTCTGATCCTGATCCTGGGCCTAGAAGGATCTCTATGTTTGACTAAGGGTAAAGGTAAATTGTAAAGGTATAAATGGAGTTGAATGAGTGAGTCGCGAAAATAAGTCCTAAGCACAGTATATACAAATCCTCCGATCCGTCGGTATCTTCAAAATACAGCGAGATCCCGCCATATATGTACCCCATATGTTCGATCCAATCAAATTTGTACGATTCGACTATGTAAATGATCCATTGATTCCCGCCTGCTATATTCACAACTGGCCGTCGCTAGGGACCTGGAAGATGGAAAATAGATAAAGATAATAGAGATGAATGATTAGTTGTAAGGCAGGGGATCGAGATCCAAGCCTGCGACGGAGAACTTGAAGGAGTCGTTTCTGTTGCGGTTGTTGTTAGATAAGCGCAATGACTAATTAGAGCTTTTCAAGCACGAGAAAGGGTGTGAAGGTAGAAAGGGAAGGGGAAGGAAATGTGAGGAGATGAAGGAGGCATCATACCTCGAATAGCTCCCAGCCGCATCCAAATCCAGCCTCCCGCGGATGCAGTCATCGAAATCAACGTCGGCGTAGATAATTCCCTTCTCGTCCTCCCACTGCGGTCCGGCGATGACGTCGCCGAACGGGGAGATAATGCTAGATCCGCCACGCGAGGCGAAGCTTCTAGCGCCACTAGTCTTTGCCGGCGCAGTTTCTTCCCCCTCGACTACGGCTGGCGACGAGAGCTTATGTTCTCCATTGGGAAGAACAATCTCGTTACCGTCCTCGTCGATCACGGAACCCCTCCTGCCCTTATGCCCCCCGTTTGTTGCCGCTCCATGCGCGGAAGCGGCGGGATCGGCCGAGGGACCTTCGGGTACGCACATGTTCGAGCTGACGACGAAGCAGCGACCCTCGAGGGCTACGGTGCGCATCACTGCACCAGTCTAAGTCAGCACTTTTCCTATAAAAAAAAGATTTGCGTATAGGAATAAGGTACTTACGTCCCAGCCAAGCGTCGCGATTATCCGCTGTCGGCGCAAGATACAGGTTGACATTTTGCGCGTAGAGGCTCTGTCGTAGGAGCGGCATGTAATTCTCCCAGCAGATCGCAGCAGCGAGGTTGATGCGAACGCCACGGATAGTAGTGCTTACTGCTTTGAGGGTCGCGGGCGAGCCCGCCGCCCAGATAAGTCGTTCCGAGCCTGTCTATTTCTCATTAGTTAGTCATCATGTGTCTCGATTTCATAAACCAGTTATAAGCCCCAGCCGGTCTCCGTCGTGTTTGATATGTGACCAGCTACGCAACCCATATCCGCGTCAATCTGGCCCGGACTCTCGCAATATTCTACTCTCCAAATCTCGAAGCTCCCTTTTGGCCTTTATGAGTTTGGTACTTTTTCCCGTGGTAGTATAGATCATCTTGAGATTTCGCAGGGAAATTATCTCGGCCCTTGGCGGCAGCTTGTGCTCTCTTGCTATGTCCACAGCCATTGAGAAGCTATTTTCAGCTTCGGCGAAGTTGTCTAACCGTAGGGATATCCTCCCGTCCATGGTTGCCAGAGAACATGCCTCTTCTGGACTTATTGGGAACTTGACGCTCATTCCTTCAGTGTCTAGAATGGTTTGGATTGTACCATGTGCCTCGAGAAGCCGGTGTCTTGGCGTTGTGTCGTCAAGATTCGCTATCATTAGGCGTACCTGGACAAGAAACGACCGCAACATAGAACTGGGCCAATCGGGATGAGAAGCTAGCCAGTTCTGATATTGTTTCATCACTTCCACCATGCCTTCCAGAGAGTTTGGTGCATACCGCCAGGCTCTTCGAGCAAGTTCAACGACGTCATCCTTTGGACCGAGATAATATGCTAGCTCCTGATATAGAACACGTAGAATCTCCTCGACTATCTCGTCGATGCCCTCCTCTAGAGTGATAGCGTCCTTCCATATCAGAGTCAACGGGTGCTTTACACCGAGAACTAGCGAGGAGAGTTCCCCAACGTGCATTCGAAACATCCGAAGCAGGAGAGGATGCCCGGGCCAGGTAAAACGTAAAAGATAGAGTAACATGACTATAAACTCAGGTATCTCATCCTTCATAGAATCTTTCAATTTATTTAGAGACGAGTCCAAAACTTGGAACATCTCGGTGGGAGAAGATGTGCGTTCCATAGATAAGTGCAGGGATGCGAGCTCGTCCCACGCTCCGATCATGCTTGACCTCGCGCTATTGAGAACTAAGGGTGCCGAGTTTCGAGTAGCGTACCCGTCGGGGGTTAAGACCCAGCGTGATTGGGGACCCGTTGCGCACGCTCCCGTATAGTCTCTCAAGACAGTCATGATCTCTTCCAATTTCCGAGTTTCTGGCGGCGAAGAGAGAGCAATTGGTACTGGCGACGGCGTCCGAGCAACAACTATCCTAGAAGGTGTCCTTTTATACGTGTCTCCGAGTTTAGATAAGAGGTCTGGTTTGCTTTCCACGTAGCGTCGTATTTTCTCAAGATCCACTTGTCGACCCCTAATGTAGAATTTGGAAGACTTTCCGGCGGTCTCTCTTTCGGATTTCTGGCGGAGCAGTTCCAAGACCTCGTGTTCTTTGAGTTTCTTGTCGAAGCCCCAGGTCTTGATTCTTTTCTTATACATTCCCATCCTACATATTATAAGACGGAAGCTTCGGAAAGCACGGGTTAATTAGGTAGGCAGGCAACTTACGTAGCGTAGAATTTATAGTCCTTCGCCATGATCTGTTCGACTTGTTTAAGAGTTTTATTCTTCTCTAGATAGAGATTCTTAATGATGTCTTTGTGATACTCCCATTCCGATGGGATTGCGTAGGGTTTTGACCGGTGCTGAAGTTGTAGACCAGAGTACGGTATATTGGGCGGCGATTGGGAATCCATCTTGAGGAATATGAACTCCGAAGTGTTCCAAGTGAAGTCATTGAAAGTAGTGCGGCCGGACGATTAATAAGGGGTTGCTAAATAGCGTACTAGGTAATATGTAAGGCTATGGGAATAGCCATATTTAGTCTCGCCATCCTTGAACGATGCCCAGATGGCTTGGCGCAACTGCAGATGCGATTGGTCAAGCAGACAAGGATGTTTGTTGATTGGTCATCTCCGGTTTGGATAGGATTTGTCGACACCCCTTGATAAGTTATTCTTAGGTATGGAAATTCAAACTTACTGGCTGGACTTTTCTTCTCTTCCCAATGACGCCCAGTTTCGGGCAAACGTAGACAGCAGAGCAGTACAAACTACCACCAGCCTTTTCCACGAGCCCGACAACGATGAAAACCCCCGTGTCCCGTGCGATCCGTTCAAGTTCCTCCCTGGTCCCATCACCCCTGCTCACCGGTGATCGGCCATCCCTAGCTTCTGCTGCGTCGGCCCCCAACTGTCGCCTTACCCAAGCCTCACCAGCACCGGCACCATCACCGACAGTATCTCCTAGATCAACGGCGCCCTTAAAATAGCGTAAAAAGTCATCTCTACCCTCAGCAGTCCTAAAGCCAATTTTGCACCCAAAATCAAAGCCGCGGGGATAACCACCTAGGTAGGCTTCTGGAAGCAACAGAATATCGGCCTTATTAGCCGCCGCACGACCAGCTACATCTTGTAACTGTAGAAGGGTTTCTTTGGTTGTCGCCAGCGTCCCTGGAGATGCCGTAGCGAGCCGGATCTTTGGAGGCGTCATTTTAAATGGCGCAGGTGCTTCTTCGTTGGAGAATGTAGCGCAGCGAGGTGTGAGTCCTGACTATAAAAATAATCTTCAAAAAGATCAGCGCAAAAAGATATCTACGGATAAATATCTTAGACTAAGTTTTTGGAGAAGAGTTGATGCAAACTTACATGTAGATATCTCCCCTCACTCGGCAACAGCATGCAATTCAGAACCTACCCCGCTCCGTCTCGTGATCTGGGGTACATTAGTTTAAAGTTTTGTAGGCGCTGATGTAGGTACGGATAAGTAAAAAATAGGGAGGTACGGCGCTAGCTATTAGGTACATGCAACCACCTAAAGTATCGCCAAGTAGGTTGTCGCCCTTATACATCATATCATCCTTCACCACCTTGGCAGATGAACGGCAGAAAATTCCGTTGACCTTATTATTTTGAACGTCCTACCATGACGCCGATTTTCTTTCAACTTGTAACAACAACAACCCACACAATCACTTCTCGTCCCTGACTACCCAAAACTTCCCACTTCACTTTCGTTAATTCGGCTCCCGTGAATATTATTCATATTGATTTTATTCACGATAGTGTTTCTACTTTCTACTTTCTCTTTTCCAAGATAACTTTTCTTTACAATGATTCCATTTGGTGAATTCCGTCACGTCAATCTTTCCACGTCGACTTCACCACATTGATTTCACAAAGGGAAATTTATCTAAGCTATCGTGTCCAAGATAACTTCACTTCGTGAACATTATCACATTAGTTCCTCCACGTCGATTTCTTGAAGGTAGGTAGTTTAACTTACGTTGTCGTCTCTGCGATATTTCCATTGAAACAATTTCACCACGTAAGTTCTATCACATCAACTTCTTCGCGTTGACTTCATCACGTCGATTCTATCAAGGTAAATTTACTAACACTATCTTCACCACAATAGCCTCACTACTACAACTTCATTACGTGGACTATATCACGTCAATGCCACAACTGCATTGAGCTCTCATCGCCGACTTCACCACATCCAACCAAGAACACAGAAGTCACCATGTCGAGCCGCACAAGGTATGTATATAATCCCATCCCCACCATCCCCACCACGATAACCCTCCTCCCACTAACCTCGCGCACAGAAACGCGGCTATTAACGAGTTGACGCTTGCTTTCAGCAAGTTGACCATAGCCTCGCCTCGCGCCAGCGTCTACGGCGTCTTCCCGGCCGAGCTCTGGATGCTGATCCGCGACCAGCTGAGCGAGAAGGACGACCGCAGCAGCCTAGCCAACCTGACGCTCTGCAACAAGGCGTTCAAGGACATGATGCAGGCGGCGCTGTACTCGGAGTTCATAACCGACAGCGACGAGGCGCGGCACCCGCGCTCCGTCGCCGCCTTCCTGGCGACCGTGTCGCTCTCGCCGCGCCTCGCCAGCTTCGTCAAGTTCGTCTGGGTCGGCACCGTGCTCGCGGACGACGACCCCTTCGTGTACAGCGCGGCCGAGTCGTTCCTGGAGCGGATGGACGACGGCGTCGCCCTGCTGCTCCTGGCGTCCATAAGCGGGAGCGAGATCAGGACGTCCCAGATCCCGTCCATGATGATGGAGATGCTGCCCTCGCTGCTGCCCAACCTCGAGGAGCACACCCTGCACAAAGGTTTCCTCCCCAGCACCACCAGCACCATGGGACGGGATTATGTGAGACTGTGGGCCTCTCAGAGCCCCACCAACCGTCTCCCGCTCTTGAAGCACCTCAACATCAGCTACAAGAAACCCATGGTGCACTTTGCCCTCTTCCACCTCGTCGACCAGTTCTCGACAGCGGCACCTAACATTGACACCCTCCGCTTCCGTATATTTCGGGCCGACTGGAACGGAGAGAAGGTGTACCAATGCCTAGAGCAGGGCAGCCAGCTGAACGAGTCTTTCAAGAAGATAAGAGACTTCCAATTCGAGACCGACGACGAGTCAGAGGTCATGGAAGCTTTCCACTTCCTCTGGCGTTGTCGTGAGCTCGAGAGTATCGAAATGTTTGCTGCGGATATGGATGGCCACGAAGATTGGACTCTGTACCTGGATTCCATTATGTATCTTCGGATTGATTTCCAGCACATGAGTGAACTAATTCTCAATCCCGTCCTCGGCCCAGCCGTTCGGCTCCCGCCCGCCATCCCCCCCAACCGTTGCATCTACACCTCGTTCTACACCCTTCGATACCAGGAGCACCTCAAGCACGTGACTGTCAACGAGCCGCTCATAATAATCTCGTCACGTATGCGAGAAGACGATACGACCAAGACGCTGGTAGATTTTCTACCGGAATCTGTGGTAACCCTGCGCATAAAGGACGCCACCACCGCCCTTTACTGGGGGATCTAGCATCTCTCCTGGAATGTTGTGCATCATGGGAGGTTTCCACGCCTCAAGCTGGTCTTGATCTATCTTAAGCAAGAGGTTCGAATGCAAGCTCTAATCCTGTCAAATCAACCCAAACATCGACAGCTCTTCGGCGGAACTGGGGTGGAGTTTAGATTCATCACTCCAAGCCAGACACAAACCTCGCATAATACTTAATACTGGGATGGACAGTGATAGGTTGTTTGGAGATGGGAAAGGATAGACTAGACACATGGACAAGAAGTTGTCTGTCCTGTGTGTCTAGTCCATGTGTCCATTGCTTTGCTGTGTTGTGTGGCCCCATCGTCGCAGGGGCTTCGGGTCTGTGTTTTATCCGATATCATGGTCTTGCTGTATGGAGTTTTAAGAGTTGGATGGAATTTGGATGGAATTTGGATGGAATTTGGTTTACATGAATCGATTTACAATGACGGGTGGATGGAAGAATGTAAGCATACATACCTCTTCCACCCAAGTCAAAAAGAACAATTCGTAATATCAAGCAACCCCTTTTTGGCAGATACCTTTGGGACAATCATATTGTACGGTCCTTGTCCAACAAGCAAACAGATAAATACCTCGTTCAAAATATGAAAAATATGAAACAAGCAACATATCAATTAAGCCAGTGGTGGAAAGACACACTTATGTAGACGTGTGAAACTCTATTTATTAGTTTCTTTGATGAAAGTGAGAAGACCAACTCCACTGCCTGATGCCTCAATGCCATCTACTCAGGGGTGGGTATCTCTGAACAGGTATTAGTAGTCCTGTGAGGACTGAATCGTTTATACATCGTAAAAAAACCGCATGCAATCTCAAAGTCGTCGCATCGTCAAGTGAAGAGAATCCTTGTCATCGTGTACCATCCATGCACGAGCTGACCAATAGCATTATGTGACTTGATTGTCTACCCTCTCAATATTAAATGCACTGCTTTCCATGATCCGAAACTCCGCCTAACCTAGTCAAAGACTCTTCAAGCTGCCTACAGCATGAGAGCAGCCAAACCGGCAGCGGCAATGAAGCCAGCAGGCGCTGCAGTGCGTTGGGCAGCAGGGTTCGACGTAGACGAATGCGACTCACTGCTTGAACCAGTGTGAGATTCACTACCGCTCTCGGAAGCCTGGCTGCTTGCGGTTTCTGTGTTGCTGACAGTAGTCGCCAAGGTCGAGCCATTCGTGGTGATGCTCGACTCGATGACGCTTGCGGTGCCAGATCCAGATTCGGTACCAGAAACAGCCGTACCTGATGAGGAACTTTCACCAGAGAAGATAGTACTGGTGACAGTAGATTCAATGGCGCTACCGCTAGCAGTGAAGGAAGTCTCAAATGTTGCGGTCGAAATGGGGATTAATCCGGTAGTACCAGAATCTAAGGATAGCACATTAGTATATAGGTATCATAGAAGAGGAAGTGTCGCCGTAGCTGCCAGTGGCAAGAACGACTGAAAAACTCTTACTACTGCTTGATTCCTGAGTACCCTTTGGATTTGTTAGTAACCATATAAGTGACAATCAGGAATTGGGTAGACTTACAACTACTGGGTTGTTGGTTGCAGAAGCGGTTGCAACAACAGTGGTGGAAGCAGTGGGGTTGGTTCCGGTCTACAAATGATAGGAATTAGCTGATGTCAACATTGATGATAGGGGATAATTGTAACTTACAGCAGAGGGAATTCCAGATACGTCAACACCGACACCTATAACGAAGGGTTAATATCAGAGCTATCCATAACCAAGCAATCTGACAATATCGCAGTAGGGTACTTACTAGCGCAGTATTGACTACCGTACTGGATAACTTGCTGTGCGAGGGACTGGTCCTGGCACGACTCCGTAGCGCAGTCTCTAACTCCGTATATGAAGTTCTGCTTGGTGCAGAGGCACGAGGGTGCGACGTCAGTGCAACCGAGCTCGGAAGCCTGGCTCAACATGTTGTTGACACAGGTTTTCTACAAGACGGATAGTTAGTATCAACCAAACTATTTCAGAACCATTTAAGTGGTCGTTGATTCATTTAAAATCGGGAGGTAAATAAGGAATATCACTTACACCACAGTCGGGAAATCCCGAAGGATAGGTAATTTCCTGGGCTGCAGCAACGGCCGCGCCAACACTGATGAGAATTGCTGAAGCCTTCATTTTGGACGACGTCGAATGTGGGATGTCGAAAGGTTGAGATTGGTTGATTATCTACCAAGAACGGTAAGAATTATTCGTATCAAAAGAAGACGGTAAAAATGGATGCTCAAAAAGCGTACAAAATTCTGAAGATGTGTGGGATGAGTGTGTGTTTACAGTTGTGATGCTTGTGGAAGATGAATGTGTCTCTGAGTTTTGTTGTGGGAAAATGTTGTGGGAGACGATGAGAGAAATGAGATTTCGAGATTTGGGAGGAAGAGGGAATAAGGAATTAGGAATAAGGGAGGGGCAAGTTTTTGATTATCGGTGGACAGACACACAACGAGGCAGGCACTCATGTAATAAGAAGTAAGTGCGATGCTCATCTATCCTTAGAGGAAAGCGTACCTAGATCCCCGTGTGAGGAGGTAATTTCCTTCGGTTGTGTATGTGTTTGTGTGATGTAAGACACGAAACGAAGATGCAGAGGGGAAACAAGTTCGGCGTAAAGAAATGACCGACTAGGAAAGAGGAGAGAGAGTATTTGCTTAGATGAGAAGGAAAGGTCTCACACTAATAAATGCAAGTAGATAGTGGAAAGTTCAAAGTTCAAAGTTCAAAGTTGAAGGTGAAGGTGAAGGAGAGGGACTATAGAGTTGGGATGTGCGTGTGTGACGTGTAATGGAAAGAGCTGGGATAGTAGATATATGGATGTGCCTGTATATAATTACTTACCGATTAAAATGGGAAGGGAATCGTGTTGATCAAGAGACGTGAGATTGCAATAGAATCTAGGTAGGTTGCTGCCGCTCTGTAGACTTGAAGATTGAAGATGGGAGATATAAGAGAAAGAGTTGACGAAAGTCTGCAGTTTCAAATGTTTAAATTAAGTATTGTTACTTGCAGGTGCTTTCTCAGGTGACAGGTAAAAGTAGGGAGGACCCGTGAAGGAACAAACAACAATGGGATGGAAATCGGCTTCTAAAGTGATTAAATAGCCTTGGATATAAATTAGGTCATACCTTGGAAAAGAAATCAACCTCTTACCTTCCATCTCAAGTACGTAACTTATGTAATATGATTGATAGTTTCGTCACGCAGTGATGTATTATCGTGCAACTTAGCAATTACTTGCATGAAGATAGCACCTGCAATGTGTAAATCGGTACCAATCATAAGTATTGTATCCTTGTACATATTCTATACACGTGCTTCCATGATGCCTGTACTTACATGTAGGAGGCCCTTAATACCTTGACTATTGATATATTGTATATGCACTACAGTATTCTTAAAGTTCTAGGCCATATATGATAGCTTCCCAACCTCCTCGTTCCTTGACGGTTAGGCTGTCGACACTATCACTAGCCCTAACAGCACTTAAGACTTAAGCATACATATAAGTATCTTTAGTGCCGGGTTATCCATAATAATCTTGATTCAGATCGCCCGTAAGGAGAATTAGCATACTTGGCACGGGACTTGACAGCTTAGCTGCTTAGATTGACTTACATCATCGAGTAGGGCATCAACTACTTAGCTGCCTTGGTTGCGAGAGAATCGTTAGACTACCCAAGTAAAAAACAAGGCTAGACGAGGTAAGGCAATTTATGGACTGTTTTCTAGTGGTGATGATTATTAGTCGTTGATACTCAAGCTGTTTTCAAGCTGTTTTCGAGCTGTGCTGGCCGAATAAGGGAAGGCTAATATATCCATAGTCTACAAGTGGAAATAATGGATGATAGTATGCAAGCAACACTAACCGTGACGGGTAGGAGCATACATGATTGCGGGTACGATACTGAATAATATTTTTGATATCGATGATCAGAAAATTTCCATCGTATCCACTTGTATGTATAATTGTATCATCACCAAGAACACTTGGGATTGGTGATGCTGTATATTCCAATCGCCCTATGGCAGCAAACTTGAACATCTAGCACGTGGTTCCTATTACCCACTCTGCCTGCTTGGATGGACTGGATGAGTTACTAGCTGCTAGGAGGTATTCTATTGTCAAAAACCAAGTCACAGAATTAGCCACACAAAGAAAGCGGATCCTCATTCTGCTGTCATCAATTCGGTAACAATCCTTAAATTATGGGTCCTCATGATGCTATCAGCTTCAAGTTGTTGAAATAAAGCAAGAAAATCCCGGGTTTCCTAGGTTTTCTGGGAAGAGAAAACTTGAACTGATCTCAGCTCTACGAAACATGCTGCAAGGGTTAAAAGACTAAGGTGATTACTGCATATGGACAACTGGACATGGCAATCCGGTGATCTGATTGGCCAAGAATATCTAGGGCTATGTAACCTGCTGTAGATTACCTGCTACGAGTGCCGCTAGCCGTAGTACCCGCGTGGACCTAGCTGATCCTACTACCTTGGTAGCATTGCTAGAAACAGCATAAAGCTTTTAAATAGTAATTTTCTGTTTTCTAGCGTGTTCAATCCATATTACCGTCCAGCCGTCGAAGCACAAATATGGTTTGAAACAAGTATCCGAATGTGGTATTGAGATTTACGACACAGCAAATATAACATGTATGTCCCACAATTGATCACCGCTAAGAAAATGGAAAGTGAAAAAAATGCAAGGAACAGTTGGAGCTGTCTAAATTCTATTTACTACTGATGTCATAAAGTTAAACAGCCAATAGTATAAAAATCCCCACTGTCTAATCCATGCTTTTTCGATCTTGCCCCGCATGAGCTGTTCAACTTCTCCACTCCACCTCGACGAAATATCTTGAAGCGTTCCTGGTCCAACGACAAGCCAACCGTCAGTTTTTCAAGCGAGGTAACATAGTTCCAAGTTTCCTGCATCGTCAGACCACCGCCATTGTTAATATCACGATGTTTACAATCCCAACAACATCGTTTCCATCGTCCTATCGAATGAGGTCCTAACCGATGACCGATATGCGTTACGTACCCAGTTGTGTTGAAAAAGCAAAAGTTGAACAAGCGGATAGGCGGGATTCCCCTCAATTGATCTGCTGATATTGATAAAATATATTCCTCGTCACATCAGGTTTTCATGGCGGCGATTTTGCCTTGACAACTAACTGTCTCGATGTGTTCCGGTATCCTGGTTTGATGGCGTCCCGATTCGTGTCACTCCAACCACCTTGTCAAGCTGCTAAGCTGATACCGTTACCCCGGGAACATATTCCGCCCTGGTCGATAAGGTGAATAGATCGGCCGGGACTTGCAGATGAATCCACACCTAGGCTCTCACCGTCTCGTTTCAATATCGAACTCGCGGGGCTGGCCAAACCTCTGAAGAAGGACGGGAGACGGCAAGTTCTAGTCGTGTCTCCCATCTCCGTGACGGATGGCCCTACGAATAGAAGTAAACCTCGGTTTTCAGCAAACTTCCTACTGTACCTGGTAATTATCACGTTCAAATTTACCATCTAGTAAACTAGGGGTAGGGGTAGAAAATTATCGCGGGAAGAAAGCCTCCTCGCCAAGTGAAACATCTTGAAATTTGCACCACTGTTCTGTGCGACATTCGACAGAACCCCTCCCTCGCTGCTTGCCAGCCACCGCAAGCCTACCTACCTAATTCAAGCAAGCCGATGTACAACTGATCACTAAAGATGTTCGTTGGTCTAACGAACATCAACCTACCTCGTCTGGAGGCGAAAATCCTGGCCGCCTTATTACGTAGACGACAGACGCACTAGTGCCTTGGTCGATGTCCCGCGCACACCTAGGTCGTCATCGAACGGAGTGACAGCATCTTCCACCCGATTCCGCCGCTCACGTATCACCGAAACTCGCATGCGGTGTGCTCCAGCTAGAGAACTTTCTCAAGTCGCGGTCTACGAGGTGGCAGAATGGCGTCAAATTAAATGGGCCATGTGCGAGTGACAGTGTCTAACACTGTACAAAAAATTCTATCCCTTGGACTACCAATTCAGGTAACTTACACGAGTTTTGGCTGGTAAGCAGTGCTGATTAGGTAACCAGGAGATAGCAAAAGCGCACAGTGCTTTACAGTAATATTGACACCAGTTCGCACATGGCCCATTTAATTTGACGCCATTCTGGGTGGCTAAATCCGTTTTGGACAGAAGAATCACGAACGTGGCTGTAAACGGCAAGGTGAATCCTGTGCGACGACGGCCTCGGCCTTTTCTCATCGAATGTCTCGCCGGTGCTGTAGGACGCGTGTCTAGCCGTACTGAAAATTTACGAACTCGTCGGAAGTCCGGCAGGTGCTTGATGTTTGGTCTGCCCAGATTGAGGATTTAGATGTTCTCGTTTGACACATAGGGAATTATCCGAATGGTCTTACATAGTTCACCGATGAAGTGTTAAGGACAAAAAGATCTATAGGAAACACTTCTGTCGAAAGGGACATTCCCAAGTACAACAATCTCGAAAGTACCACTGTGTTTCTGCTGAAATATACCTAGAACTCACGGAAGATAAAAAGTAGAATATCGCCTCATTAGCTTGTATAATTCTTTTTCGGAAGGCAAAGCTACCTAACTTTGCGATGTTTCTCCGCGTTTGGAGTGAGGATGTTGAAGATAGTGTCATGGGGATTTTATAAGGAACGGTAAATAATCCACGAATTCCTACTTTTTGATTAAAGGCTTTAGTGTAGACTAATTATATGTTATGCTTTATCACGACTACTAGAGTCAGAGCAGATTCATTATTATATGTCAATTGATCTTAACCCCATAGGAAAAGGGGTGAGCATATGCCGCCGTCGGATATGCAGACGGGCATCTCATGATAACGCAAGTGGCAACGCGTTAGAAAACGTTGCGAAGTATCATACAAAGCTCATACAAAGACCCATGCGCAGGAGCTGATTAAATGCTCCGTAAACCCCAATCATTATACAATCGTGTCGATGCGTAGCGTTTACCCTTTGCTTCCCCACGAGGCCCAGGCAATGCACCAGGCAGACCGGGGTCTGAAGCAACCGAACTTCCATTATGTTATGTCCATCATTAGCTACGTATCGTCATCACTTCATCTCGTCAGATTCCTTAACCGCTGCACATAACACACGATTCTGGGTTCTCGATGCTGCCTATATAGATGTTAGCATGGGTTGGTTGGAGAGGTAACTGTTCACTTCAACTTACAAGCTAGGACGGCATCAGCGTAGATGTCATACTCACGCTCTTTGCTCTTGTCCTCCTTGTCTTCATCCTGACCAGACTTCTGACTATCAATAGCCGGCTCTGGAAGCTCCTCTTCCTTGACCTTTTCAGATGGTTCGGTGGCCAGAGCCTTGGGACTCTCGCCCTCGTCAATATCCGCCTTAAAGGGGGCAACCTTGTTCGGCGAAGCAGCCGGTCGAGTTACCGAAACAGGGGGAGGGGTTGTACTAGGCGTTGGGATCCCGTCAAGACCTGACGCGGCAAGATTGTTGCTCGAATCCTCGCGCTTAGCGTACACGGGTCTAGCCATGTTTGTGGAAGCAGAAGAGTTGTAGTTTCCGGGAGGAGCTCGCTTTTTCAGTCCACCTGACTTGGCTGCGCTCGAGTCCGCAACCTTGAGAGCTTCTTGGTCTACGGTGAATTGGATAGGCGCAGCAGCAGCTTGGGTGCGGAGATAGTACATGCCAGTCTTCAGGCCAAGCTTCCAACCAGTGAAGTGCATGCTGGTAATCTTGCCCATGGTAGGCTCTCTCATGTGAATGTTCAGCGATTGGGACTGATCGATGAAAGCACCGCGATCAGCGGCCATCTGAACAACAGTTCGTTGAGAGATCTCCCAGACGGTCTTGTAGAGGGTCTTGATATCTGCGGGAATATTTGGGATGTTCTGAATCGAGCCACCCTCAGAAATGATACGGTTCTTCATGGCATCAGACCAGAGACCCATGTCGACCAAGTCCTTCAGCAGCCAGGGGTTGACGACTTGGAACTCGCCAGCAAGGACACGACGGGAGTAGATGTTCGAGGTGTAAGGCTCGAAGCACTCGTTGTTACCCAAAATCTGGGAAGTGCTGGCTGTGGGCATAGGGGCCACTAACAAGCTGTTACGTATGCCGGTCTGCTTGATTTGCTCCTTGAGACTAGCCCAGTCCCAGAGATCCGATGGAGTGACGTTCCACATGTCATATTGGAAAACACCCTGTGAGACGGGAGAACCTTCATAGGTAGAGTAAGGGCCTTCGACCTTAGCAATCGCCGAAGACGCAGTCAAGGCAGCGTGGTAGATCGTCTCAAAGATCTGCTTGTTCAATTGCCTAGCCTCTGGAGACTCGAAAGGCATACGCAGTGCCAGGAACGTATCGGCAAGACCCTGAACACCAAGACCGATGGGGCGGTGTCGCATGTTACTGTTGCGAGCCTCCGGAACAGGGTAGTAGTTGACGTCGATGATTCTGTTCAAGTTGTGAACCACCACCTGGGCAACTTCATGTAGCTTCTGGAAGTCATAGTTGCCTTCGCTATAGTTAACAAATGACGGCAACGCGAGGGAGGCCAAATTGCAGACAGCCACCTCATCGGGAGCAGAGTACTCGACAATCTCAGTGCACAAGTTGGAGCTGCGGATAGTACCGAGGTTCTTCTGGTTGCTCTTGCGGTTGCAGTGATCCTTGTAAAGCATGAAGGGGTTACCAGTCTCGGTCTGAGCTTCGAGAATGGCATACCACAGCTTCTGGGCCTTGATCTTCTGACGGCCACGGCCCTCTGCCTCATATTTCTCGTATAGAGCCTCAAACTCATCGCCATAGACATCAGCTAGGCCGGGGCACTCGTTAGGGCACATGAGGGTCCACTCGCCGTTCTTCTCAACACGCTTCATGAAAAGATCGGGAATCCAGAGAGCCAGGAAGAGATCACGAGCACGGACCTCCTCCTTACCATGGTTCTTGCGAAGGTCAAGGAACTCGAAAACGTCTGAGTGCCATGGCTCTAGGTAGATGGCAAAAGCACCAGGTCTCTTATTGCCACCCTGGTCTACGTATCTTGCAGTGTTATTGAAGACACGGAGCATGGGTACAATACCGTTCGAGGTGCCGTTAGTGCCAGCAATGTACGAGCCAGTGGCACGGATGCGGTGGATGTTGAGACCGATACCGCCAGCCATCTTGGAGATCATGGCGCAAGTCTTGAGCGTGTCGTAGATGCCATCGATACTGTCGTCCTTCATGTCGACGAGGAAGCAGGATGATAGCTGGGCCTGAGGCGTTCCAGCATTGAAGAGAGTAGGCGAAGCATGTGTGAAGTATTTGCTCGACATCAAGTTGTAGGTTTGAAAGACCTTCTCTACATCATCACCCCAGATACCAACCGCCACACGCATGATCATGTGCTGAGGTCGCTCTACGATCTTCTCGTTGAGCTTCAGTAGGTATGATCGTTCCAAAGTCTTGAAGCCAAAGTATTGGTAGTTGAAGTCTCTGTCATACACAATGGCAGAGTCGAAGTCTTCCTTATGTCTCATGACACACTCGTATGTCTCCTGAGAGATCATAGGAGAGGCTGTCCTGTTCTTGGGGTTGACATAATGGTAAAGGTCACTGATGACAGAAGACCATTGCTTCTTAGTCTGCTTGTGTAGGTTGGACACGGCAATACGTGCGGCAAGGATAGCATAATCTGGGTGGGTGACAGTCATGTACGCGGCGGTCTCAGCTGCCTATAGGAGATGCTTGGTTAGAAAGACAGAAATACGATCAACCACAATTGAAAGCTTCAGGAAACTCACGAGATCATCAAGCTGTACTGTAGTAACACCTCCATAGACACCAGAGATAACTTTCTGGGTAATGGCAACTGGGTCGACATGGTCCGTGTCGAGTCCGTAACATAGTCTAGAGACACGAGCTGTGATCTTGTCGAATTGAACACGCTCTTGGCGTCCATCTATATTTATCTAACTAAGCAATTGTCTCGAGTAGAAGGAGGGGTTTAGAGATTACATACCACGCTTCTTGACATACATCGTGAAGGTTGGGGCACTGAAGACCCAAGAAGAAGCGGTGGGGAAATGAGATGAAGAACCAACGTGCAAGCAAGGTTCTTAATCAGAATAAAGAGTTTAAAGCCGCAATTGTCTGTATGCAAGTAACATGCAGATCTAATGTATAATGCGTAATGTGGTGGCCCGTTCTCAAAGGTTATGGTTGTGGTTGAGGATGAAGGGGAGATGTTTAGAAGAGAGAAACTTGAGCACGGTGGATTTCTTATGTAGAAACGCGTTCGTACTAAATTGATAATTAGTGGCGCGTCTCTGAGCCAACTTAGCGCGTAAAGAAAAACATCTCGGAACAATTAAACTGCTGTTAGGCAGTTAGTGGACCTGTTGCCAGCTGAAGTCACTTGAGAATTAATCAGCAAGTGTTAATGAAATGGAGGGTTCTACATGCCCTTGCTAAACCGTAGTTAATAGGTACTGTGCTATCTGTACAAAAACCACTGAACGCGCTAGGGGCTGTGCGTCCGAGCCTCCTAATCGTACGGAATATCGTCTATGTGTAATAGACGTTATTCTGTACTGGTAAGGGTAAACTCGTGTGATCCATTGTTGATTAATCTAGGTTTCATAACTAGCTAGATTTATATGCGATCTGAGGTTATCCAGTAGTCAACGCTTGCCACCGCAGGTGGTCCAAGCGTTACCACGGAAACCCTCAGATCGGGGATCCACAGGGCTACTTGGGTGCTTGGCCTGGCGGGGTCTCGTTACATACAAACGAGATCGCCATATGAGATTCATGGGAAACGGATTGCTCAGTTGATAATTCTTATTTTTCTCTTTTGTTTCAAACATAAATCACTTCTTATTACAAAATGACAATTCTCCCTGGCAGCTTGCATATTCTAACATTCTACCGAATATTTCTTGTTCGAGAATATTTTAACTTAAGTGCTTGCATGTGAAGGTGTTGTCCTATTTAAACCCCTGTACATGCCTTAGCCCCGCACAAAACTAGGTTCGCGTTATCCTTGATAAGTGCCTACCTACGTATGCATCTACTGTGCATGGAACGGTACATAGGTAATTACAGAAATGGTACTTATAAAAGTTATAGAATCAGCTTCAATTCATAAGGTTAGGTACTTTAATGTTTTGGTGACTGCCCAAATGGAAATGTATCACTTTGACACCTCAATTGGCCGAGACTGTCAAACGTCGAAATTGCATCGTTGTGTCAATCAATATGACTTGTCGCGTCTGTGTAACATGGATACCCGACCCCCTGTTAATCGCGACCCCACGAAAGCACGTGCAAAAAGACAAGCTTACATAATTGACAACCTGGAAATATTTAGGTACATATCAGATGTACCTTTGATAATCTCATCACTTGAACCGTCTAGGAAGCCGACGCTTAAAGGTGACTCACCAAGTCCTACCAATGTGGATCAATTGAACTATTGGACTAATAATATTGAATATAGAAATCATAGGCTGAAGGGTGTTATTATAAATTACGAGAAAGAATGAGATCTCGTTGAGATATTCGATTTTTGATGCTTATACAGAACACCATTGTCGTTCGGCTTACACGCTTTGGCGTAAAGAGTTTACCAACTATAAAGTCATTCAATAGAGCTTTCTCAGTGTCAATATCTAAGATGGCTACTGATTTATCAACCTCTACTCCGGCGACGGAGACAGCTTATAAACCACGGTATATCGATGTAAGTCATGCTACTGAGGGTTCTTATGATCCATAATATCATGTTACTCACTATGAAACATTAGTTCTATAGCTACTCTCTCATTTCTCCTAGTTACCTCTCATCTCATATGTTTTCTCTGTGCATGTACTGATTATTCCTTCACTTCAGATCGGCATCAACCTAGCAGATCCAATATTCAGGGGTCAATATCATGGGACCCAACGACATCCCGACGACCTAAGCGCCGTCGTGTCAAGAGCTCGTGAAGTCGGCTGTCACAAACTCATTATCACAGGCTCCGATTTCACAAGTTCCCGGCATGCTCTGGAGATAGCCCGAGAATATCGTAAGTAGTACATAGTATAGTGTATAGATTAACCTTCGAAAGCTAACTGAGCCTCAGCCGGCACTGTATATACGACCGCGGGTATACACCCCTGTTCCAGTTCCATATTCAGCACTACCCACTCCCACGTGGACACAAACGGGCACACCATGCCCTGCGACACCGACCCCTCACAACCCGTGTCTGAAGACCACGAGCCCGACACAGCCCGAACCGCATCTCTGATCTCCGAGCTCCGGACCCTCATCGACGAAGCACGGAGCAGCAGCAGCAACAACAACAGCACGGGACCCAGCCCCCTCGTCGCCTTCGGCGAGATCGGGCTCGACTACGACCGTCTGCACTACTGCTCGCGGAAGATCCAGCTGCACTCGTTCGGCGCGCAGCTAGACCTCGCGGCCTCGCTCTCCCCGCAGCTGCCCCTATTCTTGCACTCGCGGGCGGCGCACGCGGACTTCGTCGCGCTCCTGAAGGCGAAGTTCGGCGCGCGCCTCGAGCGCCTCGAGCGCGGCGCCGTGGTCCACAGCTTCACCGGCACGGCCGACGAGATGCGCGAGCTGATGGACCTGGGCCTGTACATCGGGACCAACGGGTGCAGCTTCAAGACGGCGGAGAACTGCGCCGTGGTGAAGGAGATCCACCTCGACCGCCTGATGCTTGAGACGGATGGCCCGTGGTGCGAGGTCCGGCCTAGTCATGAGGGCTGGAAGTACTTGATAGAACCTCCGAAGCCGCTGGAAGCGGCTGGAGTAGATGGAAATGCAAACGACGCGGGAGTGGTTGCTAACGGTGTCCCGTCGGAGCCGGCCAAGCAACCCCCGAAAGGCAAGCAGCAGTCTAAGAAGCCGCCGAAGAAAAAGGAACCAGAGGTACCAGAGCGCTTCAAAGTCGTCAAGAAAGAGAAATGGGTTGAGGGTGCAATGGTCAAGGGACGTAACGAGCCGTGCATGATCGAGCGAGTAGGCAAGATCGTCGCCGGCATCAAGGGCGTCACCGTGGAAGAGGTTTGCGAGGCTGCTTGGCGGAATACGACGAAAGTATTTCCAGTAGACGAATAGAGATTAGAAGGTAGATCAGAACCTAGAGAGAAAAGAAAATAGACCGATTTCTCGTGAGAGAGCCATTACTATTCTTCCTCGTACGAGTTCGTTCTCGAACACTTCATTGGGGTATATAAAACCTATCCGACTACGTCCCTTTTTTGCGGGACGAAGAAAACGCCGAACACCATGCATGCTACGTAGCCAAATAACCTTGACTAGAGTAAAGCACCGTCGTAAGAGCGCACGCGACACATTCACTCAAACTCCTGAGCCCCTGAAGTCTTTTATCCTACCGTGCCGCACCGCACCAATCGTGACGCCCTCCTCGCCCGTCAACCACCCGGGCATCCTCTCGCCGTCCACGATGCCCGCCTCGACCAACTGCCGTACTCCAGCAAAGACATGTGAGCCATGAAGCGATATCCTGATTTGCGGAGCCCAGCCTCGTTCTCCCTCTCCGCCTCTTCCCCTTCCACTTCCGCCGCCATCATCCCCATCCTCCAAGTCTTGCGAAAGACTCATATCAAGCATACTCTGACGCCCTTTAGACTTGCGCCTCGACGCCACAACCGCATCTTCACCATCATCCCTCTCATCCTCACTAGCGCCACCCCCGGGAAACGGATCCTCGATCAGCACATCCAGCCTCTCGACCCCCTTCCCATCATCAACCCTCGCCGCATTCCCAAACCGCGCCAGCGCAGCCGTCCTCGCGCGCTTAACCTGCCTATCATCCTCCTCCCGCTCCGGATCAACCGCCCTCTTCCTCTTCCCCGCGGCCTTATCCTCGTCGGCGTCGAACGACGCGTCGGACAGCGGCGGCGTAGGCAGCAGCGTCTGCAGCGGGCTGTCGGCCTTGATGTCTGCGGTGGCGGTGCCGGCGTACACGCCCCATCCGCCGGCGGCGGCGTTGGTGCGGCCGGCGCCCTTGTGCGCGAGCATGGCGGCCAGGTTCTTGGTCGACAGGTTGGTGGCCTTGAGGGCGTAGCGCTCGCGCGGCCGCGACAGCGCCTTCGGGATGCCCTCGACGACCAGCGCGCGCAGGCTCTTCGCCTCGCCGGCCGCCGCCGCGCCCGCCGTGCCCCCGCCGCCGCTGGCCGACTTCGTGATGTAGATGTGCGGCGAGGCGTCCGGGAACGCGACGTAGATGGTGCGCGAGGCGTCGAAGCTGGTGTTCGATCCGGAACCAGGCCGCCCGCGGTGCCGCGTCGACACCGCCAGGTCCGTGTTGTACGGCGAGTCGAGGACGAAGATGCGCAGCAGCAGCAGCGGCATGCCCTTGGGGCGGTCGAAGTTGTAGTGGGCCTTGACGTCGGGCAGCACCTCGGCCTGCAGGTTCTGCAGGAAGGTCGAGGGGTGGAAGCGCGGGACGGCGAGCGACTCCTTGTCGGGCAGCTCCGGGCCCTCGGCGTCGTCCTCGTGGCCGGGGGTCCGGAGCAGCTGGATCCGGTACGCGGTCCACTTGAGGCTGCCCGGGTGGTCGTACAGGTACTGCAGGTCGGCCATCGCGAGCTGGTACAGGCTCAGCCCGTACCGCCAGTCGCCCTCGAGGATGCGGTCGACTACCTCGCGGCGCGCACCCTTGCGCACCTGCATTGTCTCGTACAGGTCGCGGAGCTCGGCGAGCGAGCGCGTGGGCGGGTAGAAGTCATCTTCATCCTCGTCGTCGGGGGCGTCTGGGCGGAGGAGGAGAGGTGGACATAGGGATTGGTTTCGCTCGTCTAACCAGTCTAGGACGAGAGATAGGAGGGATGGTCGCGAGAGGCGGTTGAGGGCTTTGATTACGGTGTTGTTTGCAGGGTCGACTCGTAGGGATGAGGACAGGCGAGCGGTCGTTGGTAACGACAATCGCGCCATGACTGCGCTTATGACTTCAATTGTTCGCCTCCTTATCCTGTTAATTGAAGGCTGCGACTATTGGTGATATTTGATTTAGAAGTGTTGGAAGCGTGGTATCCCATCAGAACCGAAAATCTGGTCACTTTAGTGCCATCCACTTTTCCTTCATATTAACCTATCATAGCGAAACTTAGCACATCCCACCAGCTTAATATGGGTCTTAGTGAGCCTTATCTAATCAATGAGGTTACATAATCAATGCAAATATATGTGGGAACTGAAGTTTAAGTACTGACGCGACAATAACACACGAAAAAACACGGTAAAGCGATCTCCCTGGTACATTTCACAGGGGTAGCGATCCTTTATCGATTAGAAAAGTAAACGGCGCTAAAGTGACCAGATTTTCGGTTCTGATGGGATAATGGTGTATGATTCTAAATGATTGTATTGGTTGAGAGTTAGGAATTGAAGTGGGACACGCGACGCGTCTAAGATTTTCGCATCACCAAATAGAACAACCTTTTGTTATATTTGACCAATTGGTCTCATAACAATTATTATGACTGTGATTATAACATTATAAATGTTAATGTTTGAATTAAAAATGAGTTGGTTTCTATCTGTTAAAATATTAAGTTATGAAGTTTACAATTAAAATCAATATTGACAGTTAGAAAAGTATAACCCCAGGTGACTGCCAGTTGGCTGACTACATCATCGCCCGATATCGATAAGCCACCATCGAAGATCCCGATGATGTACGGCATTCATACATACCGTAGATGTTAGAAAGAAAATTCATACAAAAATTTCATCTCGGCCGATTGATACCTATATACACTCTATTATACCTGCCTACATAGCAGCCTAGCTAACAGGTACTGTACCAAGCGAGCTTAGGAATTGAACTTCCGATTCAGGAAATCCGTCCAGTTCCAAGATGCATTTAGGATTTCCGCGGTATAGCGCCGGTGGTACGGAATGATGTATTTAATGGGAAGATGCCGAAGGACCGAGCGTTCGAAGGACATCTGTGTAACCTTCGACATAAACCCCACGTCTTGCACCCGACCCGTGGACGTTACCCGATAACGGGATTAGTATAGTACAGGGTTCGTACAAGGTTTGTACTTTGTCTTGGCGAGGAATTGCGGGATGGATGCGTTCAGATTTCCTTGGGACCAATGGGTTAGGGTGTACTGGGTGTAGCACAGCAGAGCAAGCGACACATGCATCCATCGCTTGTATGATGTAGGTCGGTCCCTGAGAGGTAAGGTAGATCTTTCGGCTTCGAAAATTCTACGAATATGCACTGAGCCAAACCTGAACCATTATTGGTGTTCGATATTGTTGTTGATACACCGGATTAGACTACCTTTGTGCTTTCATACTTTGTTTCGACCAAAAGCCAATCGCAACAATTGACGTCAAGATCCCTTTCATCATAGGTAGTCAAGATCATATCCAGATCTAGAACTGTCGATCCTGACTCGCCACCCACCTAGGGGTAGGGTACCGACACAACCGAAGCTTTGAATAGTTTCAATACTAGGTACTACAGTATAGCAATGGATAATTAGCTGATAATATCGTGAAATAAAAATTATGGCATGTAAACTGAACGATTAGGTTGACGACCTTAGCTCTTTTAGTTCTCTTCCCCTCATTGGTTTGAAACATGATTTCTAAGCATCAGAGCAATTTAAAAAGTGTCTCCTCCAACCACGCACCAACATCGCAGCTTACCATGCATCTACTCCGCTAGAATGGGGTTCAGGTGGAGTCCTGCTGTACCACATAGGTAAAGTAATAATACGTATAAATGTGAGAAGACGAACGGGAATGCTGTCGGGAAGCAAGTCAATATCGTCAAGTTCTAAGTTCTATTTAATAAAAGAACACATGCAAGACAGCTGAGGAACTGCTGGGATAGTCAGGGTCCAAACAGTTCCAGACAGACTTGATAGTGGGGGTTTTAGTATAAATATGTACACCGCGGGCAAGTGGGTGAGATGGGAAGTTTAGAGATTCTCCTTAATTCTGATTGGCCAGGACCGGTTTGCTTGACTAATAGCCCATCCCGCTTAAAGCCGCCCGGGCGATATACTCGGTTTGGTACGCGTATGTACTGTACATGTATACAATATACATACCATAGAATGATATGTCATCTCATGTGCTGCAACTTCCCGGGGTTCGAATCAGAAAATAACGTTATAATCAATTCATACTCCTTCCTAAATCTTCATCTTCTCCAACATTTACCAACTATACTTTGAAGGGAGTTGTAATACTCGGCAAAATGTATAAGAGTGTATAGTACTGACTAAGATTATACGAAGCCTTCAAGGGTTAGGAAAGAGGGGCTAGAGGGGCTCTTGGTTTTCTTTTCTTTTTTTCCCTCTGGATTTTTCCCTAAAACGTCAACCGAGCGTCAGCAAAGACCCATAGAGCTATCGGTCAAAATCGGCCGTATCTGGCGGCGACTACGAAGCAAACTTGGCTTTTGTCCGGCCTTCTTTGACCCACCCTCAACTTTGTACCACTTTTTGTATCTGGTAAATTCTACCACCTCTCCATTATTCTTCTAGTCAACTTCTTCCCTATTACATACATCACAAATCTATCTCCAAGAAATTTAACAAATTTCCACGAATCTATTCGTCATACACCATATACCATATACCACCATCCCGAAATTGTTAGGAAAGGGCCAGCACATCGAGTGTATCGATTCGAGTCTACCGTATATCCGTCTCGCGGGGCCAACCGAGAAAGCATCATAGGAAAGATGCCGCCCAGTTATTCAAGCCGGCGCGGCCAGGCCGTGAACGTGTCGCAATTATTACAGGATCTTAATAGGGTCCCAGAGCAGCCGCAAGTCTCGGAGGAAAACTTGCGAAGTCTTGACGATGAACTTGCTATGTTCACAAACACTAACTTCATCGACTGGGATGCAAATGAGAGTCGGCAACAGCGGCAACAACGACAACAACCGCAAGAGGAGGCTCCTAGTGTCATAGACACACAAGTGTCGACATCGCCTACAGAAGAAGAGTCTATGGAAGGAGAGTTGGCTGGATTTGACTTCAATCTACCAGGTTAGTAGATATCCCGTTATTGTTATCTTGTCATCTTGGCCGTTTCACTTCATTCTTCAATTCAAAAGTCAAAAGCCAAAAGCCAAAAATCACCAAAAATCAATTGATAATGGTCGATTATGCTATCCCTTCCCCGCATTACTCATTGCGATGCGGCGTTGCACAATTGCACAATGGTACAATGGCGGGTTAGGTGTGTGCGCTTTTCGAAGGATCCTTTCAGCAGCCTCGCTCAAGCAGTTCGTGCCTGGTTGGCACCGGCCTATTGTGCCTCCAATAGCCTGTGGGCTGTGCGTGGTATGGAGGCGGCGCCTTGCTTCGCTGCAAGCATCTAAGTCAGTGGAAGACGGATGGGGGCTGCATCCCACCAAGCGGAGTTCTTCGCCTTATCACAGGCTGGCTGTGTGGGTTCTCTTCATCTCTGCCCCACTAAGCTTTTGTATGAGCTCGAGCGTTGATTGGTGCGGGCAGCGCATTGTTGCATTTGGATTGCAGCGATCGGTGGGTTTAGGTGCCTGCTGCTGTGCTCGCGAAAGATTACCCTGCGATGGCGCAATCGAGCTATGGTGCAATATCCCGTGATCTTTAGGTGATCTGGGGGAGGACCCTTATTGAGATGAAGAGAGAACCCAATCCATCAAGCCCGTTGTCGAGAGTTCGCAACATGGCTTGATCTGATACCCTTCTACCGACACTAAGTCGTCATCGATGATGTGTAGCACCTCAGAAAATTCCCGCTATTCGTACCTATGTTTTGAATTTGTCAATTGGGCCACAGTATTAACCTCGCGTTATGTCTTCAGGCGATTTTAACGGTTTTGACTTTCACCCTTATTCTACGCCAAATGTACCGGGCTTCTCAGACAACTTGGGAAACTTGCAACCCATCCAGCCATCTCCAACTTTCCCTGCCGGCAGCTCGGCACAGAGCGCCTACGGTCAATCGTTGCCGCCGACGGGGGAAAAGCGAAAATCCGATGACGCCGCCGCTCCTCCTCGTCGGCAGCTTTCTTTCGAGGATCAGTCGCGATTCGCCGCGGAAGAGGACAAGCGCAGGCGAAATACGGCCGCCAGCGCAAGATTCCGCGTCAAGAAGAAGGCTCGCGAGCAAGCACTCGAGAAGCGCGAAAAGGAGCTCAGCGATAAAGTCGGCTCACTGGAAGGGCGCATCCAAACTCTTGAGACGGAGAACAAGTGGCTAAGAGAACTCGTGATGGAGAAGACCGGCGGAAATGACACTATAGTCGCGTCATTATTGGAGAAGCATAATGAGAAAAAGACGCCCGGCGCAAAAGAATCAGAAGGAGACGTAACGACGGAAGCCGAGAAAGGCTCGTAGCATATGCGGCATGCCGAGATACCTTTGAATTGCTTGAAACATGAACAACGGCGTTAAGGGGTTATCATTATGAGCTATGCGCCATTTTGGGGGGGCTACGGCTTTGGGGATATATCATGTCTGATTTTCAGAGCAGTCTTTCATGAGGCTTACGGGTCTAATATACGATTTACGGGTAATGTCCCGGCTACCGGTGTAAAAGCATATCTGATCTCTCTTTACTTTGTATATTTGTGTTGCTATGATGCGACACTCCTAAATTCTTGCTAAATGTATCGCCTCGCCCTCAGGTATGACAGTAGAGATAGTCTTAAGTGAGTGGTGAGCGATGAGCGTATGAGGCTCGACCAACCAATCTACGTACGAATACGTTTTGCTTGGCGCCCTCACCGGCATTTGCTCAGAACCCCAGGAAATCTTGGTTGCCTATCTCCGGCTCTTTGTTAACATCCCGACAGACCCGCTGCTAACCTTAGGCCGAGGGCTCTTCGACCTGCTTATAAATAGGCACATATCTGGGTATGCATATATGGCGGTTTAGGCTTAGTGCTGGTCTTTGGCCTGCCTATCAGTAGCCGGATTCATGAGGCCCGCAGCTTTGCCGGAGGTTCGTTGAACAGCGTAAGACGCATTTGCGGTCAAGATAGGATTACAAATAGGATAGGTAGCGGTTCCGTTGGGATATTACATGCGGCTACCAATTGATCGATGTATGTGTCGTTCCATTAAGATGACATGTACTGTACAACTCCTGTTCCTGTCGTATAACTCCGTGTATACCCACACAAGTCATCGAAATCGTAACTTTATAATCAGTAACTCAACTCAACCGTACATATATTCATGTGGGTAGGTATATCAACTCGCATCCCCGGATTGACCCGAGGCCTGGGCCTTCGCCTTCAGGGCGTCGAGCCGCTGCTTATTCCGCCGCCCTAGGATGCGCAGGGCGTTCTGCCGCTCGATCTCGGCCATCTCGTTCCAGTTCGCGATGCGACTCATGGTGCCGTCCTCGTTGACGACTAGGGGGCCCACTGCGCGGTGTTAGGATGGTGCGTATTGTGTATCGATTCGAAAGGGGATGGGGGTGGAGGAAGAAAGGGGGAGATGGGATGGGGACTTACGGTGGTCTAGCTTGACGCCTTCGCCGCCGACGAGCAGCTGCGTCGTGGCGCCCGTGCGGTCCGGTGCCGGGAGCGGCAGGGGCGTCTTCTGAGACGAGACTCCATCGTGCTCGTCTTCCCTGGGTTGCGTCGGTGCCGCTTCTTGTGAGGTGGCGCCAGTGCTTGGGTTTGTTGCTGATGACATGGCTCTTCGTGATAGTGGGTGAATTGAAGGACGGCAAAGCTGACGTGTGGTGCTGCTCAGGATTCTGAGAGATGGTGGTTGAAGAAGTCTTACCATTTAGTTATTTTTAAATGGTATATCTAAATGACTTTTTATCTATTTACTTTATTTATTGAGACTCTGGAAGTTATACTGAGAATTTCAGTATTATTCATACTTTCCTTGAGGGTTGCGATTGATGGATCTAGAGACTTCATAGAAGGTTCCAGTTAGTTCGCCGGCTGAGACACACGGACCACTTGCCGAAGAATTATCAACGAAATTGGGGATGGTTCATGGATCAATCCTTCTTATCCTTCTTATTCATTAACATCATGAGAATGTAATATCGGAAAGAAATAACGAGATGATCGTCTCTTGTTAAAATGGAGTTTAGTACATGTGAGATTTTTGCATTATTTTGAAGTTTTTCCATCTACGAGGCGTCGAGGTCACTTTTAGAACCCCGCCACGTTTGACGTTCGTCATCATTGATACCAACAAGTTAATGTCCATAATAGGTTTCATCAATTATCCTAATAGCTACCTACATATGTATTGGACTAAGATTTGTTTGTACTGAAAAAAGAAAATGGACATATATTGGACTCAAATACTATTGGGAAGGTTCTCCAGCTCTGCACATCAAATACTCCCAGGAGGTAGTTACCAATTGCCCTCTATCGCAAGAGCTTTCCAACAGGTTTTGCACCTTCTTCACGCAACGGAAACGCCCATCCATAGATTAAATGAGAGCTCTGGAAACTACATCTGGTAAAAGTCTGTTTTAAGAACCAGACAATCGGCTCTGTGAATTTTCAGCATTTGTAGGTATCTCTTTTCTCTTTTCTCTCATCTCCAATAGACGATAACCACTCGTTTGAATACCAAACATCCCACAAATACTATACATTCTTCGGTGATATTTCTTTCGTTATTGGAATTTGTTTGATATACAGTCTTAACCTACACGTATCTACTATACCCAGTTACCAAAATGGGTGCCGTTCAATCTTCAGCCAAGAAGGCTGTCCTCGCTAGCAAAGCGTTCCGCGATCTGAACGAACAACTTGGAATCCTCATGAAACGCTTAAGCTCTCGACCTGGATACCCGTCCAAGAACCCTACCAGAACCTACTGGAAGGATGACCCTCCATTTCCAGATCTCGTCAACGTCAAGATGAAGCCACCATCGAACCGGGCTGAGGTCGTCATCATTGGCAGTGGGATCACCGCCGCAGCCGTTGCTTGGTCATACCTGAATGAGTGTAGCCGTTCAGGTATCTGGCGCCGCATCATCGTGCTAGAATCCCGCGATCTTTGCGGAGGTGCCACATCACGCGGCGGTGGGCATATGAAGATATTACCCCACGAACAATTCGACGAGCTACGAAGATCTTTCGGGGTCAAGCGCGCCGTCGAGATCATAAGATTTCAACTCTCTCACATCAAATTGTTGATAGATTTATGTGAGGTATATGGATGGGAAACAGCCGAGTGCCGCGAAGTCGAGACCGTAGACTACTTTCTCACAGATGAAGAGCGCGACTCTGCGTTCGAAAAGGTGGAAGAAGTCGAAAAACACATACCGGAGCTACATTATGAGAAGTATGAGGCGCGAGAAGCCCAGCAAGTAAGCATCACGTCACATCCTAATTTCATGGGTTTCTTGAAAAAAAGGGAAATGAATACCTACCTGTATCTACATGAGTACTAACATCATCATTATCATCATAGACATTTAAAGTAAACACGAATGTCAAAGGCGCTATGTCGTACCGTGCCGGGGCGATACATCCCTACAGATTCGTAAGCTGCGTGTGGAACCAACTTCTTGCGCAGTATAAGGATTACCTCTACATCAGGACTGACGCAACGGTCATGAACGTCATAGCACCGAAAGGTTTGCCCTACGCATTTGAAGTCATCGTCGATGAGCTCGACTACAACATATTTCAGTGCGATCATGTCGTACACGCTACAAATGCTTTCGCAACCGAGCTCGTAACGGGCCTGCGAGGCAAGTTGACCGGTATTCTCGGAACAGCGGCGATGATGAAGCCAGGCAAACTCTACGAGGCAGCACAAGGTGTAAAGTCGTGGTACCTTTTTTATGGCCACTCGTATGATTATGCTATGCAGCGGCCTACGGTCAAAGGAGTACAGGGAGATGTCGTCTTCGGCGGAGGGTTCTCACGTTCCGAGGGCCAGGGTGCTAGCATGCTTGGAGTGTGGGATGAAAGCCGGATGGATCCCCTACCATTAGCACACCTCCGAGGAATTCACCCTACAATCTTCCGTCATCCGTAGTCAGGAGGCTGGAAAGCCCCGATGCAGTGGACCGGCATTGTAGCCCTCACGGGAGACCAACTACCCTTTGTTGGTAGGTTACATCCTGACCTGACCGGCCGCAAGCCCCACCTGAAGGAGAACATTTTCACGCCGCATCAACCCAGCGAATGGATCTGTGCTGGTTATAACGGCGACGGCTTAATGCTGGCCTGGCTTTGTGGCACTGCACTAGGCGTCATGCTCACAAACCGCGAGCATGTCAATGTGCCAGAAAGCCCGGGAAGACCTGGCGGGACTCTGTCGTCATGGTTCCCTACCGAGCTACGGCCATCGCGGAAAAGAGTCCACAAGGCTACCCTTACGAACCTCGGCCGTCGCTTCTTCTGGGCACTGCTGTCGAGACGTTCTGTCGAACCGCTCTCCGATTTGGATTTGGATACTCCTCCCATCGTGCCTTCCCTCGGGTGGCAACCACATGGGGATATCCCGCCGTTCGGATCTAGCCATACGTGAAGGTCGTTCTTATAAGTAGAATAGCGGTGATCTTCCGACCAGGACAGCTTCTATCTTTATTTTAAAAAACTTGGTAGCGGGAGGGGCTTATGAGGCTTCGCTGTATAGATACATACCTACCTAGGTATCCATGTAACATGAGCGTAGTTGTATTGAGAAAACGAATAGCGCAATTATTGCTTACATTTTTATATGTTTGTTAGAGACATTTCACTCCCAGTATCTCTATATCTCGTCCTCCCCTTGCCCCATTTTCATATGAGATTAAGGAGATCCTAAAATACGTCCATAACAGTCGTCTTAAACTTATATATTACTTGGAAACAGAAAGTCCGAGAGAGCGAATATATATAGGTACGTAACTCAATGTCTCTTTCAACCTCGTGTGTGACCCCTTTTCTTTCTGTGTACGAAGTACTCATACCAACGGCACCGAATTTCCAAAATCCAAGCAATATATACACGAATCCAAAGTACCTAGTCTAAGACAAGAATCCGTCGACAAATTTACCAAAGCTATCCCAAAATGAGTCCTATCCAAAACCCGTCTATGCCTTACACGAGCCCCCGTGTCTCTTGGGGACCGCGGCAGCCTGCTCCGCCTGGGCGACCAGGAAGGCGTTGACGAGGGCCGGGTACCAGACGTCGGCCATCTTGGTGTCGCCGGCCTTGTTCGGGTGCACGCCGTCGCGCAGGTCGCTGGTGCCGCTGAAACCCGCGTACTGGTCGACGACCCAGATGGGCGACTCGGTCTTGTTGAGGCCCTCGGCCCAGGCCGGGATCGCGTTGTTCAGGTTCTGGATCTGCGTGTTGTAGCTATCGAGACCCATGGGGATGATTTGAGCTACCTGTTTCGGGGGTTAGCTGAAAAGTTTTATGGGCTGAAAAGTTTGGGTGTGACACTGGGGGTTCAGCTGTCTTTAGGGGTACACAGGATGAATAGGGGGCAGGTGTCACATCTGTCAGCTGACGTCACCTGACATCGTATTTGACGACATTACCGGCGAATTAAGACAAGAAAGAAAGGGGGCAGAGTAAGCAGGGCTTAGGGATGTCTTACGATGATCTTCATGTTAGGGTTGCTGTCCCTCATGACGCCTACGAGCGTGGTGAAGGCGGCGATGATATCATTGACCGGCTTGTTCTGCTGTACGATGTCGTTGGTTCCGAGGTGCATCGTGATGACATCCGCGGGGTTCTGCTGGAGCCAGCCGACTAGCTGCTTGCTATCGGCGATGTTGATGGCTAGGAAACCGGAGTGGCCCTCGTTATCGCGGTCGTATGTCGTGTCTCCGCAGTTGTTTTCCGTCTTGCCGGACCCGACCCAGTCCACGGTCCCCCATTCGGTGGGCTTCAGCTTCTCCCAGAGCATAGCCCTCCAGCAAATTATCTCTGTCTAGTATATTGAAATATTGGATATTAGTACTTGGAACACTTATTTCTAGGACATCCTAATCGTTTGAAAATGTTCGACTAACTGCCAAGACGTTAGCTATAAGTAGGTATATTTCATGATTGCTGGAGAAGTCAAGGGTGAAAACTACAACACACGTTCTTACATACCAATACTATCGCCGAAAGGCTTGAGAAGTAGTTAGCTTAAAGATCTTCAATTTCAAGTAATCATGAAGAATAACTTACCATATATCTCAGAGTGGCGTTCTGGGCGACAGAAGCGCCCAGAAGCATGGCAAGAGGAAGGAACTTGTTGCAAAGCATTATGACGGTTATAGAAAATGGCCGATATAGAAATTGAGAAGCTTAGGTTTTGACAGAATTATTTTCTCAATTGATAGTTATTCCGGCCTGGCTCTTATACTTCTCGGCTCCGCTTCCTTCATGGCCGTGGCGTAGTGGCTATGGTGAAGGATTATACGCCGTGTTCCCCATAGATTTCCGCAGAGAAAACGGCTAAATGAAGGAGCTGCATGTCCTCCTGTGTAACAAGATAATATAGATGCCTAAATTGCCCGTCGCTGCGAGAACGCCGAGTGACGTCCTGGTTTGCGGAGTCGATCACTCCGAGCTTACGGGGGTAGTTGGGGCAGTTGAAAAGTTTCCTTTCAGCCGGGTCCATGGCCACATGGCTTCCACGTGGAATAAAAACTCCTACATCCTTATCATGTAGGGAATTGGTACGTCAAACTCGTTGATCCGAGGAACGGGATGCTGTCCAGAAGCGGGATTGACGATCAATTCATTAGTTCAATCTACCCGCCTGAAACCTTGATATAGGTTTGACCACCTCATTTGTCAATTCGAGGGATCTCCTATATTGAATCCTACCCTATACAATTTCCCACGTGTTTTCTCCAAGTCAATATCCCCGAAACATCGCTTCACTAACTAGCTGCAGGAGACAGGAATAGATCATGGTTCCTTGATAGGTTGGCTCTGACATATCCGCTTAGGAATAAGTTGTTAGACCATACCTACCTACAAATGCCGGTACCTTTAATTTAAACGTAGGCTAGATATGCACTCGAACATTCTGGTGTAATTCCTAACCCGGTTTAAGCTCTAAGTCTGAGAACGACGTACGGTTAGAGCATGAAGTCTCGTATACTCGGAAACGAATTAAGTGACAAGTAGTTAATAACTAGGTACCGCTATCCAAATATTTTAAATAATTACAGCCTAGCTATTATTTCTAGGTACAACCAGTTCTATATAGGTCTGCTTAGCCAACTTGGTAGCCTTTTTCTATTGGCAGGCCATACTAAAAACTACCATATCAAAAACACCCCCCCTTTCTACCTACCTACCTAAGTACCTATGCTGTGATAATTCTGGCTATAGATAATATATCACTTATTAGGCTGGATATCTGTCCCCTCTAGAGCCACCGGAAGACTACCTAATCTATCGTGAGAAAATTATCATGCAGTATACCTCCTGCAGGCCGTCACATCACCGACGTCGGCAGCATCTGGAAATAGACAAAGCACAATCAAAAGCGATTCGGTTCTATTCAACCGGCATGTTCATATTGCTATCGAGAATGGATTATCAGTGTCTCGCTTCATAGACTATCTGGTATGCCAGTCAAACAATATAAGTTATGCAGACTGATATATCAACCATGGATTAGTCTTTGCTGCCCACGTGGCTATTAAGGTCACATTAGAAGCTTCAATTCGAGCTCACAAACCCTGCTGTTCATTAATTTGCCTTACTACAGAGTTGTTATAGGGAATATTTAGGATTTGTTAGAACTAGTTAACGTTGATCACAGCTTCAAGCAGTTCAAGGGGTAATGGGAGAAGAAACTCTACAACCCAATGAAATTTAATGGAACCATAAAAAGAGAGGTAATAAATTTAAACTGCTTAACCCAATAGTAAATTTTAGTTGCTTGATCCAGCCTTTTAGTATAATATGTTGTACCGAGTAGGGGCAGTGGCTAGACGTGGACAAGCTTCACTTTAGGCACGGTACACTTCTCTAGGTACTACCTTAGGTAGATTAGTACTATGCATATGAAGAAGTTTGACAATGTGCCACAAGAATATCGACCACGTACTAGCCTCCGAGCACTATGTTCCCGAGGTTGCTATGACCAATAGGCAATGGGACCGAGCTAGTACGAGGGATATCGCGAGTATAACGAGGGTGTTTAATCAACTGGTCTAATTTACTACTGTTTAATATTAACCTAGAAGAAAACCATCTTCAGTATATAACCCTCATATAAGGTACCTACATAGGTAGGTAAGGAGGTCTTATCATATCTTACTAGGCTTCCGACCTCCAAAAAGGGGTACCTACCGGTTGTATCCCCCCTAATCAGGAATACGGAGGTGTGCCGTAGCCCCATAGTCAGCGTAATAAAGCAACCCCTCAGAATAATAGAGCGGGATAGCTCCTGTTACAAATCAAGCAGCCAGCAAAGATACCAGCTGGCTAATTATGGCTCCCATTCTTAATATACCATCGGCTACTGACGGCCAGTAAGGGTATCTTACAGCGAAGTATCCACTGACAGTGAGGCCTAGACACAATTTACTCGTAATCAAGTGGACGTTGGCACTCTAGAAGTAATTTAGGGAAATACTCACCTGAGGTTCTAGATGAACTATGTGGGTGTCGACGCCCCCTATGATATTGGTATCTCTCAGGGGTAATGAATGTCCGTCTACCCGAATCCATCATAACCGAGAGGCCATGGATATGAGTACAGATATTCCAATCTCAAATATGTTGGTCTGAATAGATCCCTGCTTAGAGATGGTATCCAGGTCGAGTTCGGATAAGGGACAAGATGAATTGCTCTAGAGTTTATCCCACCCGGAGATAGATGTGTGACCATCCACCCGAGACCAAATAGTGAGGGTTGGATGACTGTTTATAGCCTGTGATACTCTATCGGAGATAATAGGAATATTAGGACTGGTATTCGATCGGATAGTTTCTCCTATTAGACACTAGCCTTGTCCAATAGCCCCTTTAATTGGTATTAGCCATCTACCTAGGTACCTAAGGTATGGTGTTTATAATGTTTGTGGAATTTAGCACTTACTTTCTTATCTGGTAGCAAGTAAAACTGAACACATGTTCGAAATACTAATGTAGGTAGAATTATGCACTTTAGAATTGGCTTGATCATTCCGAGATAACCCGTACATTAGGTATGTAGACCTCATTCTCATGTCATGCGTTCCATTGTGTTCATACAATTACAAAAGAATAACACGACAGCGAATTATCATGAAGGTTGTAGCTAGATCACCATGAACTTTTCCTTCTTCCTTTCTCCAACACCGGCAGGAGATTAGCATGAAAAGCATGAAGAAAAAAATATTGTAGACGTAACACAACATGTGCTAAACACGACGACTGGACGCCCCCAAGCCATCTTACAGGAAATCGAGGCTGTGGCGTTCTCCATCTCAATATGAATGGACAGACATAGAAACTATTAAAAATTGCGGCTCTCAAGTGCCAACCAGAAAGATGTGTCACCCACCAACTATCCAACACCCACATCCGTAAGGGCCGATGGATCTACCCGCCCCTTCTCCTCTCCTTCCCTTCTCTCCAGCGCCTACATAAGAGCCGAATCAAATGATCCCATGTTTCGTGCACCTATTCTCTGCGTATTACATATGCGACGGTGACAGCATGTCCAGATAGACACAGGCGGGGAGTACCGGGTTAGTCCGCGAACGACCAAAGAACGGGGCGTGCACCGAACGACAAATGACTCAGACTTGTTTTGCTTTTTTTTTCCCCGTTCGTACCGCGCCGCGCCGCAGCCCAGATACTAATCGCTTACTCACCGTATGTAGCCCCCCGAGTGACATAAGCAAATATATCGCGCGAGCGACGTGAGACGGGGCCAGCGCAATCGCAATTCCAGCCCTAAATATGTGGTACCGCAAATGCGGGCAGGTAGCGGTGCCAATAGCGAGACCAACTGGTGAGACCACACCGGGGGCGGGCGTGTGAGAGTGAGGCTGGCAAGTGCTTACGGACGCTTGATTATGCTTGCTCGTGCCCGCCGCCATTCCTTTCGGTAGCTGAGCAGGTAGGCATGTATGTAAGATGCTACACAAACATGCGCGTTTGACGGACGGCAGACCATGACGCAATATATTCATGTCCCGGAGCCTCGTTTTAGAGCGGTTTCGTTATCCCCTCACATGTTCGTCCCACTAGGGGGTCATAAATATTGTGCTTACGTCCGCGGAAAACGGTATGAGCTCCGGTTCGTATCTTTCTACCTCATACCTTAGCCTCTTGCTTATAAGAACCCCATTGCTCCAGCTGGGGCCTTGGATACCTGAGCGAGTGCTCACTACCTAACCAGATACAATTCCAAACATGTTGAATATCCAAGAGAAACGTAAAGCGAAGCCAATTTTCTATGGCCAAGCTCCTAGGCTCTCCTCTTCGTCGTCCTCTAGTTCTTCCAAAGGAAAACATAGCCCCCAATTACCAAAACCTGAGAAGACCATCGCGGCGCCAAAGCCAGATGGCCACAAGGGGAGAAGAAGTTACGAAAGCATACCCAGGAGCCAGCACTACGGCCGACCTTTAGAAATCGCCTCGCTCTTGAATAATCCGCGGCTACAACAAGTAACAGGCCTACACCCGCGCAGGACATCCTGGTGGAACGGCACGCAGCCTCCGATAGACGAGCTGGCGCGGCTGCAATGGGTCATGAGTCTTCCGGACACGTACCCCGGCAAGCGTCCCAAGGGGAATTTCTGAACTGACAACACCGAGATCACAAATGGAGAAGAGAGAGACAGAGAGAGGGACTAGAATAATCACTACTCAATTCTTTTTCGTCGTTATCATCACACCATCCCTATACACCAGCCGTGCAATCGGGTATCTCAAGCAGCAGCAGAACCAGTGTAGGGGCGAGAAAAAAAAAGGAAGAACTATATACAGGAAATTTCGCAGAAAGGGGTCTAGGGCAGCAGCCGAGAGGACGGGTATATACAATGCACGCGGAACAGCCGGCCGCTCAACCGACCATGGACTTCCCGATCTCGCTCTGCCAGTCCTTGGCCCTCTCGAAGCCGTTCATGTGGAACTGGTAGTCCATCAGCGCCTTCCGGACCTCCTCGGGCGAGTTCAGGACGAACGGGCCGTACTGCACGACCTTCTGGTCGAGGATCTGGCCGGCGACCAGCACGAAGCGCGCGCTCTCCTTGGCGCTCTCGGGCACCTCGACCACCACCACGTCGCCCTCGGCGTCGAACACGCAGTTGTGGTACTGCTCGACGGTGCGCTTGCCGTCGCCCTCACCGAACACCGCCGTGCCCTCTAGCTGGTACGAGAACGCGTTCCAGCCCCTGGGCACGGGCTGCGCCAGCTTGCCGCCGGGCTTGACGTTGACGTCGAGGATCCAGACCGGCGTGTACGCGAGGTCCTTGACGCTGTCGACGCCGGCGGCCTGGCCGGAGATGACCTTGACGTGGACCTTGCCGCCGTCGATATCGGCGCTCGGGATCTCGCTCGCGCGCAGGTCGCGGTAGCGCGGCTCGCAGGCCTTGAGGTTGGCAGGCAGGTCGACCCACAGCTGGAGCCCGACGTTGGCGCTGCCGTCGGGGTTCTGGCGCGGCATCTCGGCGTGCATGATGCCGCGGCCGGCCGTCATGAACTGCAGGTCGCCGGCCTCGATGGTGCCGGCGTTGCCCGCGAAGTCCTCGTGGTCGACCGCGCCGTGCAGCAGGTACGTGATCGTCTCCTGCCCCCGGTGCGGGTGGTCCGGGAACCCGGCCCCGGGCTTGATGCTGAAGTGGTCGAGCATCAGGAACGGCGAGAAGTTGCGCAGCTGCGGCGTGCCGATCGATCGCCGGACTCGAGCACCGGCGCCCTCGCTGTGAAGGTGGGGGTTAGCGGTGGTGGCTTAGAGAGCTGGGGGTTAGGTGTTAGGTTGTTACGTACGCCTGCTCGACGGCCAGGAAGACCTTGCGGATTGCGCGCGGGACAGACATCTCGGTCGCGACGAGCTTTTCTTTAGGATTGTAGAAGGGGGATTCGGACTCGGACTCGGCGCTCTTCGTCGTCGTCACGGTGTTGCTATCTGTCGCGAGGCTACTATTGTTGTCGTAGGACTTCTTGTTGAATTTCTCTAGGATGGCGTTTAAGGATGCGGTCGCAAGCTCGGCTACTTGTTCCCGGAATAGGACGATAGAGAGTATTGCTACGAGAACAGTGATGGAAAGCGACAAGGCCCTCATGAGGGGCGGAAGGCTACGAGGGTAATGTTATATACACTTATACTGGGTCGAATAGTAAGACTGAATCAGGTAGGTCGCGAATCAGGAACGAGGGTGGATGCATTATGTACCTAGGTAGGTAGGTCAGGCTAGAAATATCACGAAGATTCGCCCCGTTTTGAGTGTTTTTGTCTCGGTTTTAAGAGTGTGTGATGGGTGGGTTTCTAATGGCTCCTTGGTTATTTGATAAGAAAAGATGGAAGAATTAGTTGGAAGAATACAAGAATACAAATGTGGGTCATATTTACTAGAGATATTTAGAAGTACCCGAGGAATAGAATTGAAGGCAGAAAGGGTGTACTTTCCTTCCATAGCCAGGTGGAAGGTACAATACAAGTTGGTCAGCAAGTATAATGTTTGATAATGTTTGACAAAATTCCCGACGGCAGGTACGTAGCCACCCCGCGGGCCCCACCACCCCAAGCCTTACAAACACTTTACATCAGCAACTAATTGGCGTATAATGCGCATAATGGCGTCTAACTGGCAGGTAGCGCCCGCGTCTAGGTTGCCGCACTTGACCTTACACGGCATGGCTCCTTCCAACCGGTTCCTCAGATCGCTGCTTACTGGTTCACTAACATGGCTGACTTAATTCTTCCAAATCCCCAAATTAATTTTCCTACCCCCGAAGCTCCGCAAGCCCCGACACGCTTTCTTCTTTAAGAAGCAGATCCGGCAGAAGGGGAAGATAATGTATGAACGACACGGCCTGTGATCGTGATGCGTCATTACTATTCGCCATTCTGCCGCTATCATAGACGATATCTATATTACATACATGTACCTACCAAGGACCAAGGTACCTACCTAAGTAGGTATTCACGTAGGTATCTAGGGATATCCCAGTCTCCAATGCAAAAGAACCTCAGCTGAATATATTAACTAATCAGGGAGTCTTAATAGGTAAGCCATGATAGAATGATAAGCGTACGATTATAAAGATTATACTCAGACCGCTAGTTCAATTTTCGAATTTTGACTTGCTTTTCGCAGAGTGATAGTCTGACATACAGATTAAAGGCGAGAGGCTCACATGTGACGACCTCCTGTAAAAGGATAGCTATAGCGAGACAGCTATGCCTAGCGTTGCAGCGGATGAGACACATAACTGCACATAGAGTCCCATCCCGTCCCGCCCCGTCCTATTCTTAAGTCTCCTTCGAAGCCGTGGCCCTCCACTGCCGGATCTCACTCTCACTAATCTCCCGCAGCTTGTTGACCTGAGCCGGCTCGCCGGTGATGGTACCCTTGGCCACCTCAGCCATCCTGCCGGCAAGCGTCTTGTCGGTAATCGCGTACGTCACGGAGCTGGTCCTCACCTTGAGCACACCGATCCGCGGGTCGTTGGCCGAGCCGTCGTGGACTCCGTCGCCTAGGTCCCCTAGCCAGGCCTTGAGCGTCGGGCTGTAGAACTTCTTCACGGTGTCTCGGTCGGTCTTGATGCTCGCGTCGCCGGCGAACGACGCCCATTGGCCGGAGCTGTCGCAGAACGAGATGTTGGTGTGCTTGTCCGCCTTCAGCTCGTCCGTCTTGTGCGATTCCGTGTTCGTCGTGAAGGTTAGGTCGATATCGCCGCCCTCCTGAATTGAGGATCATGGTTAGTGATCTGGCTACTCAACTGGTATGTAGGCATGGGAAAAGGGCATTTATTGCTTACCTTCCCTGCGATGGCCATACAGCGAGAGACTAGCTTGCCGCTCACTACATCGTGTGTCGTCATCATGCCGAACTTACATGACGAAACGAACTTGACGAGAGTCTCAACCTTCTCCTTTAGGGTCACGTCGGTGTCGATGTTCTTGTCATAGTACGGCCCGGACGGTTTGCTGCCGGTGTCTGTATTCGAGAATGCTGCCATCCTGTGAAGAGTCTTATGGTTGATAGTGGTGTATGTGAATGAGCGTTTCAATAGAAGAGGAGTTACGGTTTTTAAGTGCGACCTATCCGCTGCTTTTCTTAACAGATTTCTCTTATTGATGGTTCTGAATATGTTTCGTGGTATGGTAGGTATACCGAGCATAATTCTTGGCCACTTTAGAGCAACAAGATCAATTATTATATGCGGCGAAGTTGGTTCATCACAGTTACCAATGGGTTGATCCGTCGCTTAGAATTTCTAGCTTTGTTCAGGTAGGTTTGTTCCGGGAAATCATCATAGAACTGAATGGGAGGAGATTGTTGGTCCTGTGAGACATCTCTATGATTTTATGACGTCGCTGACAATTGCATCGCGTCACGATTACGAATTGAAATCGAATTTTAGACTAACAATATTCCCAATAGATCTATACACATGTGAACGGCTAGTTTGATCTAATCACGATGTTATTGCCCCCAATTGAGAATGTCGTTGGTTAGTATGACAAGAATCTGGGCTTATATAAACGGATTATACGATCCTCTCTTTTTGAAGTAACTTACCTACCTACCTACATAAATACATTTAATTAGGTATAGCATATATAAGTCCCTAGGTGTGTATGGGAAAAGTAAACCGCATCATTTGATATAATTCTGTTTCTATTGTTTAGGTATCTAAGTAAATCGTCCTACGTAAATGTAGGTAAGTGTACAAGTATATCATATCGTAAAATTGCTTCCAGGGCAAAAAAAAGCAGAGTGAATCCACTCCGCTTGGTATCGTTTCGAAAGGCCTCCTCTTAATCCAACATAGGGATAAGGTCGTGTCATATAAAGAATAGAAAAATACACCTAGGTAAATGCCGCGACTAGCATCATATACCTAGGCTAAGAGCTCTTCCCGCCAACTCCCGTATGCCCTCCCAAATTCCCGGGCCCCCTATCCTAGCCTTTTAGGGTTCCAATAAAAACACAAAATTGTTGCATTCGAGCATAGAAAAATTATGGGAAGACCTTGCCCACGTAGTTGAAGGTAGACGGATCCGTCGTGTCGAGCGAATACTCTATTATCTCGTTGTTGGAGATGCCGTAGAACATGGCGTCCGGCGTCATCGCGATGGACGTGAAGTTATTATCAGGACCCGAGTTAAATTTAAAGTCCGAGATGCTGTTCATCGTCGTCCCGTCCCAGTGGTTGCCTTGAATAGTGCCACCTTGAAGTAGGGCGATGTAGAGAGCCTGGTTCCAGCTATCCCATTTCGTTATGGCGAATTGTTGGGATGTTGATGGCAACGGTATATCGGATTGGAGTTCGGTCACTGAAGCGGGTCAGCTTATCTGCACATTAAAGTCTAGGTATGTGGAAGGATCAGGAGCTCAAAGCCCCCAAATGACAGTCAGCGTCAGCTTACCTCGTTGATCCGCGCCGTTCCACGTGTCGTTGTATGACGTTACCCTCATATCTCCAGCCTTATCTGAATCGACGCGTTCGGAGACGAGCTCGAGACGATCGAGGTATGCCCCGTCTAACTGGGGGATGATAGCTAAACTAGAGTTGGCAGCGACGTCGCTGGAATCGACCGCTACAGTTGCGGTGGCCCAGGTGCTAGAATTGGCTGTTTTAATAGCTCCTTCTGGTCTTTGATACGCGACGACCCAAGTTCCATTACAGCTGGCGTGCCAGCAGCGCTGCCACATCGCAGCTAATCCTGAGCCAGGCCAGGTTTGAAGGACAGCGTTATCAAGGGTGTCGTTATCCCAACTGTCTGGTCGGTTAAGCGCGTCAAAGGAAGCCATTGATCTTATCGTATTAGTCGGGTCCGTGAACCAGACATGCGTCTCGTATATAGGATCAAGATCCATCGACGCGCTCGCTAGAGGAGTGCCCGGCTGCGGGTTAAGAGGTGTCGTCGTGGCAGCCATTAGCTGGGTCAGGTTATCCGTCGTCCACGACTTGCCCTTCGAATCCCATCGTCGGGCGATGATTGAATTATATATGTCTTGGAAGAAAACGGTCCTATGAACGACGCCAGAGGAATCCGTCCAATTCGACGCCGTTATTCTCGAATTGCTAAGTATAAGCTTCTCTGTCGTATTCGTTGATGCCGGATCGCTGGAACTCCCATTACCTGACGACCCCGATCCCGATGAAGATGCTGCCTTCGACCCGCTATGGTTGTTACTCGTTAGACCGCCCGCCAGTCCTCCCACGAGCGCGATCACCGCGATCCCAACTCCTAAGAAAATAAAAAATGTCTTCCTCGGAATGCCGCATATCGTCGCTACTCGTGTCGCTTTCTCTTCCGTTTGGTATTGGCCACCGTTCCCAGCATTGGGATCTATCGGGCTGCCGTTGCTCGTGAAATATGCGCTGTTCGGGTACGTGCTATTAGGATACGCGCTGTTTGGATCTGCATAAACCGCGCCCGCTGGGTAGCCCGCGCCATTATAATATGCTGCACTGTTCGGATCCTTATACGGCATCGGTAAAACGCCAGCCCCCGCGTAGCCATTGTGTTGCGCGTCTACTACGACTTCTTTCGCCGACTCGGGACTGTAATATGAGTTTGTTGCTCCAGCGGCGGCTTGCTCGACCGGAACGGCTTGTGGATAGCTATGATCGGGATATTGTATCACTTCTTTCTGGTAGGTCTCAGGATCCCGCTCGGAGACTTCAAGAGTGCTATGCGGTTCATGACCATGTATTTGCGACATCGCGTCTTCTGTCTCGAACGGCTGACGCCGTCAGAAATCGGATGGATTGCTCAGCTCGAGAGTGTTTGGCGTAGTGATGATATCTTGAGGAAGAGCATGACTTTCTTCTTTCCCGATTACGAAATAAACACGAAGATCAAGTTGTCAGAATACAGCTGACGCTGTGACGAAAGCGAAATGAGAACCTTCTCTCTCTTCTATTCAGGGGGCCGATTAGGTACGGCTGACTTTATGAGAAGAATCCTTCTGTATCTGCTTCATCGCAGCAATCCGACCCTGTCTCGTCCCATGTTCTTTCTGGCCAGCATATTATGGATTCGGGTAGTTACATGCTTATTCTCGATGAGACCCTATGCAGGGAGTGTGGAATCCTTCTGGGGCACCCCTCCAATAGCGTTCTATCCTAACGATCCTATTTCAGGGCTGCAGGGCGAACAGGGAGTCTCAAGTACGTGCGGACCTAGATTCCGAATACTGTATTCTCGCCTACATACCCCAATTCTACATAAGACCATACTACACGAATTAGAAGTGTTCTACGGTGTGTCTCGATATGATTTCATGTACGAGTCCTAGACCTCCAACGGTTCAACTGCTCTGCCGCCGAGGGATCGTGCTAGTTCACCAGATAACTTCAGCTGGCCCCAGTTATCGCCCCCAGTTGGCGGATCCAACAGCCCTAGACTAACTACAAATATAACCGCCACCGAGGTCAAGTACCCACCAGGGCAGTTAAGAAGCTTAGGCCGTATAAGCCCCCAAAGGCCAAATTTCCTTTCCTGGAGCGATCGACACGGCTTCTTACCTGGAATACTCGTAGTCTACGATATGGCGTTTTCGACAAGCAATAGTTTGCGGTCTGCGGAGCGTGGAGTGCTCGCATTGTTGAAATTTCTTAGACGAGAGATGCAGATTTCAAGTGGCTTAGGCTTTGATCATATTCCTCAGGCTGCTCAATTACACGAAGGCAGTACGTGTATTTAATAACAAATTAAGGAGACTCTCACTGGATTCGTCCAACAAATGCGTACAGTATATATAACTAATATACCAAGCTTAAGTAGCAGAGTAGTAATGTCATCGTGGAATGTTTCCTATTCCACCCATGACGTTCCACTGAATCGGAATCCTAATTGGTTGTTAGGGCTCCCACTTTCATCAGTGTGCGGCGCAGATCTCTCACGATGCTCTTAGAGGCGCAACTAGTCAGCTAGTTCGACAAATAGAAGACAGGTTGAAATATCTAGATATCATGGTCTTTGATGATAATCTCTTTCTCAAACCGGTAAAGCAGAATCCCCAAGATTTCTCTATCCTCTATTCTACACGTGTTTTTTTTGAACCGACCATGATATCTTACGGCATATAAGCACCTTAATCCGGTCCCGAAAAGTATAGGCGGTTCCAATGTAAGGACGGGCGTGCATTCGTCGCCGTCGCTTTCGAATCCCACCTACATACTACCTCTGTATTAAAAGATCACTGCATTCAGCTCCCCGCAACAAGCGCCCAAGCATTGCACTTCGTTGGACTAAAAAGCCGCGTTGCTAATATAAGCTTAAGTCAATAACCCGACACATCGACGATTCACCCTTCTCTGATTCTGCTCGCTCTTACTAGCCTCGGGGACATAATAAGTTTTGGGAATTATGATAAAATTTCAAAGTCCAAGTTATGATGCGGCTGCAGCTATTACCTACCTAGGTATTCTAAACTGGAAGACCCCTTTACCGACACTGTATCCGGATAGTATCGGTATCAAACGAATCAAATTGTAACATACATATCTCGTCCTCATCTTTAACGTAGCGATTTATCCCTCTCTGAAACCACACGTGGCAGCTCCTTCGGTCCCGAGTACCGGCCACTGCAACCATTCACACCATCTCCGAACGCCATCTCTTAATTGACCGACGTCAATGCATGAAATCAACGCCGATCGAACGGTAGTTGGAACATGATTGCTAGATTAGATCACTCACTATTGCTTGCATCAGTAGACCGGTTTCTACGATGACCTTTCAGCCAGCTGGTTAATAGAGACAATATGGTTTCCTGCACTGGTCTACACCTATCACAATTCTTTGCATCGTACTAAGACAATAGTATTAAGATAGTGCAAAGACATAGATGCCTTGGCTCTGGAAATGTTAAACTGATACGTAGGTAGGTAGGTAGGTAGGTAGGTTGCATACCTTGGCAGACTTGCCCGGAGAAGTAATCGCAGAAGAGGGTGAAACACGCCCCCCCCGCTATGAGACTTCAAGGCAGACGGCGAGCATGTGAACGATACAACGTTGGTTAACTCCTCAAATCAGCCTCGGGGCGGCGGCAAACTCCAGTCCATGTGGAATTTGTTACTGGGTTTATAAGAACATGTTATGCTACACGCAGCTAGAAGGAATCGCGGTTATTCTTTGACGCTTCGGGTCGTATCAGTAAGCGCTTCGCTATCGCTAGGTATCTGAGGCGCAGCTTTGGCCTAGACCGTGTCCGCCTAGTCCGCATACTCTCGGCCTCAGGTGACTGAGGGCCAACAATATAATTCTTGTTTTCCGACACTCTAAAAGGGAGTCGAAAAACTGAATAGGTCAAGGCGACGAGGCCATTGTCAAGGCCACGAAAGGACCGCCAACGCCTATGATGACCAACTTAAAAGTGTACCCTCGAATTATCGATCGGAATCATCGATCACGGATACCCGTTTGGACGGTGCTCGGGGAATAGCAATGTCTTTTTTATACATACGCTATGTTAGTTTGAAGTTATATAGGTACCTACACGATCAACTCAGCCCATACAAAGTTCAGGTCGTTGAAGCCAACGATCCCCTCCGAGCTCTCTAACTTAACCCAACAAACCTAAACTGCCATGTTTGGGTAGCTATCTCAAGGTAGGGTATGCCGTTCGTGCTTAATCTTCCTAAGTAAAAGGTAATGTAGGACTGCTTGCGACGTAAGTGCTCCTACGCCTCGTAATCTCTCAACTTACATACTTTCATACATTCCGCAGCTATACAACAATGATGTCAATCCCAGATACAGAATCACCGCCGTCCGTCGAGTACTTCTGCGTCCATTACTCGTGCCAGGGGACGTATCATGCTGAACCGTCACTCACCGGCCCCATCTTCCATCGCGATTCGTTCGATATATATCAAGAGAACCGCGCCCGCAAGAACAAGGGGAGGCGCATTGTTCGCCTAGACGATGAAAGCGAAGATAACGAGGAGATCGAGGAGCGTTCTCCGTTGAATCAGCTTATGACCAGAGCCCGCCAGGTCTGGTCTACCCTGCCATGGTCGGCAGCTGGGAGAGGAAGGCGGAAGAATAGATCACGGTCATCTTCCGATGCTAGCTCAGAAAAAGATGCGTCTTCTGGATCCGATCAACAAGGGTCAATATCGAAGCCGCGCAAGTCGAAACATGCTCGCTTCACCAACTAACATTGAAGATCCGCAGTTGGCATCGATTTGCTATAATAGGGTCTAGTACGACAGCGATATACAATGGCCCCTTCAACCGTACCACGAGGAGAGTTTCGCCCTACGGTATTATAACAACATACTTACGAACATTCGGCTCATTCTATCAAATAGACGAAGGTTAGCCGCCTTCATTGTATATAGGGATTTATCGTGGGATATACGTTCGTTAGGTACCTCACCGAACACTATACGGCTCGCTCGTTAGGGAAATGATCAACTTGGTATAATTGTCAAAAGAATCATGTATAGTAGTTCAATAACCATATCATAGAAAATAACTATCGTTAATACCAACTGAATTATAAAGATAGCCCGGTCTTAATGATCATACTAGGCACTCTGTAGGTTGTGCCTCATCATATAACAGCAGCCGGGAAACTCGGAACTCATCCGAAGGCCTCACAAACGGCCAGAATAGTATAATAACATCGCACCCATTCACATGCACCATCACATCAGTGACAAAAGTGGTGAGGGGTTATCATTGCTGTGCCCTTCCAATACCCAAGCGTTCCGCCATCTCAGCCCCGCCGAATTGACGAGTTGATCTTAGTCTGACCTCGTGCTGCCTGCACGACATGTACTGTGCCCCGAAGCGGCATTAGGCCTCCCAAACCTCACCAACGAGAAGCCCTCGACGCTCGGGACTTGCGGTCGATGTCCACCTCCCCTCGCAGTGAACACATGGCAGACTGCATGAAGTGTATAAAGCTGAAAATGCATTGAGGCTTCTCGTTGGGTTAGGTGCCGGGCCTTGCTCCATACCTCTCCATTCATGTCAATATATAAGAACCGCCGGCTCCGGAGTAACGCTAACGTCTCTTCCTTTAGCCTTGCTATGTATATCCCATACTATAGAAGATATCTAAGTGTTTATACTCTAGAGCCTCGTTTGGTCGAGCAATATACCTTCCTAAACCCATCTGCAATTCCAAGTTAAGCCCGCCAAGCCCAGTAACTACTAAGTAGCGGCACCTAGACAATCTTAGATCCGTATCCTCAGCCGCAAGTCCCAAGCTGAAACCCAACCTCCCTCCCTCCACCCCCTCCCTCGCCATGAAATCGAAGCTCAAAGACCCGCTCCCAGCATCCTCGAGCTTCGAGTTCCTGACATACAGCGCGTCGGCCGCACAGCAACCACCACCAGACCTATCCGTGAAGAACGACGCCTTCTGGAGCTACTGCGGGCCGCTACTAGCCGAAGAAGGCGACCTGCCGGCGAGCCTGCACGACTGGGCGCGCGCCGTGCTCCGCGGCTCTCTTCTCCCGCTGCTCCTGCCGTTCCTCGCCTTCGCCAACGAGGTGCTCGCGGCCGAGGGCCTCGACCACTACTGGCTGACGATCCGCGCGACGCGGGCCACCCCCGAGTTCGACCGCCCGCGCTGGCACACCGACGACCTGTTCTTCAGCCGCGGCGGCTGCGGGCTCCGCGAACCGCCGACAGCATCGTCAGCATCACTAGCAACGTCGTCCGCGAAGGCCACGGCGAGGATAAAGACAAAGCTCCAAGCCGCAGTCCGCGCCCCCGCAGCACCGGCTCCGGAGCTCGACCTGCAGACCGACTGGAAGCTATGCGCGACGCTCCTCGGGCCACCCACCCTGTTCATCCCCTCCGCCTCGCAAGCCCTCGCGCGGCACACCTCGCGCCTCGCGAAGCTCTCTTTATCCACACCGCACCCCTGCACGTCGCTGCGCTGCGCAGCCTGCGCGGCGACATCCGACGCGGTGCGCGCGTCGCTGTGCACGTCGCTCGCGTCGTTAGGGCTAGTGCAGGCGCGGCCGGGCCAGTGCGCGGTGTTCCGGATCGGCGGGGAGCGCGGGGCGGTGCACTCGGAGCCGAGCCTGGGGCGCGGCGACCGCGTGTTCGTGAACGTGGTGCCCGGGCGCCGCGCGGAGCTCGCGGGCCTCGTGGCGAAGTGGGGGATGGGGTTTCCGCGGTCGTGGTGGATTGCGCCGGGGGTGTTGAGGGAGGGGCGGTGACGGGGAGGGGATTGGGGGGTGGGGGTAAGGAAGGGGCGTAATGGATGGATGTTCGACTTTGGGTGGGTGAGTTTGTGGGATTAGAATAGCTAGATGTTTTTGGTTAATAATACCCCTGAGAGAGTAACCTTCAGAACAAAGACCATCTATATGAGTTAAGTGCCTAACAATAATGGAATATGGATTGATACTACATACACCGCGTTTGGATCTTACGTAGGTGCCTATTTAATTTTGGGGACTACCGATGCCTTAGAATAAATCAAATGGAGCAAAGGATGAAAGATAAAACAGGAAAGGGAGAGAGTGAGAAGCGGAGAGAAGTCTTTATATTTAATAGAGTCCTTACCTTAGCTATCTACCTGGGGCAATTATAAATAGTATTAACTATCCTCCAATCCGATTCCCATCAATGGATATATTCATATCATTAGCAGGTGTTTTAGTTCATATCCAATTTCTTTTCTCTCCCTTCTCGATCTACTTTGATGACTCTATTTCCTCTCCTCTCTCGGTTTTGGTTAACCAAAAAACCGAGCAGATGCATGATCCTAACGCAGCGATCAAATTGGGGGTCTTCAGAGTGCTTTATTGCATGGTCCTCTAAACTAATGTCATACGCCTCGCCCCTCTCACTCTTCAGGAACGTCATGATTCGTAGCGCAAACATCGACGCATGGGGGACGAGTTCGTACGGCTTGTCTACGCAGTCCTGATCCACTGCTTCTTCTAGCGTCTTGCCCTTCCTCCGTAATCCCCGCGACATTCGCTTGTCATGAAGGTATTCGTCGACGTCTTTCCAGTCTGGCAATAGCTTAGTCGTCGAGCCTGACGAAAGGCATCGGTTCGAATATTTCCGGAAGGCTTCCGTGACAGGGGTAGCCGTGACGAGTGCCTCGATGCTATTCTTATCCTTTAATCGAAGGGCAGATCGAAGCGCCTCTATTGTCTTTGGTGCTCTGGTGGATGCTGACATCTTGATTATTGACCTAATTAAGACACAATTTCAATCCTGATTGTAACTGATTCTTAAGCTGTCTCCGCCGAGTACGTCAAGTCAGAAACTGCGTGCATCCAGGCCAAAGCCCATTTACACGCATATAACTACACATTGAACAAGCTGTTGGTTTTCTTGGAGGTGCATTGTTTAATGACAATGAGTTGTGGTGTAGTTGTTGTCAAATTAAGACAGAGCTGAGACAAGGCTGGCCGGAACAAAGGAATGACTGTTCCTTCAAGATCTGTGTTAGAACCATACAGTTAGGCATGTAGAAGATGGCAATATTACATACTAGAATAAGTCGCTTTCAATCTTGATCTAGGACCCGGAAGCCTGCTGAAAGACTAGAGATTGTATCACATCTCTGCCTTGTCGTCTTTGAGAATACCTGTCAACCCTTTAGGACATTCCACGGCAGAAACCCGCCCATGGCAAATGGGGATGATTCAATTGAAGGGTCGCTAATAGTTGTTGAATCGTCGACGTTATAGAAACCATCTACCGAGCATGGAAAGTTGAGATCCAGAAGAAGGGGATCTGTGCCGAGTTAGCAAGATTTGCCATCCTAAGGATTGATTGTGATGATGACTTGGGAAAAGGCAACGTCCGGGTTTCCATCCCCTGCACCTTTACCAGATAGATACCAACATGTATTTATTTCATTCGCGCTGCAAATAATTACAGTGGGTTGAAGGTATATTAGAGTAGGAGATGATTCCATATTTGATTGATGCATGAGACTTGTATTCGGCAAGGGTAACGTACCTTGGAAATCAATTTGACTAAAGTCATCTTCTTCATCAGTATGACTCATCGGAGTGTTCGTGATTTTGAGAACTAGACGTATAGCTTCTATAGCTTTCCGAGCGTGCTTAGATGTGCTAGCGAACCTTTGCCAGCATTCCGAAGACTTTACTAGGAGCTGACTGATCTCATCTGTGCTTATTCCTTCAACCGTTCTTTGTGGAGTGTCGTCAATTTGCTTTACATAGTGGCATAGAATACCAGTTGCTAGCATAAACTCATTGTTCATAACGGATGTAAGTTTCCATCGAGCATCGTATAATAAGGCGTCCGGCTTGACCAGGTCGTAAACCATGTGTTGGTATTCGATGATAGAGATGGCTGCCCTCAGAGAGATGTCCCGCGAGTAACTGTAACGTTCATTTTGCGGGGGGGCCATGAAGTACTTCTTATGTAGGACTATCTGTAGCCTAAGGAAACAAATCTGCAACCAGATCCTTTGCATAATCAACTGGGGAGGATCGGTGATTGATTGTGATATGGGATGCATTTTTAGGGCTGGCGGGAGACGGTTTTGGTGAGCTTGCACCTTTTGATGCATGGCCATTATTTCTTCATATTTATGACTTCTAGTATCAGTAGCCATGTCGCGAACTTCTTCCCACAGGTGTGCGACGCGGGTTCTCGTAATAATATATAGGACAGGCGTTAGCTCGGTCTCAGGTCTTGCCGGCGGCAGTTCCGTTGTTTCTTCGTCAAAATCGGAGTCTTTGAAATTGTGTGGTTCTTCCGTGTCTATTTGGTGATCCTTTAGCATACTTGGAAGGCCCATCTGGGAGGCAAAGATAAGATTCGCCTGGTATACGGCTGCCCAAGTTCGCCTTCTCATCTCACCCTCGAAGGGTGATATGACGGGGAAGTGCTTGGGGTCTCTGTGATAGCCCATCCTCATGGCAATGTTCAAGATCACACCCAATAATATGTGGGTACCAAACTCGGAATCCTCTTGGAGCAAGTGTTCTATGGCGATGTAGAGGATGAGAACCTTTAAAACATGTGGTCCACCCTTGGTGTACTTGCCAAGCATCAAGCACTGGACGACTTTCTCTCGGTATATTCTTACAAGAATAGCGCCCTCCAGGTTGGAGGATTGAGCGCTCGGGTCATTACACCCGTGTGGTAGTGTGAGTAAGATCGAAAGCGACATGATAGCGAATAAGATGCCTATCCACATGATGGGGGCCGAGGTGTTATCTTCCCAAAATTGCTCATACTTAGACATAGTAACCTATGTTAGCATCTAGGACTATAAACATACACGAGGAACACTTACTTGTCGAATGAATTGGCCGCTGTGTAGAAGCGCTACTTATTGAATATCAGCACTTGTCTCAGTATGTAGCTCTAGCTAAGTATGAGTAAAAGCGAACCTGGATGTAAGTCGATCGTATTAAAAAACTTAGATATTAGTCGATCAACGACGGACCGGGTCGGTAGCGCGCTCAGAATTTCTGCTTTGTTAACCTGGGCGAAACGACCATATAGTAGCTGAGGGTGAGGACCATAATCCGGAGCGACTTGTGGCGGAATGGTATAACGCATGGTTGAACTAGAATCTGCGGTATCCTGAAAGCAGTCTTTAAGCTCGGAGATACTATCTAAAAGAGCGGTCCAATGTGCGCCATCGACGTAATTAACTCCAGCGGGAGTATTTGTTAGGGTGCCACAATCAGATGGTTCTCCAGATCCAGATCCAGATCCAGATCCAGATCCATTTGGTCCCACACCAGGGTCAGAATAACCCTCGACGACGGGAGAGACAGAGGTCTCGGGTTGCGGCGCTGGTGTTACATTCGACGGGTTCTTTGACGCAGCTCGTTGCATAAGAACATGGACAAGGCTCTCAAGCTCACGGATACGATTTTGGACGGTAGTAACAGGTTCTCTATCTGATGAACGTGATGACGCATCCGGATAAGTGCAAGCCATAGACAGTCCTCTAATGGAACAAGTACGGCATGGCTGCTGTCTATCACATTTGACCCTAGGTAGTTAAGGTGAGCAGAAGGGCTCATAGGGACTATAAGCATAGAATTATGAGATGAGAGAGATGGGACTGATGGGACTGATGGAATATAATATGATATGATAGGATGAGATGAAATGAGACGAGATGGATTAAGCAGTTAGTTACATACTTGCGTCGCCTGCATGGAGTACATGACAACTGAGGCTTGTCCCGGCGCCGATTCGGTGGAGGTAAAGGACGCTGTCTCGCTGGAGGTGTTCCGGCCATATCGTCCGTTAGCGTCATTGGATAGGAAATATCGGATCAGCCACAGGCGCGTCTAACATTCAACCATCCCATAAAGCATAAAGTAAGTAAAGCAGAGAAATTATTGTGAATAACTAGGCGATTGTCAATCATCAGGATTATCTTTTTGGTTCTCGAAGGATTAAATCCGACTATCCGATCATCCGATCATCCGACCTCCGCCACACCCTTGTTTGTTTCCATATTTTTAGAGTTCTTGGACGGGATTGATGAACTCAATATAAGCTGGCAGCGCAAGTTCATAAGAGAAGTTATGTCTTTTTATATACTTTTCATTACCTATGCGATTCATAAGCAATCGCTAGGTACTTTAATACCTAACATTACATGTATTAAATGTCAATTCTAAATTCAAAGTTGAAGTTTAGAAATTCAATCATTTTCAACTTTGATAACCTATAATGTGGTACAATACCTAATTCAACAATAAACACAATAAACAATGCCATTATGAACAGAGGAATATTTAATACAGATAACTTCACCTATGTGCTATGTAAGTCTTTATTACAATAGGTACCAAATTCATGATGTCATCCTACCTGACCTTAGCCAGTTGTCCAACTGCCGGCACTATCCACTGCCACCCCCGCGGGATTGCGGGATTGATTGGTAAGTCGTTCAAAGTCCGGTTCCGCTCGGTATGAGGCCGCGTGATTTCTTGCCTCAAACGTCATCTAAGCCTAGTTGGTTTACCGACAATCAATGGCGAGTTCACTACACGAAGAAGATGATCCTCCTCCCTACGTTGTAGGAAATCATAACGATGCAGGTGAAATTCTCCAGCCTGTCATTCTCGTACTGACAGGCCACTTCATCCGCGCTCAGACTGTTGACGGTACTCCGTTGTATGAACTATCTCGGGATGTCCGGACATCTTCAACAAGTGAAGCTCAGCTTGCTCAGGTATCACTTGAACGTCTGATTCACAATGTACGGGTCAGCGCCAACGGTACGCCTCGGGTCTTACACCGAAACAGGCACATATTCGAGTTGAAGCATCTGCCGCCAGTCATATCTACTGGGTTTCCCTATTGCTTGGATGCCATGTCGCGACATGCCCTGGGAAACCTAGCGCTAAAGACTGCTTCATTCCCGCGATCACGATTCAAAATCGTAAAGATAAAAGAAGAGAAGGGAGACGGGCTTCCCAAAGGCTACAAGGCAAGGAAAGAGTCTTTAAAGGAGGGCGAGATGATCTTCGAGATGCTCAGGAAACGCGGCCACTATGAGTGGATGGGCCCTGATGGAAATCGCATCGCGGTAGAGGACGAAACGGATGGCCACCATAGATTGATAGTCACCGCGCCCGTGATGAGAAGGACGATGGACGCCATGATAGGTAGTTGGTGCTTGAGAATTTGGCGCGATAGTATTAAGTCGAACCACCAACCCGGGAAAGCACGTAAGTTCACTGCTTGAATTGCTATTAGGCCTCGAGTGTGTGCTGATCTCCCGAAGTCAAGACCAGAGTACGTAGCGCACGTGAGGTTCTCCCAAGGTGGTGGTGAATAGCGCAATATGACAGAATGGCATGGTCAGTAAATGGGAGTCGGGCTCTCGCCTATATTAATCACATCAACAGAATGAAGGGCCATGGGCACGCTTATAACTACCTAACGTCTAAGACAAGATTGAAGGTTTCTCTAACTCAACCCAAACCACGACAGGCCTTGGCATCAAGAAGAGGGTGCGAGGACCATGCACGATTCACGAATTGTATGTATCCATGATGTTTATAGTTTTTGTTTCATAGCTTACATTTAAATTGGTTGGCTAGGGACATTTCATAAGATCTAATCTCATTGGTGATTGAACCGTCGAACCCTACTCATTCCCGGATCTACTGCGACAGATCTTATACACCAAAAATAGCCAAATATGTATGCGTACTATGTAAACGGCAGCGTCCGAGCTCATTTCTAAACTTTTACATAGCCAGTGAAACGACATCTTACCTGATTTCAGCGAATTGAGTATCGCCGTTGGCGACCTTGGCGCCAAGGTGATCAGCGTTGACAGTTGAGGTTTGAAACATCTCATTATTAGTGCTTCACGCCACGAGTTTCAAACTTTCTGGGCGCTCAAGTTGGGATGACGATGGAGACCCCGCGATTTATCTTAAGGCCATCAAGTATGTAGAAGATGTTTCTTCTTGAGATCTACGCCTAGGCACGTGTGATTTTCATATCATCTTTCTTCACTTCGAGTCTTAGGCTGCGCCCTCACTATTCACCATCTACGGCAGGTCCTATTTATAACATTTATTTTCGTGGCGGTAGACTTGCGCTCTCCCCCTTTTTTATCAACCTCCAGGACTCCTAGATTGTCTAGGCTCTAACAGTGTCGCATACTCATCATGAGGTGAGTGCTTATAGCGCTTGTGTCTATACCTGCGTACCTATTCATATTCTAATCGAGACAGGATCCCAATCTATCGGAGGCGTGCTCGCACAAATGATTTCAAGATATTTGTTCGCGACGACGCCCTGATCAACCCCGACGACCCGAGTATATCTGATTCTGATTCTGATTCCGATGGTGATGGACTAGACTCACCCTCGCCAACGTCGCCTGAGTTCCCGCCTCCTCCGCCTCCGCCTCCGCCTCCCGCTCAGGTCGAGAATCCCGCACAAGACCCAGCAGTGGCTTCATCAGAACAGATTCCACCAGTAGCTACCAATACAGTTTCTTCGACCGAACAGAGTTCATCGACCACTACCAAACCAGTCACTTCATCAGAACAGATTTCATCAACTGCTACCAACTCAGTCTCTTTACAGCCGACTACGTTGAGTTCGAGCACTACTGTGTTAGCTGCTCAGACATCCGCGATTGAAGCAAGTGCTACGCAGAGTACAGCTTCGCAAAGCACCGACGTTGTTGAAGCACAGGCAAGCCAAGAAGGCGGTGCTACGCCTACCATGAGTTCAGGGGGAGCCATAGCATTTGGTACAGTTGGTAAGGCTCTCCATCCTAAATCGAGGTCTCGCTTTAGTATAATAAAAAGCTAATGCATATCTTTCCTATATAACAGGAGCCGTTGTTATAGTAGTAGCCATAATTATCTTTATATGGAGGTGCCGGCGACGTCAAAACAAGGAAGACGGAAGTCTATTTAAACCCTCCGGTTTCACAAGAATGAAAGAGGACAGACGTCCAGTTACAGCAGACTATGGATCATCAAGAGGTGGATCGTCAAGAGATACGCCATCAAGGATTATGGACAACCTCATGACAGCGGCATACGCTGCTGAAGATGGCAATGCTTCGCAGTACGGCGTGTCCACAAACGAGAAACAGCAACCTAACACATATACGTTCGGTCCAGATTCGAGACTACCCATGCCGATGAGACAATCAAGTACTTCAGCCCCGCAGCCTCCAGACGGCGGCAGAGGTTCAAACTCACTTTACGTGAACCAACTTCTTTCCGGATTCTACAAAGGCCAGGCAACAGACGGGCTCGCGGCCCCTCCTAACGCGAGAGTGCCCCCACCGGCAGCTCCGTCGATAGCTGGACGAACTGAGGTGACGACTAACACCGAGAGCACGTGGAGGACGTGGGGCTGGTCGCAACATAAACAGCCCAAAGATACCTGGATTGACAAATGCGTTCGCCTCGGAGGACTAAGATGATGACCTTAGCTCGCTTGAACAAGTTCGTAGAGTAGATTTGGACCTTTGATCGAGTTGTGACAGATGTTGAAACAAAGTCTTGTGAGATACGCGTTTTCAGTCACTACAGTCTTGCGAAATACCATTGCTTTCCAGAGTGCGGTAAATAGATCAAGTAATTTCATTAGGCTCGGTACGTTTTGGTTGCCCGTCTCCGTCCTGGAGTATCACTACCTAATGTAGAGAAAATCCCAAATTGCGAGTTCAAATGTTCCTGACTATGGTGTCTATAACAAGCATAATAGACTTTCAGTCAACTATTATGTCGATGATGTCGTTGTAGTTGTCTTATCTAGAGACGCGGCGACAGCAACCATGGCCTCCAATAGTCACATACGATACCCCTATTCCACATAGCTCAGGGGTAACAAAAGGGGAGCGGACTTAACTAAAAGGACAACCTCGGGCCCGAAAATGCGATCGGTGCCGGTTGGTTTTTATTTTCAAGATTCTTAGCCCGCGACTAATTTAGATTCTAACAAAATCACTATTCAATTTCTGAAAGTGTAACTGGGAGACGCTTATATAATCGAAGTTGACGATTTCCAATCGTCAGCTTAAAATCTTTCTTATTATGTACAACTGCGCCGCAGTCATCCATACGAGATTCGCAGGTAAATTATGTGCAAGTAGGTACCCAAGTACCCAAACAATCGTGAGCTTGAGGGTGCCGATGGTCCGGATAAGATAATGCCAAGGTCGGATCCCGGTTCCGACAAATAAAAAGAAAGCAGCTAAGTGGCGGGGATTGGCTGCTGCTTTGGACTTCTAACATCGTGAAACCCCTGAGCTGACGAGAACTCATAATGCCTTATTCCCAACGCGTTGTCATCGATGATAACTACACCACCATCTTTGAACAGATGGGCCTCTCACCACCACCACCATGCTCCTGCAATCGCGCCTATCCGCGCTTCACCTGCGATGGAAACAGCTCCCTAACCTCCACAAAGTATTGGTCGTATTCGCGCTTGTGCTGTTCCTAATAGGTAAGCTGGTTCTTTTTTGAGGACTCGTGCATACGTGACCTAACATGGAAATTCAATGCAGTGATATTCATACAACCCACGCCCGAAGTTGCCCGCGATGGGTGGAATCGCCTCACGCAGACCGAAAACGGCCCTCTGGCAGGCGGCATCCCCCTCCGCGTCATGTTCATCGGCGCCTCGATGACCCTCGGCGAGCACTCGACCGGCGAAGTAGGATACAGGAAGCAGATCCGGGACTGGCTTGTCTCTAGGGGCAACCCCGTCAACTTTGTCGGCCAGGTATGATTTCACCCAGCTGTCCTATCGCAAGTGCGGGGCGCCTTCAGTTGTGTTGTTCTAACATCCCGCGTGCTTCCAGAACCGATACGGCGACTTCAAGGACAACGACGTCCAAGCCTTCGGCGCCCAGCCCATCAAGCCGACCCTCGACCGCCTGAAAGAAGTCGTGCCGCAGGTGCAGCCCAACCTCATCGTCATCAACGCGGGCTCGAGCGACTGCTTCCAGCTCGACCACTGGGGCCCCGCATACGTCCTACAAAGCATGCGCGAGCTCGTGGACTTCCTATTCGAGGCGTCGCCGCGCGCCACGATCATCATGTCGACGATCATCACGTCGCCGTGGGAGGGCACGGAGCGGTGCGTCAAGTCGTCGAACGCGCAGATCCGGCAGGTGGCGATCGACCTGATCCGCGAGGGCCGGCCCGTGACGATGGCCGAGATGCACTTCGACCAGGGCTTGCCGCACCGCGTCGAGCGCGCCGACATCGGCCCCGACGACATGCACCCCACCGACAAGGGCTACTTCAAGATGGGCGACATCTTCATCGACAAGATCCTCGAGGTCGACCGCAACGGCTGGCTCAAGCGCCCCGCCGACAACGGCGTCCCGGCCGACGGCGACGCCGCTAGGGATGCGGAGGACGCCATTAAGGCTATGGACGAGAAGGTTAAGGAGAAGCAGGAGGGCGAGAACGCGCATACGCTGCCTGGGAGACGGGGGAGGGCGTTTAATACCTAGACGGCACCCGGCTGTTTAGCCTGATGTCCCGGAATGGCTTTGGTACCTGCGTAGGTACCTACATAGGTGCATCACTGTAGATTTTTACCGGTCTGGGAAAATACGTGCTAGGCGGTCCATGTAAGTAGGACGGATCGCGGTTAATGCTCACAATCAGATATTCTATAATATGTAACAAGAGAAACTTGCCAGCTTTATGGATCTGGCTATCTCGTGCTATTCATTTTCGTGTCTTCTTTTTTTTCTACTCTCTTGACTTTTATCTCACATGCCTGAAGATATTCCCGAAATAGCTCTAAGTCGCGTGTCTCGCTAAATAGGACCTAGTTCGAAGACTTCCCCGGATTTTCCTGTTTTGGGGAGATTCGCACTAGCAAGTTTTGGATAGGGACTTAGCATGGTCGCTATGGGAATCGCAAATCTAGCTTCCTCTAGTATTGCCTTGCCCCTTGTCCGATGGGCTGGACCAAGGTGTAACTAGCAGAGCTGTTAAACTCTTGCACACCGTTGATCAAGTACAACGGCGTGAGGCTGCCGTCGTCGCTGAAGTAGAGCTGCGGCCGCTCTCGCCGGTAGTAATCAGTCCTCCCGCCATCTACGAATGCCACCGTCGTGTTGTACGCCGCCTGCAACTTGAACGTCCAGTTGCCCGCCAGGCTACGCGAAAACAGGTGCCCTCCTACGCGAGGGTATTTCTCGCCCCGCTCGGCGATGTCGATCATCCAGTGGCAGAGGATGTGCCAGTTTCCGCGCCTGTCGCGCCATAGGAACGGGTCCTCCGTCCAGTGGTCGCTGTAGTCCGACGTGTTCCACGGCATCGACTTGACCAGCTCGTAGGTACTGTTGAAGCCTTCCGCACGGTAGATGAAGTTGTCCTCTACGCCGAGTATCACCTCAGGGGTAGGGTCGTCTTGCGTCCACAACGGCCACGGAGTTGGGTTTGTCGCATCGAGAAGACGCTTTGACGGCTCCCATGGCCCGCGAGTGTCAGGGGCGCTGGAGACGGAGATGTTGTTCGCCCATTTGTACGATTTGCACGTGTCCGGCGTGTCGGTCTCTATTCCTATGGTGTACAGGAGATATCTGCTGTCCGCGGGGCTCCACACGACTCTGGCGTTGTGACGGAACGTGCCGAGGAGCTCTTCCGCATAATAGTACGGTCCGGCCGGCCCCGTACGCGACTCGGCGCGAACCACGGTGCTGAACGGCCTCCAACCTGATAACCCGCATCCGTGGGCGAATTGGTCGACGATTAGGTGGAAGAGCTTCTTGTCGAAGCGGTCCTGGACAATGGTTCCTCCCCACGACGAATTCCCTTTTGTGCTGTAGAAATCCGGTAGGGTGAAGTTCGTGTAATTGTACCCCGTCCACCGTGTAGCAGGTTGGAGGTCGAGCTGGCCGCAATCGTCTGACTTCCAGCCCGTATCACATTCACACTTTCTCGATGATCCGTTGCAAATGCCGTTAAGGCTGCAGTCTTCGTCTGTCATACATGCTTGAGTAAGAATACGGAAAGTGGCAAGGAGGATTAAGAAGGCTTTTAAGAATGTTGGTGTGTACCTCATATTTAAGAAGGCAATACCACTCTAGATGATTGAAGGCGCATTAACTTCTAGAGCTGAGGTAGTGATGCTGTGCTTGATTGTGGGAAAATAAGGGGTGTAGATGAGGAGATTTTGGGTCGTCTAACCGCTTGAGTTCGTTGGAGAAGCTATTCTCGGTATACTACCTTCCGATGCTTCTAAAATAGTTCTCCACGCAGAGGGCAAGCAGTTCTAAAATACGTCCTTAACTATTTTCTATAGAAAAAATCATCATCATTATTCCTCTTTATAGGAGGTTTGGGTACCTATTGAATGTGGTAGGTAGGCGGGCTTTATTTTTCATAAGGAATCTCATAAACTACCTAACACTACCCTATAAAAGCTTATCAAAAACGTCAAGCTTCAATTCAATCTTAGCACAAGTCTGAACGATGTCAACCACTTGGGACTACGGGCTTATAACAATGACTGAGTGGATATTTAGGTAGATAAGTATTAAGAGAATTGAGTGGTAACTACTTATTCTTATATTATTTTGTTAATTGGCCTACTTTATATAAATTACGATTCTTTTAGTCTTCCTTTTAGGTTCGCTTGCAATTAACTGAAGCAACAACATTAAGGAATTTACCTCTTCGCTTCCATTTTTGGAAATTGGGAATAAATTGTAAATTTCGACCCAATCTGTTATATGCAGACTAACAAGCTACTGAATCCTAAGACTTTTCTATGTATGTTATTCATTTTCATACAAATCCAATCGATATATGTCACGTATAATTGTGGATCTATACTCCCCCGCTACACCTAGATCTAAGTTGACATCTGAGTTGACATCTATAAATACTACATAACCCTAGGCTCTTTTAACCCGTCAGAGGCGTTCCAAGACTTCATCCTTTCGACTCGATTTCGGCTGTGACAACATACACTAACGCACTCGGATGTCGTATTGCCCAAGCGTGCCTAATATCAATTCTAAATGGCCATAGGGGTCATATGCACATCTGAATATGTCTAATAAACAACAAAGGACTGTTCCCCACCAGCAGGGGGCTACGTGGTGAAAATGGATCTGTTCCCAAAAGGGGCTGAGATCTTTCCTAGGGCTAAACACGGTGTTGGTAGCCCGGGTGGGACCGTATTGATACTGTACACGGACCATGACCCTGAATTCCTATGTAGGTGATGGATGTAAAGATTCTGAGATTGCGAAGTGGGAAATATACGATGCCCCCGGATTGACTGCACTTAATAGCTGCTCAACATAGATGAGCGGGTATGTAATTTTAATACGCATGACTTTCGGCGTTCATCGTTGATTGAAAATGCAGGTGTATATGAGGCGCCTGCATCTGCTGCATGAAACCAGACTGAGATCGCACAGTGTGAAAAGTAAATAGGGTCCTGGTCAATGCGTCTGGCGGTAAGAGAGGTTGATTTAATTTGTTACCAGGAATTATTCTGCCTTTGTCTCGATATATGTATTCAAGGGTGATTCACTCGTAATAACTTCCTCAGTTACTATCTAACTTGTTTTTATGATATCTGGGTATCTGGGTATTGTTAGTCGGAATTGTGCTTGAAATCTACTTAACCTAACTAAATCTTGCTGAAGCCCAATAATTGTTTCCTAGAACATCCATACCATCTATCAAGATCCACCTCAGTGAAGGAGGAACCCTCGTGTGTTCGCTGAAGTGTAAAAGCTACGAGCGAGGTGGTAACCACCATGGCCCCTCAACATTGCACAATGCCTGCCGGCTTAGTAAATGGAGGCGCGCCTACCTCTCAGCCCCCTACTCCTGCCTTTGGGGAGAGCCCCCTCGGCAGTCTCTTCTCGCCCACAACCGCACAAGCTCGCCCTCATACAAGTCTGTTCGGAGCCATAAGTCCTCAGGACAACCGAACTCCGATGGGACCATTCGGAACCGCTAAAGCCCCACCACCCCAACAGCAACCATCTCCTACACACGGATTTCATTTTGGTAACCCGAATCAACCGCGCGGGCTAGTTATCGGATCGCCCGCCCCTGTTCAGCCAGGTCCGTCATCGCCGAGCCTATTTGGTCCCAGGCCCACTGCTCCGGTGGCTAGTCCTGTGCCGGCAGTACGGACAAGCCAGGTACAAGCAAGGAGTACTAGGACCTCGCCTAACAGGGCCTCTCCCGAAAGGACCTCTCCTGAAAGGGTCTCTCCTCAAAGGGCCTCGTCTATGCGCGGTAGTCAAACCCCAACTTCCAGCTCCAGTCAGTCGCCGGCGAAAAGCTCACCGAGTAGCGTTTTCGGAAGCACTCGTGCGCCATCCCCGGGATCGCGGACATCGATGGAACAAGAAGCGACCCCTCGGCCCCCCAAGTGCTATGTCGACGCTAAAGGCGACCTGTGCCTGGAGGTGGGCCATCTCTCGGCGGAGTTCATAGTCTGCTCCAAAGCTATGTCCAGGTCGTCGCCTTTCTGGAAGAAGATGCTGTACGGGGGGTTTGCCGAGGGCAAGAACGCGCAGCCGAAGGACGGGAAGTCGGCGTGGGTCGTGAAGCTGCCCGAAGACAACTCCGCCGCGATGGGGATAATACTTAATATCATTCATAGCCGTTTTGACCAAGTGTCCGGTTACGAGGATTTCGTGTATACAACGCATCTCTATAACCTGTGTGTCTTGACGGATAAGTATGACATGACTCATATCTTACGGCCCTGGGCTAAGGGCTGGTCGCGCTCCACGCATATCCAGTGCGAAAAGCTCGGCCAATCCTTGCGCTCGAAGTTCTGCCACGAGCGACTCTGGATCGCATGGGAGCTTGGAGATTTTGTCACTTTCGACGCGATGTCGAAAGCCTTACTCCTAAATTCGTCGAGTTCGGCGGGGAACAACCTGCGATACGTGGGAGCTCTGGAGCCGCCCGAGATTTATGGTAAGCCTTATTTATGACCCCTTATTCTAATAGAATGTTAACCGAATCTGCAGAAAGTATACAGCGAGCGCGATTGGCTATGATCAAGGCGCTTCTCAGTCGCCTGGACGCCATATTACAAGGCCTTGTCCAACAGAATAAGTCGCTCTGTTCGAGATACAAAGTATCGTCCGAGAGAGGCGAATGCTTGGCTTCGATGCTCGGTACGACCATTCAATCTCTCCACGGCAACGGGCTATGGCCCATACCACAACCCACGGCCGTCGAGTGCAGCGTATGGGATTTCGCGGCGAAGCTCCAGGCCGTTCAGATCGAGGGCGACGCTGGAATCTATCATAAATGCTCCCAAACTGTTGTCCTCAAGGCCGAGATCGAAAAGACCCTATACTCTATCCCCGAGCTTCTTTCTGAAGTACACTGGCGCCATCTTCAGAGCCAGGCCAGCAAATCCGGAATGCCCACGTTCGAATTGCGAGCTCACTAGGAATCGAGACGCACCGAAGCTACGGCGCAAAAAGCGAAGGAATTATTAGCCGCTGCTTATCGAAATGTAAGGATTGAACGGGGCTGGGAGTCTTCCTCGGATAGCGAGTAGAAGTAGACATATACATGTGTACAACTCAAGATGAATTATGACGTTTTCCATCAATAACTTATCGGGGGGATGGGGATGGGGTCTTCAGAATTATTGGTAATCGACGTGGCATAGCACAGGGCTAGGGGTACCACAGCATATGCGTATTTTATTGTACATAGGGTGTCGACAGGCGCATAAATTGACACATGAAACATATTGGTCCGAGATTGGCGGCCTCTGTCTCAGTGCAGGTCACGATAATGTAACCACCCTATAGCTAAACCGTTAGCCGTCAAGAACCGGAGCACCGCAGCGGATAGGAGTATTTGAGACATGTTAAATATGTACCTACCTACGTACATAAGGTAACCAACCCCTCTTGCCCCCGTCGACTTCCAAGACCCAAGGGATAAGTATGACATAAAAACCACGCCTTGTAGCACGTTAGACGTAAACTCGCTTCAATTCCTAGGTAATATTGCTAAATCCATCCAGCGCTCTATTCTGCCCCCTTCCCTCCCTCCGCAAACCCTACGTATTCATTTCCACCTACACATCCATACTCCCCGGATCGCGACTCGTAAAGATCTTATACACCCTCCTGCTAACAGCGGGCCCGATCACACGATCCGTAAAAGCGCCGTCCCGGTTAGCGCACTTGCGACAGTTCTCTAGGGCCAGGGGCCCCTCGCGCTCGAGGCCGCGCACGAGCTCGGCGACGGTGGCGTACTTGGCGGCGATGCCGTAGGCGATGGGCGCGGTGACGCGGGTGACCTCCTGCAGCATGCGCACGTAGGTGTCTTTGGCGTCCTCGCCGGTGCGCACCTGGCCGGCCTCCATGCAGAAGCCGGCGTCGGCGGCGGCGTCGCGCGCGCGCCGGTACGGGATCGTGCTGATGTGCTGCGTGAACACCGCCACCCACTCCGCCGTCTCCACCGCCAGGTGCGTGTGGTGGATCATCGCCCCGTGCTCCACCTGCAGCGAGAGCAGCGCGTCCTCGATGATGTCCTCGTCGATGTACTCCTGCTGCGCGGCGGCCCGGCGCCGCCGCTGGCTCGATGATGCGGCGCCGGCGTCGTTGTTGGCGACGTCGAGGGCGCGGACCGCCGAGGCGAAGCGCCGGTTCTGGATGTTCTTGTTCTTGCGCATCCAGGGCATGAGGCCCTCGATCAGGTACAGGATGATGTTGTTTGGGTGCGTCGTCTTCATCTTCAACACGTGGGCCTCGAGGCTCTCGTCTTCGGCGCCGAGCACGAGCTTAACGAAGTCGGCGGCCTCGACGATCACCATGACGTGCTCCTCGGGCATGATGCGCATGGGGATGGGCTCCCAGTGCCCTCGCTCTTCGCTGTACATAGAGCTTACTTTCCGGCGCCACCTTACCACGTTCTCGACGCGGCTCGGCAGGTATCCGAACTGGACGTCCATCTTCTTGAGCAGCTCTTCGATTTGGGCTTTCATGCCGACGTTGAGGGACTCGGGAAGGTCCACTATCATCTCGGGGACGGCTACCTTCCTGTCGGTCTTGAGCTTGTTGACTTCGGCGAGTGCCTTTTCCTTCAGCTTCTCAAGGACCCGCTGCTGCTTTGCATCTTCCTTCTCGACGCGCTTGCGCTCCTTCTCGAGCTCGCGAGCCTCTGCCTTCTTCCGCTTCTCATGTTCCCGTTCTTCGTCGGTTTTTTTCGGTTCAGCCGTTTTCTTCACCGTGTGACCTTTTGCCGTAGGTCCTTTTGTCGCCGTCTTGGTTTTCTTGCGAGGCGGAGATGGCGTCAGACTGTAGAAACGCCTGTTTGACTTGAGCTTCGCGAAATCGATATCACCCAAGTCTGGTAAGTCGTCAGAGTCCGAGTCTATGATATGGTTACTCCTGGTCTTGGCTTCTGGCATGGAACTCGATATTGGATCCCAGGCTCCGTTTTGCTTGGACTTTTTAGGCTGATGCTTTCTCGGTAAGTCTTCACTATCATCATCCGAAAGGTCGATGACTACCGGCGCCTTTGCCGATCCTTTCCCCTTTGGGGAATTAAAGGGGTCATTAGGCGGCAGTTGTGTGGCTTTCCCATTTTTTTGTGGCTGACGGACGTCCGACTCTCGCATAGGTGAGCTTTTGAACGGGTCGCTCGTTAAGTTTAGGCGGGAAGACTTGGTGCTCGTCGTCTGCTTCTTTGGGGAGCTGCTGTGCTCGATTGGATCGGCTATTGAGTTCCAGTTCCAGCGGTTCAACGCATCTGGTGAATGTGGTTTGCGATTGTTTGAAGCAAACGTGGCAGAGGTTGCTCTCTTCAAGATATTATCCTCCCTCTTCTTGATGCCGTTTGTAGAAGCTGAGGTTCGGGCTTTCTTGGCTATATTTCCGTCAATATCACCGGTTGTGTCAAAGTCATCTGATAGGAACATGAAGTCGTCATCTTGTCGCGAATGACTACCACTAGCGCGTTTTGTGCCAATGATCGGGCCATGGGAGATTTTGTCCGACGGTCCTTTGGTTACCTTTGAAGAAGATTCCGCGGTCAAGTCAGAGACACCGTAGTCGAGAGCTCTGGAGGGAACCTTCTGAGTTGTTCGCGATGAGGCTCCATGAGAGGGGGCTAGGACTGGCGGGGATAGAGCAGCAGCCGGACTTGAAGATAATAGACTAATCACCTCGGCTCCCATTTTTATATGATTTTTGATACCAAAAGATAGCAAGTTAAAAAAAAGGAAATTCCCGGGATGTGCACCCAGAATTAAACAAATTGATTCGTAGCAAAGGCTAGAGCCGAGAGGACAGGTAGTCCAAAGAAGCAGTGTTTGCGAACATCATGATAATTGATAAGTTAAATCAATTTTCTAAATTGTGCTGAAGAATCGCGTAACAATAGAAAAAAGCAAAACGCGTTGATGACGCGAGGCACGTGACGCAAACTTAATCATTTTGTTTGTACCCCGCTTATTTAATTAATCATCATCCGTAAATATCGAATTCTTGTTACCGTTTTATGTATTATCTAGATGTTCTCTACTCTTTAGATTTCGTTTTTGGATATTTCCTACATCATCTTGCAGTCGACTTTCAATCCCGCGCGAAATGATCAAGGTTATGCATGAGGTATGTATCTTACCCACGCAGCCTACGATAGATCTCAAGATCATATGACTGCTCGTATGGATCTCGGTATTTAAATGCAACGCCCGCATTCTGCATCGAATGCCGAAGGCTGCATGCACTTACTATGAAACTTCAATATCCACCTCAGGAGGAGCAGGAGGAGTTCAACATGAGCGGCCCTTTTTTCTTCTAGGGCGCAAAGATAATCTAGACTGTTGGTGACGAGACTTTAGCTCCACATACGGGAAGAGCTCTCCGGATTCCTGCTAACAGGGCCTCCTTCGCAATGCCTAGGATATCGGCGGCTCAGTATACTGAATGGCGGAGTCGACAAGCGGTCAGTGGAGTTGTTCACCAGGTTTCTCGAAACTCGAAACATCGGTAGGATCGCGATACTTCAAGGTTATTAGGCGTTACTGGGAAGACCTGCGGGAGTTGCGTGCCCACTATGTATCGAACCAACAACTCCAAATTGGGGGTTGAAGAGCTGTACGTCTTCAAGTATTTCTTAAGAAGGAAAGGTCCGCCTAAATATGTGCGTGTAATGGATTAGCACCAGAAGGATAAATTTGCCGACTCGTCCTTCTCGTCACTTACTTGCGCATCCACGCGTACGTGCATACCTAGTAGTTAGTATGCACGCTCGGGCGTCGAAGCGGTGGAAATTCAGCATACTCGGATCTTGGCTGTTCATCAACCACCCTGCCACCGCAGAATTCAGCAAGCCGGCTGCATGCGAGAAGGGGACTTTGAAACATGCCACCAATCATGTCCCACGCACGCCTTGTGTTTTGGGAAACAAAATTGGGCAGGTTGTCTTAGCCCTGCGGCAATATCGGCGTAACTAACCCGCCCTGTCTTTCAACGCACGCTCAGACTTTCTTAACTGCAAGTAGCCTGGTAGCCTGGTTTTCCGAGCATTAGGGATACGGTGATCAGATCATGATCAACGACGCCCCGGATACGCGCACGGCCAGAGATATCACGAAAGGGCGCATCTTATGCATGTATGCTACGCTGCAGCCACAAAATCCAGCTAAATCGTTGTCGATAGTTGAAGAATCCTACGGGATTATGAACAGATGACGTCTAGACCATAACCCGTAAACTCGACACTAAGAAGAAACAGAAAACATCTAAAGCACTTTTGGTCAAGTTTGCGGGAATTCTTAGATCTAGGTATCTACACAGTAAGCAGAGGAGTTGAATCCTCTGCTTCGGATGTCGAAACACTCGTAAGTGGGTGCGCTTTTATGCGTTGATGGTGTTTGACGGAGGTTACCTATTCACTGGTTGCGAACTACATAGAAGGATCATCGGCGTAGTCGGCGGAAGAAACTTGTAGTAGGAGCATCATCTAATTCCGACAACGCGGACAAAATCTAGACGGATCTTTCCTTCAAAGGAAGCTTGCATTGCCGGCCGCTCGTTGATCTTCTCTTGACTTTGAAAAACTAGTAGCTATGTCTACCTAGTAGTACCAACTTGCTACTATGTAGCATCATATCGATGTTACCTTCAGGGACACCTTGCCACGAACTACTGTGGGCTTAGATTAAGCAATCGTAGCCTAAACCTGCTTGCAGATTAGCTCGTTTGTATTAATTCGTAACCAAAATGAGATGATGAATTTGAGGTCTACGAATCTTGGGATGTTTAAATGTTGCCCTAAAACCGATGAGGTAAGCTTGTCGTCTAGATTTTACTACGGTGATACACAATTCAACGACTTTTAATATCTATCTAGGTAACTATCAATTATTCGAAAACAGCGCTACATGTGATATGGAGGGGTAATATGGGATCTGCATTTATCTTGGTGGTTTCCCAGTCTAGAGGTCATGGGATGCATGTTTGATATGTAGAGATTGAGGATGTCGTCGCAGAAAATCAAGGTCAACCTTGCCGGGACTGTTCATGCATGCGTTTATTCTCCATCGGATGGAGCATATGGGGTTGTTCAAGGAATCGTCATGGTGTAGATGGTGACAAAAAGCCGAGGTACTCCTTGCAAAAAATTAGTCACTCATGGCATCCCACGAATAAGCTAACGCTACCGGCTTTGATGTTCGATATATTGCGGTCCTCATCACATCACGAGTTGGTAAACAGCATCAAAACAACATCACGTCGGCAGTTGACTTGTGCTAGGATAAACTACTGCAGCCTCATGCGGCCCCGCCAATTTAACCTTGAGGCTATATTATTATTTCCTGAATGCTTCTCTAGTGCCTAATGAATGTCAAGGTGTGAATAGTATGCCTATACATTTTGCCGTGATGTAAGTTCAAAATCTTCCTGCAGATGCGTACATACCTACTATCTTCACCCCTAGATCTATTGCATATCTTAATATTTAGGTGGTTAGATAATTAACAACGGTGATCTAGATGTGGCCGGGAACGCTTTACCGCTCACCTCCAGGATCTCCTATTCGATCGATGATGCGCCAGATAGAGTTACAGATGCAAAGATCACTCGAATACTGGCCAATGGCTGCCCAACTGCGACTAGGTCCTGGGTAGTCATCGTTCGTCAGGCCTTAAGACGGCATCTGCTCGATCTTGGCCCGAGCCTCTAAAGGAACGAATCGAGTCGGCTTGCTCACTAGACGTCCCTAGCTATCGGATCGGGTTCTGACAAGCCTTGGCGAGAGCATAGACTACATAACGGAATGTGTGCCTGGAATAAAGTTCAATAGACATGCGGATGTGAAATCTTCATTCGGTATTAATACCCCGGCACTACCGCCGAAGTGCCCGAGGAAGAGGGCAGGGGACGAGACAAGCGCCCCAGCGCTCGGTGTCCGTCAGTTAATCAAAGGACCGCCGGCCACGATGTTCCGGGGAGATTTCTGAAACACGCGTATTGACTCTCGAAGTAAGACTCTTTTTCTTTTCTTCTAGACTGCACTGTCTAATATCGGAATAATAGGTTTCAACTTTCAAGTGAGCCTCTTTAAGACATTCTGGAAGTGCTGTGGGTTCAAATGAGTTTTAAGGGTTTAGGGGCTCGGCTCTTGCTGCTTAATAATACCCTTATATTTCCTTTAACCACGAAGAGAATGTCAGATACCGAGGTAGGTAATTGGGAGCGCGCAAACATATTCGTAAGTCGTCGTCGATTAAATTGAGCCTCCTCGGTAACCACGAAATTTCTTCTAGTTTTGGTTGTAGTATGTAGTGTATCAAAGATTAAATATTAACAACGGTGATCCATGATAGTGGACTCACTCTTCGCGATCTAGATGATGATCTTCGTTACTGTCAGCTGAATGAAGATAGCGTATCCGTGGGGGAGACTTCGGGTATTCGAACAATCTTCGACTTAATAGATAGCTGTTGGTCGCGTTGCCTGTGCTCATCCAGTAATCGTGCCTAGGTAACTTGGCAAATTCCGATGAGGCGGTAGCTGGATTTCCAGTCAACATGGCACGGACTAGGTATCATACGTATTACCTATATATACAAATACGAATTTTGATATACCATCGTTCGGGTTATCGCGTGGGATTGATGAGGAAAACCTAGCACTCAGGCACTATCACAATTCGGAAAAGTACCCGGCAACGGCAACCCTTAACGATACTTGCCAAGGCTCATATAAGGTAAGTTAGAATATTGGAAAGTTGCTGTGGTTGGATGGGAGATGAAATTGACGATGCAAGAGTAGTATTTGTGCCTGCAGCTGTTTCCCCCTTTGGTATATTTCCCCTTTCTTACGCTGCCCCTAGGCCGTGAAAAACGAAGCCGTCGTAGCGCCGTCGTTCTCCTAAACTCAGCTTTTGAAATTTCGAAAAGACGAATTCGGTCAGCTTGACCCGCTCTCGCGTGTACACTGGCGCTAGAAGCATCTAATCCGTTGGAGCCAAGATCGCCCTTGTACATCTGTCAGTCATATGCAGTAAGCGGGCTCTGTCCCTTTTATTCCTGCCTATCATTTGTAATGCTTTCTGCTGCTTGACTAGACCACAAAAAACACTTGCTTTTGCATTGCATGAGCAAGCTGCACACACTTACTATGTTAGTATGTTTGTCTCCCAAAATGATATTGGAACCCCCTAATCGGAATTGTAGGGCGAACAAGCCCTTACCAGGAAGAAGAAAAAAATCGAATGGTGTCGAAAATTTCGTGGTCTTTTTAAGGTGTCACAATACAGAAAAGAGAAAAATCGGCATGGATATTAAATGCGAGCGATCAAGGTTCTCTTTTGATATGCATGGTGAAAACGTGGAGGGAGGATTGCCCACGAACCTCGGAAATCCTTTAGGTGTACATAGGTACTTCGTACTTAGCACACGCAAGATAGCGAAAAGAAGATGCCTACCTACCTTATTGTGAGCAAACGGTGCTAGGTCGGATTCCGAAAAGTGAAAACAGGATGCAGTATAGTTAACCTATCCTTCCTTTCCGTGCCACCATTTTTCGGGACGTATGGAAATGGGATGACAGCGGCCAGTTCCTGACGTCTCGTGGATGTAGGTACTAGACTCAGTGCCCCTGAGGTTTGCAACTTGTGTTGGACCCAAACAAAGCTGTTGGATTTAATAGTATTGAGATTGAGACTGCTAGCTCTACTCAAGAAAGTAGAATAAGAATCGACACATTCCGCTGTCTGTCACTTTGGCACTTTAGATCCCTTAAAAGTAGCCCCCAAATCTCTAGAAGCTTACATTATTCCATTTGACTGGGACCACACTAGATGCGATGTTTCTTTGTAAATGATATCGATATGATGATGATAATATTTATTTATTTATTTTTATTAATATTCCCGTATAAGCTTAAGTACCCCTATATCAGTAAATACATACGGAGTAATTCCCGTTCTAAGCAAGATTTAATGGTGTTTAGTCTAATGACTCAAGTACACGGGTACATCAGGTACATCAGGTAGGTCTCGTCCGACCCAATCTACCCTTAACCATATTGGGTAACCGTGATGTTCTGATAGGAGAGAGTACATACCCCTGTACTCCCTTTGCGCGCGACATCCCTGCAACAAGGTTGATGCACCCCCTGCTTATCCCCTGCTTCCAAGGGTTAACCCACAATATCCTAATGCTTTGCTGCTTCACTGCTTTACAAGAAGCGACTATCAATCGACAGCCTTTTTCTTAATGGTGCACGTTCCTGAAATAATAAACAGGCACTACCCCAAATCTCATTTCACCCCCTAAAACTTGATCGCCGTCTTCCCGAAAACGTTGAACACGTTTAACCACCCGCAGTCAACTCCAATGCCCTCGCGCGACAAGAATAATGAACTGGGTTTTGTGACGACAGCTCTCTGTATTATCTGCGACATATGACGTTAGGTCCAGTTTACCGCCCACAGCCTCTGAAGGTTGAAAGTTGAAAATTGAAGGTCGAACGGTACCCGGGACGACGGGCACTGTTTTGGTGTTGGGTGTTTTTTTATTATTATTCTACATTCCATATTCTACAACCTCACTACCTAGGGAACCTTCATTTTCACAATTGCCTTGACAACATTCAACATTACGAATTCCCGACGCTCTTTTAACCCCATTTTAAATCAATACCTCATTCCTTTTTTTATCATTTTGACCTTCGCATATCAACCCATTTTGCAAGGTCGGTACCTACCGACGCCGTCATTATGGCAACGTCACCACCGACATCACCAGGCGTGCCACGACCAATGAGCGCCATGGTCAAGTCCGCCCCAAGAAGCAATAGTCGTCTAAGCATGACCAGTAAGACTGGAGGAGGGGGTGGAAGCAGAGGTTCTGACGAAGATGGCGGCCGCACTGCCGTTAAAGTTGGTATGTATTTGTTACCTTATTCCTAAAAACACTCGTAAGTTTGATAACGGTAGGCCACGAGGCTAACGAGTACAGCTGTTCGTGTTCGGCCGGCTTTAAAACCTACTGACCCTGGGTTTGATCTAATACCACAACGATTTCAACGATCAATGGTCCAAACAACCTCTAACACAGGTATTGCTATTGATGCGCCCCAAGGAAAGAAATTGTTCGTATTCGACCGAGTCTTTGGTTCCGACGTTACCCAGGAGGGAGTATGGGAATACCTTTCAGAGAGTGTAAACGCTTTTCTTCAAGGTTACAATGTCTCCCTCCTCGCCTACGGCCAATCTGGCGCGGGAAAGTCGTACACAATGGGAACATCTGGGCCCGCAGAACAAGGCGACCTAGAAGTCATGGGTAAGCAAATTATTAACTTACTTTTTACCGAGCTTCGGGGAGCACGCTGCTAACGGTTGTCATCCGAATAGGTGTAATCCCACGCGCTGCGATGGCTTTATTCGAGAAATTAGACGGACCCGCGCGAACTTCGAACCGCAGTTCCATGTCACAGCTCAAAACACCCGCTCGTTATTCAGTACAATCCCCGACGCCCAAGGTTGAAAAGAATTGGCAGTTGAGGGCGACGTATGTTGAAATTTACAATGAGCAGCTGCGCGACTTACTTGTGCCGGATCATATTCAACCATCCGAGCGAGGCAATGTTACTATTCGCGAAGATCAGAAGGGTAATATCCTTCTTACCGGCTTACAACAGATTGATATCAACTCCGTAGATGACTTGATGAATGCTTTGAATTTCGGATCCACAATCCGACAGACTGATGCGACTGCCATCAACGCCAAATCTTCACGATCGCATGCAGTATTCAGCTTGAATCTTGTACAGCGCAAAAGCAAGTCGCAAAGCGCTCAAGGCGCCAACAAGAGATTCTCTGTTCCCTTGGAGGCCATGACGGGGACCGACACTTGGGTCACAACTGACAGCAAGCTACACTTTGTCGACTTGGCTGGTAGTGAACGTCTGAAAAATACCGGTGCGCAGGGGGAGCGGGCCCGGGAAGGTATCTCGATCAACGCTGGTCTTGCCGCTTTGGGCAAGGTCATATCCCAACTTTCTTCTAGACAAGCCGGATCTCACGTCTCCTACCGCGATTCAAGATTAACGAGACTCCTTCAGGATTCCCTAGGCGGGAACGCTATAACATACATGATCGCCTGTGTGACTCCTGCGGAATTTCACCTAAGCGAAACACTTAACACTGTACAATACGCACAGAGAGCCCGTGCGATTCAAAGCAAGCCTAGGATCCAACAGGTAGAGGAGGGTGACAAGCAGGCAATCATCGAGCGCCTGAAGGCTGAGGTTGCTTTCTTACGCGAACAGATTAGGAGCGCTGAGCGCAGTGGGGGCGAACGTCGCAACGTTCCAACAACCGAGAGGTCCGAGCGACAGAACGAGCGGGAGACGGAACTACAGAATTCGCTCCTGGATGCACAGGAAAGTTATAATACCCTGAGCCAACGTCATGCGAAACTCATTGCCGAAATGGCTAAGGCCCGAGACAATGAAGCCGCAGAGAACCAATCCACAGAAGAGAGTCTTGGTGATAGCGCAACAGAAAGACTGAACCGGTCTTTTTCTTTCGCTCAGGCCGTCGAACAGGTTGTTTTAGAATATGAGAAGACAATTCAATCGCTCGAGCAATCACTCACTAGCACACGGGCCACCCTCTCAAATACTGAAACAAGTCTACTAGAGAAGGAAACCAAGTGTGCTTACATCGAAACTATCAATACTCAACTGCAAGCACGCTTACAGAAACTGATGGATCGCGAAGCCAATACGGAGAGTTACCTTCATGACTTGGAGAACAAACTTGATGGTCATACTTCCGGCGAAGAGAAGAATGCTACTATCGTTGTAGAGTTAAGGAAGGAGATCGCTCGGATCCGAGAAAATGAATCATCCTGCGAGGATTATATATCCACTCTCGAAGAGAGACTAGCGGAGTCTGACCAAGATCAAGAATTGATGCAGCGCGAAATTGATCGTCTTGAGCAGGTTATCGAACGTCAACGAAGTCTCGGCAAGCTTGACAACCTTCTCTACGAACTCGACAACGTCCACCAGGATGGCAAACAGTCCGATACCCAATCCGAGCATGGCAATGGCATCGGACACCGTCGCACCTTTTCAGAACGGTCAACCAAGAGCCACGTCAGTCGACCAAGTCTAGGCGTTAGAGGTGTCCTTCCCGAAGTGGCCGAGGGCACCGAGGAAGAAGTTAGTGAGCATGTTCACCCGGAGGAGGCTGCTGACGACCGTGAGGCATCTCGGACACCGGTTGGAACTTCAGAGGATAATTCGGAATCTATCGATTACCCGCCCCAGAGTCCTGCTCAAACTAAGTTCGTTGCTGATAAACTCGAAAACGTGACCGAGGAATTGGTCTCTCTGCGAGTTGAACATGAGTCGACCATCAACGAGTACGAAATGCTTCATGCTAAATATGAAGAGGCCTTACGGACCTTGGCAGAATTACAAGACCAGGTCGACGAAGCGCGACACCCGAACCGTCAACGCGATTCGCTCTTGTCGGTCACTTCTCCCAACCTAACGAGGCCGTCGAGTTTTTTATCGGACGTCAGATCCAGCGATATCAATCATGGAACCCACTTATCGCGTTCGCTCTCCTCGGAATTGTCCTCAGCTATGGACTCGCCAACTACTATAGATACTCCAGTGATCGAGATGCATAAACCTTCGGAGTCCAGGGAAACGCTTGTGATGGAACCCGTTAGCAATGATCACACCGAGGCGATAGCTACCGAGCTAGAAAGACTCAAGGCGTTAGCATACGAGAAGGAGGCTGCCGAGAGAGAACTCGCAGATAGATACGCTCAGTTGGAGGAGAAACACATGGAGACTTTAGATATGGTCGAAGAACTCAAGACCGAAGTTGCGAAGGCGAAATACGCGGAACCACCATCTCCAAGGTTGGCAACACCAGTGATACGCCGGAAGTCCAGTCAGAACGTTCTGGTTATTGACCGGGCACACCGCTCTTTCGCGACGCTCAGAAACATCGCAGCTGAAAACTTCGAGGAGCAACCTGACATAATGCAGAACTTCGATCTCAATCTTAACGCCGCTATGCACGAGTTACACGCTAGGTCAGAACGCATTCAGGAATTGGAGGCCGATGTAACGACCGCGAGAAGGGAAATGGAAACCAAGATGACCATTATCTCGGGCCTAACGCGTGAACGATCCAGCTTGAAGTCGAGCCCCATGGATATGTCTATGGTTGCCACACTGAAGGAACAGCTAGAGAGGAACGAATATCAACACCAGGGGATGAAAGAAGCACATATCGCCCGCGAAAAGGAGCTGATTGCCGAATTAGAAGCTTTGCGAACATCTATCCACGCAGCTGGTGAAGCCAAGTCAATGTCGGTAGTGCAAACCCAGGACCGGAGCGATCGAGACGACGAGTTGCGTGCTGCTCAAGAAGAGAAGATTGCCCATCTTCAAACCGAACTTTCTAGTTGGGAAGGTAAACACCAAGCTGCTCTGGATGCCCTGCAGTCCGCCGAAGAACAGATGCAGAAGACCATCAGTGAATTTGAGGCAGAAATTGCATTTGTTAACGGGAAACTTAACGAGTCTCAAGTACACGCAAAGAGCGACGAGGAATCAAAGGACGTAGAAACCACACACCAACATCTTGTCACCGCACTCCGCAACGAGATCAATGATCTCAAGGCACTCATCAACGGCAATGCGACCAAGGTTGCCGATTTAGAGCAAGCACATGCTCTAGCGAAGGAACAGCTCGAAGAGGCTTCTAAGGCGCGGGATATTGCATCTACCGAATCCCGCAGTTACCAGGAACTCGTTAGTCAACTCGAAACCCAGATTGCGACGCACGAGAAAGCCCTTAAGTCGCACGAGGAGAGCCTAGCTCAGCTACACGACGACCATGCCAGGGAAATCAGCGCAATCAGCACTGGCTCCAGGGAAGAGTATGACGATCAAGTCAATTTACTCATGCTTGAGCACGCTGAGAACGTTAAACTGCTGGAAAGTGATGTTGCGGAAGCTCGTGAGGAGCTCACAAAGGTTGCCACCCAAGTGGCGTTTGCATTAGGTCTTGACGTTAGCATTGAGAAAATCAGTGGACGTATTGAGGACTTAATCAGTGATCAAAAAGCTTTAGCCACCGAACAGCAGAGATCAGCTGAGCTTGAAGGGCATATTGTCGAGCTCTCGGCCATCAACAACACCATCATGCGCGACCTTGAGGCCGTCAAGTCTTCGCTGAATGATATGCTTCGTTCTGACGGCGAGAGCTTGAAGAGCCCGTACCCCTCTGTTTCGGAACAGCTTTCAGCTGTCAAGAAGAGGATGGTCGATCTTGAGAACAAGAACAAGAAGCATTCTCGTCTGGTAGAAGAGCTGGAAGATCAGCTTCAGACCAACTACGATCAGGCTCAGCTTACGAATAACCGATTGTCTACGCTCCAGACAGAACGTAACACTCAATTAGAGGAGGCTGTCACAGCTAGAATCAAGGCGCAAGCTGAATTGGACACCCTTCGGGATGAGATGAGTGCCCTCCAGGTAAGAGCCCCGCCTTTCTATATCATATCACTTTTAACTAACTTTGGCTTAGGGTCGCGTCGACGAGGTTACAAATGGCGATACGCCGAAGAGAGCCGGTTCAACGAGCTCGCAGGTCCGTAAGACGGCCTCTGTCGTCTCTTTGCCGTCTCCGCCCCCGGCTATTCCTCTCCCCCCTCTACCACCTACTGGTACGACATCGCCAACCCAGGGCGTGCCAGCAACACCAACTGGCGGTCGGCCGACTAGTCACGACCTTGCCTTGGCCCAGATCCGAGAGGACCAGGAAGCTCGCATCCAAAGTATTGAGAGGCATCTTAAGGCCGAGAGGCAATTGACTGCTACCTTAGAAGAAGCCCTGACCGATCTCGAGAACCAGTCTAAGAAGAGCAAGGCCGACAGCGAAGCCTGGCGAAAGCGCGCCCAAGAGCTTGAGACTGAAATCAAGGAGCTTAAGGAGCGTCCCCAACAAGACAACCGGTGGCGCGACAGTCTTCACCAGATTGAGGAAGAGCGTAAGAAGCGCCAAGACGCCGAGAGGGCTAGAACCCATCTCGAGGAGCGCATGAACGCGATCAACAACAAGAAAAAGAAGAAGGGCAGTCTCAACTGCTTTTAGTCGCGGAGTTGGTGTGATATACCTTTAGCAGCCCTTCTCTTATGTCTTGCTGTTATTATGGTGTACCTCCATCCCCCGTTGCCCCGTCATCTTGTTTTCTTGGGGTTCTGCCTTACCGCACTTTTCGAGTACGTGCAGCATATTTGGCAAGGAGTTTAAGGAGTCTCATAGCCCTTTTCTGCTTAGTATGTCGAACCTCTTCGTATCCCGAGATACCCGTGGTAGTTTTACTGGCAACAAAGCCAGAAACCACTTATCTCGCGGCCTTCTAAACCTTAATCATCCACCCCTATCTTCCACCGCAGACAGACACGAACGATCTGAATGGGATACGAGACGAATCGCAGCTAGGATGTGTTTATGGAATGATTTTGTGCAAGCAACGTCGCTTGTTGGAATTTTTTACATTCATGTTGTCATTTTCCCCCTCGCCGTCGTGGCACGCAAGGGGCCGGACGGAGAGCTTTAGCTAGGCGTAGCAGGCTTTTTGATACCTGAAAGATACCACTTGAGAAGTTTCTTTTCTCTTCTTTTTTTTCTTATGTTTCCTTGCCGTGTTTTTCCGGTCATGTCATCGGTGATTTGCCACGGGCGTTGGGAGATGATGACTAGCCTACGGCCGAATGCCATTTCGATGCTCTTGCTCATAGCTAAAGTTGACGACCTAGAAGCTAGGTATTTGAGGATGGGGACATACCTACCTACCTAGCTACCTATACATACCATTGTTCGTAGTACCCGACAGATTAAGAAATTCCAGACGTCTCTCCGAGATACTTTTTACTTAAACAATCCGTCCAAATCGTTGTGGCTGTGTGGTTATGACCCTGTGCTGAGCTTTAAGTGATGATTTGTAACCTGGTTCGATGTCGTGAATGATCCGTTATCCTTAAATGAGGACCCGATTCTGTAATGGTACGTTCCGTAGACTGGTAAAGGAGCAGAATGGCGTCAAAATAAACGGAGCATGTGCTAATGCCACTGTATTGGACTGTGTGCTGATCTATCCCATCATTACCTAATTAGCCTTAACCGCTATTCAAAATACGTTTAAGTTACTTAGATAGGTACTCCAAGGGATAATTCAGACCACAGTGCAATATAGTAAGATTAGCACATGCCCGCACATGCTTCATTTATTTTGACGCCATTCTAGGAGATGGCTGTGTCTGAAGTAATTTGACGGCTTAAATGAGGTCTTGTTTTCAAACGGGGATTGCTTGGTATCCGCTTAAGCATCCATTTTGAAGCCCGGCATCCACAAGACTGTATTGTCTACTATGTATTGGTGTGGTGGGGTTAAGCTCTACGTCTTTGTAGTAACGGTCTTAAGGCTGGACCCAGAGGGAAGGAAGCAGAAAAGCGTTCCAGGTACCGAGGGAGTGGCAAGATTCTAGAAAAGGAAGGACAGAGTGAGGCGAGATAATTGCGGGGAATGGATCCCCACTAATGCGGGCCGGCTCCGGGAGTATCCGCCGGGACTATTCCTTCGGCAACACGGAAGGAAGACACGAACCAAGAGTGAGAACAAAATACATGTTAAAATGTTTGGTTTTATTCTCTTAATCCACAAACTTAATTACCATAGTCTTCGTTCATCTCAACTTGATGGTCGGTAAGCGCAAGGCCAAGATATACGAGAAATGCACTAGGCGTAAATTGCAATACACCGCTCTATTTCCCCATAGCAAGGGATGGGAAAGGGGGTGTTGGGAAATAGGTCTGTAGCCAAGCCACTTCAGTACAAAACTCCGAGCCGCCCAAAGAATTTTCAGAGCAGCATAATTCACACAAAATCGACACCTTAATTTCATAGAGAAATTGGGGGGATAAGCGCATATTATTATTCTACGCTAATATTGATCAATGTAAGTACTGAGAAGACAAGTTTGGAAGACAACCCATCACAACTGCGTCATTGCACCTCCTGCGGCCGCCCGCCTACTCTGTGATTGCACCGGAAAGGGGTAGAGAAGGGCGAGGCGGCCTCTGTCCTGGTATTGTTGCTCTCATCCAGAAGCCCTCCGTCTTGATTTTCAGATCACCACTTAGATGCCGAGGGGAGTCTGGCAGAGAACATCCTGTCCGAGCTGCGGATATTGTTAGTCTTTGCAGGAGATGTTGCCCGATTCAATGTTACTTACAACAGGGAGGACACAGCAGCGAGCTCGCTGGCCACCGGTGGCGCAGATCGCCTCGAAGTCACCGGCGCTGGATGGGACCTTGGAAGCTAGAGCGTGATCATGTTTAGCAAATGTTCGTCTGTAGCGTAGTAGATTTCAGGAAATCTTACGGGTTGCGCAGTCAAGGTCAGCAACACCGAGCACATCAGTGGCACAGCACTGGAGGCTGTTGTAGAGACCACTGCAAGCGTCGTAGTCACCACCTCCGTAGCCGCGCTTGGCCGGGTTGGCGAGGACGGCGGAAGCCAGGAAAGTGACGAGGAAGGTGGACAACTGCATTTTGATGGTAGTTTTTGGACTTTAAGAACCTGGAAGCTCGGTGAATGTGCAAGAGGTGGATGTGAGGGTTGACTTTGGAAGATTGGACTGGTTGTCTGTGATGATGAGGAAAAAAGTCTATACGAGAAGGGACGACAGCTGGGTTTTTATACTCGAAGACAACCTTCCTCTGCTTCCTCCGGTCTGTCTTCTCCGTTCATGATCGGGGCATCTGATGGCCAAGGCTCTCCAACAAGGTCTTTTCGAGTTCTTGGTTGAGATTTGACAACACCAGGATGCAACGTCGGTCTGTGGGAATAGCTTCCCCATGCTCCCCCCCCATGTCGGGCCTGAGACTGTGCCAGGGACTGTGTCGAGGAGGTGAGAGCAACGCACCTATGGGGACCATCTCTGAGAACCAGACAACGCTATAGCGGCATTCATTCGTTTTCGAAGGAGCTCAAGAGCTGAATGCAGGACACAAGGGTGGATAGAGATCGAGAGCCTGAAGGACCGGCTCCGTTTACTGAACAAAGGAATAGATCGACATAAGAACTTAGTTCGAAGAGTTGTTCCCAAGTAAGCTTCGACGGCTGGGGCCAAGCAGCCAATCAGACTCAAGTACGATGACAACGCGATGTTGCAATCGTCTGGTCTCAACTGTGGTTGTTTAATTTAATAGCCGTTATAAGTGACGTCGAAAGCTAGGTATTTTCTGTTCCATTCAGGCCGCTGCTTTGACATACGTAAGCCGGCCATGTCCTTCGACAACACAACTAGTAGACTATCTCTTAGTCACAGCATTACCTACGCGTTTTCCCTTTGGTTCTAATACAATTGCCTATACGAGGGTCCGCTATGAGGGATGAACTAACGCACATAATAGGATATATCACGTTGAAGCTACGCGTACTTATTTCTCGAACTCATGTTAAGCCTCATGCTAACTACAAAGTGAAGCTTGTTGTGTATACTGTGAACCTCTTACGAAACTTACATCCCAAATCTCAGGGGGAGGCTTGGCTGATTTATTATCACATAAAATTCTTCATGCAATCACCCTTATTAGTTTGTTGTACAAAGTATGTATGTGTGCCTGGCCGGCCAACCACTCAGGCAGCCAGCATGCGATCCCCGCAAAAGCCCAGCCCTGTTTTACGTATTATGAATTACCATTCCGTAATGACTGGACGCCTGTGATCAGCTCTCAGGCTTTAAATTGTTCGTGGCTTGAGCCTCAACGTCTGATTCGATGACTGCCGCCGCTAATCCTGTAATACCGAAATTGGAACGGTCACACTGCATCCTGTTGGCGTCTCAACCTTGGCGGACGTTTACAGGTCGGTTAATAATAAGGTTCTCCACTGACAAAGATCTAGGTGGAATTAGCGAGATCCACGATCCTGTGCCTGAGCCAGATCTGACAGCGGCGTACTCAAATTCTAGACCGGGTCTATATCGACAATCACACCACCAGCATGGGCACCCAGCAAACGGACATTTTATCTTCCTCGTAATAAGTAATTAGATTTTCACAAACAAACAAACAAAACTTGACGTTAATTTCACTAGATGAAGCTTACTATCTTCTAATAAAAATGTACATATATCAATATCATGTATCACAAATCATTTCCTACGATGCTTACTCTTTCAAGGGGTGTTTCCTTTCGGGGGCGCGGAGGGTTTCCGAGTCTCTTCGAGTGGGTCTCTTCCCGAGCAATATTTTCATCTGAAGTTCCGTTCTCGATTCTATTTAGTGCAGACTGTGTACCGTAAGCCATGCAGGCCATCCCTGTATTGCCAGTTATCATGCTTGCCACTGATCCAATTGAGGCCAGGCTGAACCAACTCACCAAACTCAGCTAAGAGACAAGGTTGCAGACTTGTTATGCAAGAGCGGTATGTATGGGACGGGACGTTAGAACTATTCCGGGGAAGAACTCGAACGGTGTACCGGAATGCATGAATATGTCATCTTAAATACTGGCATATAACTCGGCTCTCGGAAGCCTTGGAAATTTTAAGACATCCCAACCACTGAGATTTCAAGCTGATGGCATATGACCTTACGTCTGTACATGTTCTCCTGCAAGCTACATTAATTTGGAATACAAGGTTTACCCCGTGGCATTTCCTCTCTTCGATGACAACACACATAAACAACACTCGGCAACGCTCACCGGTCCAGCGGTAAAGCTCAGATTCTGTAAGCTGGTAACCGTTGGGGCCGCGCGCGGAACCCATTATTGCCTCCGCTGAAATCCGCCACCTGCATGAGCTGCATTAGTTTCCCAGACTCTTCATAGATTCGGCAGCTGACTTTTGTCGAAGGCTGGCCAGCGCAGATCGTACGATAATATTAGCATAAGGCTATTCAATTCTTTTCTAGAACGACTAGTTTCTCTTGCGGGCGGTACATATGTCCCTACCTACACGAAAGCAGTATACGAATCTCGACTGCACAGATTCCCCACACCCTTCCCGTATTCATGGTTGAGCATTCATTGGTTCTAGGAGACAAATCTCCCTTCGATGTTGATCTCTTTCCTCCAGCTGTCCACGTTCTGCGTCTAATGGGTGGTAACCTCCCTAATGCTGTGGAAATGCAACCTCGCCAGCCAAGTCTCTGACAGGTACCTCCTCAGCTTCTTACCCCAGACCATGAAGACCAGGAGGAAGAGATTATTGAGCAGCAGCACACCTCCGAAAGCCCCGGAGATGACGACAGCGTAGCCGCTCTCCATCACCCACGCCAGCACCTTTAATCCGAGCCCGAAGCTGATGGCTTGCTTGCCGATGTTCATGGCGATGAGCATCTCGGACGTGTTAGCGTAGTAGGAGTCTACCGCATATGCAAGTGTGAACGAGAAGTAGAAGTACGCCGCCCAATAATTCATAGCTCCACCTATGAAGAAGCATATCCAATGCAGGCCCTTCTCCGCGGTAAGGCCGTACAGGATGATTCCAGCCGGACCAATCACCATCGCGGGCAGCATGACGCCCAGGCGCATCTCGGCTTCTCGAATTCCATTGTTGCGTTTCGTGAAGTACGCCGCCAGCCTGTCCGAGCTCGACGTAAAAGGGACGGCCAGCCCGTAGCCCACCACGGCGGCAAGGGCGAAAAGTCCAGAGTTGGTCCGCGTGAATGTTAGCAGATGCATATCGTAGTGATGCTACCGCAAGGGATGGACTTACCACTGCCCAATTATAGGGTGGCGACACGATCAAGATCGGGAACGTGTAAGACAAGGCCAATGCCGACAGACCAATCTACTGCCCGTTAGCGCCCTACTCAAGGAACTAGACCTCGATACTACTTCAAAACCAAGTTCTGGCGGATGGGGAGGCCAAGAGGACAGGAAAATTTGGCGGTAACGTGACATACTATAAGTCTGTTAGTTAGCACCTAGGAAAGGGAGTAGGATATCGCGGGTGATCTAAAATAGAGGGATGTGTAATTTGGGGTCAAGATGCTTCACTAACCATTAATTCCAAATGTGGTAATCACCCACAGGGATTGCGGTACAACTACAGTCTCAGTCAGCCTCGACACAGACTAGAGAGATGGAATCCCCTAATGCTACGCACGGAAATAAGTGAACGAGCGAATCATCGTCGTGAAGAAGGGAACGTCATTGTCGATTCTCCCCCATAGGCTTAGTTTCTGCACGAGACTTTTACGAGCAGGTACAATCATGGAGGCATGTTGAGATCCCTTCTCAATCTCAGCAATACCCTCCTTCTCGGTATCATCAGGTGGCGTTGAGGGGGCTGTAAAGGCCTTCCGGTTATAAGATGTCTCTTCGACGAAGCAGAAGGCTAGTATGAGGAGCGCCATGGCGAAGGCAAATTCCACGTAGAAGAACAGCCTCCAACCGTAACCGCCAGCCAGCATGTACCCAGCCGGAAGCGACCCAAAGGTTCCGAGGCATAAGCAGACTATTAGAAGTTAGACACAGATTGGGCAAAGACTGATCCCTCGCTTGCTATACCTGTATAGTACCCGATCCTCTTTCCTCTTTCGTGCAGGAAAAAGATGTCATTGACTAGCTGAACTGGCAAGGCCTCGCAGACTAAAAATAAGAATTAGACATCATCCGTTGGAGGGCATTAGGCATGTCTCATGGCCGTGGCCTCGGCTAGCCCGATGCCAAAAGGGGAGTTGACTCAAATCTGCGTACCGCAAGAACCGAACCCGTGAATTATCCTCGCAGCCAGAAGCCCATTATACGTCGTGCATCGGGACGCGCCTATTAAACCCGCAGCGAACTACCGCTCGTTAGAACTTCTACCTCGGAGCATTAAATCCGGCGGTGTCTTACCGTGACGAGAGAGAACAGCATCACCGGTCGGCGACCATACTTCAAGTACAAGGGCACGAAAATGAGGGAGCCTTCCTCGCATTAGCACACACAAACTTCAATGCTAGCGCTTTCTCGGCTCTTGAGGTAGTGACACATACCAAAGCCAAACGCCAGATTAGGGTAAGAGACCAATTCGGAGGCCTTCGTCGGCGACACCCCGAACTCCTCGGACCAGAGATCGATGTAAGGCGAGGGGCCGATGAGGGAGGAGTTGGCCAGGAAAGAGTAGAACGAGCAGATGATCAGGATCATCGTCTTCTTGAAATTCGACCACTGCAGCGGGTCGTTGGGGTCCTCGGCCGGGACCGGGAACAGGGCTTGCCCGTACGCGACATCGTCGCCCTCTTTCGCTCACGTTAGTTCGGGGAGACGCGTTCTGACGATCGCGCCGCTGGCTCGGGGAGAGAGGCCTGTGGGGTGACGTACCGGCGGCTTTGAGATTGACGGTCCCGGGGATGTCTTCCTCATGCGCGTGACTGTGCAGCAGGTGGCCCTCGTTGTGGGCGGCGGCGTCTGACGCCATTTCAATTCAGCTGTACCGGGCGCCTGGGAAGCCAAGAGGGAAGGATGAGATATCGAAGATGTCAAAAAAAGAAACACACACAGGGGGCGATGCGGCTGATGTATGGACGGTGGTATATGAATGTTACACGGCTTCCTGCCCTTTTGCCCTCTGCCCTTTGCTATTTGCTCGAGATTACGTCCTTCGCGAAAAACGCGATCACATCTCACATATGTCCAAGGTCGCAAAAACCCCCAGCCAAGGCCGCGGAGGGTTCTCGACCGCCCCCGTCCTAAAATCGCGGGGAAATGGTTGACATCTGGGGTGGTATTCCTTGCCGTAATAGGAATGAGCACTGCATCCTAGCATGCGGAGTGATGCTATTAGTAGAGCCGAAGTCCTGCAGCCGAGGACTATCGTTATTTTACCCCATTCCCCAAGCGGTGGTCTTTTTTTGAAACTTGGTTTTAGTGCTTTAAGGCTGATTAATAACACGTGTTTTCCGTATTGGGCCCCCCGTCTTCTGTTCACGTTGATTGCTAGAGGCGAATTATCGAATGCCTAAGCATAGGTAGGTTGGTATCTAGTGTAGTAGAACAGGGAGTTGTATCAGTCAGGTGACTGATCATTGTGATCCCCTTGTTATACTAGCCACTGAATAACCAATAGTATCGTTACGTTCGCGAGTTTACAGCTTCGTGAGCCGATTCAATGCCTTGTTATACAAGATAATTGCCGTGCTTCTTCTTGACCTCCGCACAGATAGTTTACTAATAATGACATAGTTACTCTCGCTGCATGATGTCTCTATTTACTACCCTACGTCCTTACGTGATACTTACCAGACTGCCGGTACCTACTTTAGCGTCCAAATCTCGAACATATGGGACAACCAATTCGATAAGCTACCTACCTATCTTTGCTATAAAGGTATGTGGTTACATCTTTTCCATACGAAATTCCTACCCTATGACGCCACTATGTCTTTTGAATGGGCATTAGAAGTAAGTAGGTACTCGGAACAAGCTTAAGTAGGTAGTTACACTGAAGAAAATAGCCAATAGAAAGTAGTCATTTAGAAGAAACTCACTGACTAATATCACGTGGATTATTATGAATTTCGATGTCTGGTAATCTCATTGGTCGTTCTCCTAGGAATATACTAGGTAAGTATTCACATGAAAGCTGTCCTGGATAGATAGTGGAGCACCGGGCCCTTTTGTATGTCCGAATATATATGCCGTAGGAATAATTTCACGCTAAATCAACATAAAATGATATGTATGGGATCCCGAAAAGCCGTAAACTGGGGTATAGCACTAACAGTTATCTTGGTAGACTATGAAATGCTTAGCTCATATAGCGTCTGTGGGCATAGGTAGTATGACCTCCCGGCAGATAACATTCTATTATAGAAATGTAGGTAGTATGGGGTAGCGAATATTCTATACAACAATAGTTCACATGATGTTAAAAAGGAGAAGGGAAGATGGACTAGTTACCAATAAGTAGATGAAACGGTGGAAGTTTAAATTGTAAGTATTTCGAAAAGCTATGTTATAAAGAGAAAATAAGGAAATAATTTACTTGGTGAACTACAGAGTACCTAGGTTAGATGGTATTAATTTGATTGTAAATTATGAGTTGGCAAGTTATATTTAAAGGAACTTATATGTAAGTAACAAGAATATAAATATGGCTTGCATGATAATTTAACCAAGCGTGAATATAGGTAGCTCAAAGCATCTCGAAGAAACCTAGCTGTCTGACTACTCTGCGAGAATCTGGCCTATATCTGAAAACATTGAGTTAAACCAATGTCTCCTAATTACGTAGTAGCAAAATCCACAAAACTAATTTCTTCTGTGATGCACGTTCTTTTGACGATAGATAGTATCGTCACTAAATCACGATCACCTCGAAACTACCACTCACCATAAAAAAAAACCGGGAACAAGTTTACTACAGCTTCTTCAACTATTCATTATTTTAATATCATTTTGGGTGTTTAGCGAAATAGGTACCATTGAACCTGCAAACAGGGCGCAAAAGAACGCCCTCGAGCGCCACGGCCAAAAAAAAAGGGGTCTGAGCCCAGCTAAATAACAAACACACTTCTGAAACCGTACACAATATACACAGTCCGATCAAGCCAACACCGGGCGTAGGAGTCCCATGGCTCCCATATCGAACCGTTCCTTAATTCCGAAACCTAGGTAGGCAAGTAATTAGACGTGGCCTCGTGGCCTACCCCTCCCCCTACCTCGTCCTCTTCCTCTTCCCCGACCGCGTATCGCCGTGTAACGCGGTTTAGCAGGAACGTCGCCATCGCTATCGTCATCGTTACCCGAGTCGTCGGAACTACTGTTGTCTGATAACGACAGCCTGACGACCGTCGGGCCACCCGACCTCCTGACAGGTCGCGAATGTTCCGGAACCTGGCGTTCTGGAGTGGGACTAGGCGAGGATGAATCCTCGACCCCTACGGCAGCAGGCTCGAAATCGTCGTCGACTAGTTCCATGCGACCATGTTTCGGACTGGGCCTAGCAGACTCCTCAGCATCGTTACGGCGTGGCGTTGGCTTTTTATTCGCGTCTCGCGCAATTGTGGCAGCTGGGGTTGCTGGGGTTGCTTTAGCTGAGGCCGTAGCAGGACTTCCCGTTGCGGTATCTCTTGCTCGGCGTGAGCCTATCTTGAACTTTTTACCCCTTAGAGCCGCTCGCTCTCTCATGGACATATAGCGGGTGTCCGGGGGCGGCTCTAGCTCAGCGGGATTTGGTGTCGCGGGCGATTGTTGTGCACGAGGTCGTCCGGGGGGTCGACCTCGTTTCTTTACTGGCTCTACGCGAGCTAACGTCGCAGAGGTGGATGTAGTCGGCCGTGATTGTTCGTCGTCATCATTCGCCCTAGCTAATTCTTGCTCCAGTTGAGCTGCAAGTTCCTCTACGGTAACCTCGTTCTCATTCTGGGCAACCTCGTTCTCATCCTGGGCAACTTCATTCTCGTTCTGGGTAGCATCGTTCTCATTTTGAGTAACATCCGGGGCATCGACTTCCATCATACTGGTATCTTCATTTTCGGCGTTATTAAGTGTAGATCTTCTCGGGCGTCCCGGTGGGCGACCCCTCTTTTTACCCGTAGATGGGACTGAAGACGGGGTGGCAGCTGCTCCAAGAGAGTTTCGAGGTGGCCGTCCTCGTCTTTTGGCTCCAGGTTGCGGAGTACTGTTAGCAGTGACCGAGCTTTCTCCTTCGGGTGCCGGAAGCTGTGTTAACGCCCGAATCGCGTCGGCCGCTAAATCCACGGCGTTTACTTCCTCTTCTGGGGCGCCATTCTCGTTTTCCGATCCGAGATTTCTCAAAGATTTGATTAAGATAGAATCATCCGGGTCCTCAGCTGGCTCCTCGGCTTCCACGTACGAAACCATCGGGTTTGCGTGGCGTAAGGTAGGTCGTAGGGGGTCAACAGGAAGACGCGGCCTCGGCTTCTTCTTAGGGAGAGGAACAGGATCGGGGGCTACCTCAGGTTGCGCTTCTGCAACGCCGTCAACTGGTTGTTCGCTAGAAGCATCCGGAGCCGCCACTCTTGCTGGTGTAGAAGTGTTATTGCCGAGAGCATTAAGTAATGCCGGATCCAGGTTCATGAGCTGATCAAGGTTTCCAGTCCTAGGCTTTCTACGCGGTTGGTTCTTGGGTCCCCTAAAATCAGGATCATCGTTTATCTCAAGCCTCGCCTTTCTCTTAGCTAGTCGAAGTGTCTTCTTGACGAACTCGGATATTTCTGGCTCATTGTTGAGAGCATCAGCAGTGGGGATTTGGAATGACTCAAACAAAATCTTGTCTGCACTCTCATCTTGGTCGTAGAATCCCATTCCCATCATCCGTTCGCGGCTGACTACAGATGGATCGGCGTACTGAGACGGATCTGGGTACAGTGAGTCTCCTTCACCATTCTGAATACCGGACATGTCGACATCCATGGTATGATCTTCTGGTTGGTTCTCATGATCCGGCACATTAATAGTGGGTACATAGCTGTTTCCAGACCCGTTAGGACCAATAGCGCTGGCGTGATCTGGAACATGATTTTCATCTCCATAATCATTCATAACCGAATCTTGAAGCGCTGTGTCCATTTGATGAGGAGCATCGTTCGGAACCTCCAATGACGCTAATGGATCGTTGGCTTTTGCAGCATCTGCTTGCTGCTTTAATCGTTGCATACGTCTCGTATCTTTGCTTCGGTTCTCTTCCCCGGCAGCCTTCAGCCAGCTGAGATTGTGTTGTCGGAAGTCGACGATCGCCTCGACGCTGCGATCATCCGCGATCGGACGCGTATCATGTCCTAGGAGCGTACTCTTAGGGACGTACGGAACTGTGCTGCCACCTTGTCTACATGTCCCACAGTTGCAAATATTGAGACACTTGGGACATTGCCAATGTTCTATCTCCATAGCTGTCTGTGGCATCATATCAAATGCTCTCCACAGAACACCATAGCAATATGCGTTTGGACACGTCGTGCAGAAGTTTAGCTTATACGTGTAATCTTTGTGGCAGCAGACGTGGCAACGATACACATCGCCTTTCTTGGCTTTCCGTCTCGACTTTGGCTTTTTCTTGACGCGACCCTCATCATCAACTTCGGGTTCTGACTCTTCAGCTTGAGGCTCAGGCAATTTCGTAATATCATTCCAGGGACGCCTTCGAAGTTGCTCTTGAGCAATCTGGGCCACCGATTTCCTACCCGTCTTCTTGCGTGCAACTTCAATGGGCTGGGGGGACAAATTGATATCGACATATCCATCTTGTTGTATCACCATGGCCCTCCAAGTCTCATGTTTCTCAATGAGATCGCCCCATTTCCACTGTTCACACCACTGAAGACCAGAGATGCAGACACACGAGCGACCCATGGCATAACATTCCATGCAAATGTCGTATGTATCTTCATCTCCGTTAATCAGCGTACGCACGCAGCATTTGCAAGTTAGGAACCGGTTAAAGATGTTGGATCGGCAATATGAGCACGTAATGTTCGAGTCGAATGGGATGTGCTCGACATTTGCCTGCTTATAACAAAACATCTCGTCAACAAGTATCTCCGTGAAGAGACCAAATAACCGTTTGAAGTCATGAGCCATTTGTCTCATGCGCGAGGAGTTTTGCATCAACTCTTGGCCAAGGCCTAACCAACCAACCTCGGCATTTTCCTCGAGAGTCTGGAGGTCATTGTAATATTTTTCTAGGGTATGATAAACGATGGCCTTGTTTTTGTACTGCTCATCTCGGCACACTAATCGCGCCTTTGGTAGAGCCTCGTGAAGAGCTAAGTCGAGGGTTTCAACCGTAGTCCTATTCCATGCGACTTTCATAGTCCTCGTCCCACGATTCCAGACTTGATGAGGTGCTAGAGGAGGTATTAGAATGAAGTCGCCAACTTTTTGCTCGACAACATAGACGGGGAAGTTGGCTTTCTTCCAAGCATTGATTTGTGCGAAATGTTTCTCGATCTCGATGTCGTGACCGAGCATAGAGAGAAAGTATTCTCGAATAACTTCACGGTCCTTAGTTTCAGTCATAAACCAGATAGAGCTGCCTGGCTTCTCTCCATGTTTATCTCCTGAAGCTTCGACCATAATATTCTGACCCAAGCTTGCACACATCTCCCGATGCGCAGGGGTGTATGTGCCTTCATGACCGACATAGCACATGAGGTTCTGCGCACGCATCTCCTCTGGAAGACTACTCATTAGATCACCCGCCACGGCAGGAGTCTTCTCTGGGGCGCCAAAGATGTCATCGTTTCGGGTGTCTGCGCCTGGGTTCTCGCTAATGTTCTCATTCATGTAAAAAACGTTCGGAGGAATAACCTTCTTCAGATGATTATACCACTCGGGAGGGCAGTCTATATCTTTCATATAGAGGCGTTGTCGTCGGTCGTCACGAAAATTGGTAGGGGTCCACTGGACGGTCAATTGTCGCATGGATCGCAAGTAATGTCCAAGGGTCATTGGAACATCGGCCTTCGCACCTATGTCGCGAACATTTTCCTCTACCAGCAACTGTTAGTATATACGAGCCCCCTTTACGACAGATGTAGGACTCACGTTTCTTGTCGTATGTCTTCTCCAGCCAGGTTGCGCCGAAGAGCTCATCAGGAAGGACCTTGTTCCAACCCTCTATGACTAACGGTCGACCTCCTTCGATGACATGTAGTTGGACCAATTTCTCAAAGCCAGAGGGACCAAGGCGCCTGATCTGGGCGGTAGAGATGCGCACCACCCAGTCGAAGTTCGGAGTACTATCGACGAGCGCATGGAGATCAAGATCTGGAGGTATGGGGTCAAATTTAGCTTGGGGATGTAATGCGGTCGGCATTTTGGCGATCGCATTCAATGATGAGAATCGACAGTGTAAAAGTCGAGTTTGGGAGTCGAAGTTCAGAGTCGTAAGGCGACAGCGGGGTTCGTGAAGATCGTGAAGATCGCCTTCAGACGCGCTTCTAAGCGGTTCGCGTTGAAGACGGCAATAGTCGGTTAAGACCTAATGTATCTTGTGTGTCGGCCTCTGTTGTGCAGAATAAGCCTAATGCCAACATCATTAGGTTGTTGTGAGAGAAAGTTGATGAACCGTAATTAAAAATTAATTCACAGAAGTTATCAAAAGAAAATGCGATGAACCGCGCCAGATTGGAAAGAGCTATGACAAAAAGTTTTCCTAATTAACTGAGAAGTGACAAGTTCAGGGTACATAGGTACTTGAGTACGTAGATACATTTACCCCACTACACCAATAACGTTGAAGCTAGGAAGCTAGGATAGACCCCGGCAGCTCGGATTGCGCTTACATAAAATTAAATTTTGATAATGACTTCGAGAACAAATTCTTAAGGACGACTTCAAACAGGACGTCGTTTCTTACTTGGGGGATGTGTAAATAATAGGTACTGGCTATAAGTTTGGAGTGATAAATATTCTGAATTTAAGAGGTAGGTGTTTATTCCGTTTACCAAAATTCACATAATAATTCACTCAAAAGCAATGAATATCATAAACTTCGTGAATATTTTCAGATTGACATTCACTTATATCATGATACTCTCTTAATAATTTAAGAAATTCAGATTTTAATAACAAAAAAATGTGTTATCGAATTGGATTGACTAAGAAAGAATCGATACAAGTATGACTTATTAAAAATGCTAGTTATTGTTTTCTCCCCCATCAGTCATCCGCCAAAGTCTTCACCCTCACGACAGATTTGACTAACAGATTTCTAGAAGGCTATGACAACCCCAGGAAGGATGCCTCGGCTGCTTGCCGCCAATGGCACCAAATGCCTTTCCTTCCGTAGTCCGGCACCGCCGAACTCATGGAGACTATCAAACCAGTTCCATAATATCTCTCGGGGCGTCTCACGCCCTCTACGAAGCGTACGCTCAACCGGAACAGCCCTCAGCTTCCCCAAACCCAGATACACAATCCCAGCCATCTCCCCAACGCCATCACCGCCAACAAGCCGGCGTTCAGCCCACACCATCGACTCGCCACCCCCCGCAGCCACAGCAGCGCCCTACACACCGCCCACATCCGGCATCCTCTCGCACCTGCCCAAGTCCTGGGTGCCGTACGGGGAGCTAATCCGAATCGACAAGCCGACCGGGACATACTACCTCTTCTTCCCATGCCTGTTCTCAACCCTCCTCGCCGCGCCCCTCGCCTTGCCCCCCGCATCTCCCCTCTCCGTGCTCAGCACCGCGGCGCTCTTCTTCGGGGGCGCGCTAATCATGCGCGGGGCCGGGTGCTCGATCAACGACCTGTGGGACCGGCAGCTAGACCGGCACGTGCGGCGAACGCAGCACCGGCCCCTCGCGCGCGGGGCCATGACGCCGCTCGTCGCGCTGTCGTACACGGGGCTGCAGCTGCTGGCGGGGCTGGGCGTGCTGCTGCAGTTCCCGCCGGCGTGCCTGCTCTACGGGGTCCCGAGCCTGCTGTTCGTGGCCGCGTACCCGCTGGCCAAGCGCGTGACGTACTACCCGCAGTTCGTGCTGGGGCTGACGTTCTCGTGGGGCGCGGTCATGGGGTTTCCCGCGCTGGGCGTGGACTTGCTGGCGGATGGCGCGGCGCTGGGTGCGGCCGCGCTGCTGTACGCGAGTAATGTGGCGTGGACCGTGCTGTATGACATGATATACGCACACATGGACATCAAGGACGACGCTAAGGCGGGGATTAAGAGCATTGCTCTTAAGCATGACGTTGATACGAAGAAGGTCCTGACGGGGTTAGCCGTGGTCCAGATCGGCTTACTTGGAGCGGCTGGCATGGCTGCAGGCGCAGGACCGGCTTTCTTCGTCGGTAGTTGCGGAGGCGCTGCTCTGGCTCTAGGCTGGATGATAACAAGGGTGAACCTGAAGAGCGTCAAGGATTGCTGGTGGTGGTTCGTAAACGGATGCTGGATCACTGGCGGTACAATCAGCCTTGGACTTGGGGCCGACTACCTGCTGAGATATACCGAAAACGAAAAGGATCAGGAACAGGGAAAAATAGAGAGTTAAAATTTCACTGATAAATCTGTACATACTTGTCACATACTACTAGACTTAGGCATAGGCATTCGGATTGTAGATGGAGGCTGGCCGGGAAAGCCGTACACTACAGCTTACAGTAGCCATAGAACTACGCGTTGAACATACCACAATCACAATTCCAATATAATTTAAAAATAACGAGTTTTGCGTTGGCGACTTACGATCTCTTTTCGTGGATCTCGTCTACCTGTGAATGAGTATCAAGGCCCGAACCTATGATGCCGTGATGAAACAAAGCAAGCCGTGTCGACTCCGCATGCCCAATGAACCTTCTCTCGTTGCACGTTTTAATTCCGTTTGTGTTCGTCCCCGACCGAGCCCTTATGAGCGGGGCTTCTCCTTCTTCTCCTTCCATAGGGCCAATAGACCGACACCGGAAACCTTGACGACCTTGAATCGCACACCGGGAATATCACCCTTGGCCTTGCCCTTGCGACCGAAACCAGCCAGTAGGACCTCGTCGTTCTCGTCCACGAAGTTCAGACAACCGTCATTGGGGACTGTAATGAGATCGTGTTAGCCAACTTCATCCTTCAAATTTCGACATTGAAATTCTCTTCCATCTCTTCAATGACATTGTCGTCCAGACAAAAATATTTCGTAGCTTAAAAATAGACATGGGGGGTTATTAGGGCAATTCGTACCGAAAGCAGTAACCTTCTTGCCGTTCTTGATAAGTTGTACACGGACACACTTTCGGATGGCGGAGTTGGGCTGTTTGGCTTCGACACCGACCTTCTCGAGGACGATGCCCTTGGCGTGGGAGGAACCACCGAAAGGCGAGGACTTGAAAGCGGTACCGAGAGCGCGCTTCTTGTATCCGAGGTCTGCCCACTTCTGCTCCTTTCGGTGCAGTCGTAGCTTTCTGGCCGCGTTGAGACCACGAGGCTTTCCTTTACCCATGATTGCTGAAGTAGAGGGGTCGCGCGATTAGTAAAACGAACGATCGAAGAAAAGACGTTAAGACGTAGATTGGGATGCTTTCGGTGAAGCGCAGTCGAATGGATGATTGTAGGTTGATCGTGGAAGGGTAATTGACTTACCGATTTGTTATATGGTATCGCTGAGAAATGGGTTGAGTTGATCTTGCTTGGATGGGTTTGACTAGTGGTTGGTGGATTGTAAAGTTTCTCGGTTAATTTTTTTCACAGGTGCAAAAATGCTTAAGGGTTTCTTCGCCCTAGTTCCAAAGTGTGGCTGCTTCTACTGTGGGACGATTGTGGAGTTAATCGGGTTAGTCTCTACCCCGATCCACTTCCGTGGCTATGCAGCATTCCATTGTGGCTTATACCTCGGGACAAGGACAATCGCGCTTTTCGCAGCTTCCAACACGTCGACCTGTTCATTGACCAGTCATATATATTCATCAACCTCAGCATCTTGCTGCTTGGTTACCCTTTCCTACCAGGGATACTTAAAAAGGGCTGCCTTTTAATTCCAATCGCACCTTTTTTTCTATTATCAAGATGTAGCGATGGATTTCCCCAAACTAACATTGAGCACGTCCAAAGCTCGCGACCCTCCTCGTCTCTTCCTGCATCCCTCCCCAGCGGCCTCGCATGTATCGCTCTCGGGCATGATGGCCGCCGCGCCGGCCGTCCCGCCGGCGGCAACCTCGGCCTCGAACGTGCGGGAGAGCGCCAGCGGCGGCGCATCGACGCAGCAGTCCCAAGCCGCGCCCTCCGTCGCGCGGACGAGCTCGATCCTCAACCTGCGGAACAACCGCGCCGCCGTCTCGCGGCTGCACACCGCGGACTCCGCCCGCACCGCCGATAGGACCGACGCCCTGTGGGCCGAGATGCAGGCGACCCTGGAAGAGGTCGAGCTGTCCGCGAGCGGCGGCACCCACGTCTTCGGCCCGGAGCACGACCGCAAGCTCGCCGAGCTGCGTGCCGCCCAGATCAGGCTGGCGCAGGCCTGGGCGCGCGGCGAGGCCGAGGATACGGTCGACACGACCACGGCTACGAAAAACGAGGCGACGAACTCGAAGAGCGCTCTGGGCGAGATGGGCGCATCTGCTGCGGTCGGGACGGGTCTTGGTACTACGATATCTGCCAACGCTGGGAGGGCAGCAGGCGTGGCGGCAGCAGCGGCGGTGGAGGGCACGGAAGGTGGCAAGAGCACGGCTGGCACTGGGAGCGTACGACCTGGTAGCAGCGGAACGGGTCGCGAGCGGCTAGGCGCTAAGCTCGAGGAGGAGACAGAGAAGGATATCCTTCTTGCGAGACATAGAAGAGAAGCGAACGACCGCTACTTTTCCAAGATAGATCAAGGAGTCAGGGATGTTGTCGAGAAACTAGAAGAAGTGGCCATTGCTATGAGAGCTGTTGAAGAAGAGACACGAAATATATGGGGTGATGGTGCCGTGCCAGACAATTTGAGGGTCTGACAAACGGCGTCTTTTACAATCGCATACTTCATACATCACGGACAATTAGTGGTTTGGCGCATCGGTTGGCTACGGGCTTGTAATGGTCTCTAGGAAAGGTTTCACGCAGGCATAGAAAAGGCGTTGGTAGATGAAGGGACATATGAGATTGGCCTGAAGAGGCTGCTAACACCCCTGCAGCGACTTGATGGTAGTCGTCGCTTGGTGGTTGGGGGAATGAATGGCTCATGTACAGGCGACCAGACTTTGATTACTGGTCCTCATAAAACGTTCGTCATAATTCGTCCAACGCCCGAGCCAAAATCCAATTGCTCATAACATAGTTGGTACTCATAACTTCATTCCACGCGCATACTCCTCGGTCCCCCGGAACTCCGTCGTTATCCAATACCCGGGATTCCTTTCTGCGCTATGGAGACGGACAGGTCCTGCATGTCTCGGAAGTGAACCGAGATCGACTTGAACCCATCCATCCTTGATTGGCACGCTGACGTGACCAGACCCCGCGACATTTGCTAGATCCAGAGTCAATACTCGTTTGTTTATCTAATAGGATATATCAAAAACTTACCCTCGCCTCTGCAGGGGTGGAGACAGTAGCCACGACGGCCATGATAATAGCCACAACGATGGAGAAGGCCTGCATCTTGACGGCTAATAAGGATGTTGATTGTGGTGAAAGTGGGTTGTTTTGGTGGGCGATGTTTAAGGCAAAAATGCCCTTGGATCTTTCAAAAACCAGTCACATCCTTTCGGGAGGGTCTCAGGCTTCTTATACTATTACACTCTACATACTCCCTACCTTCTTCCGTCCACTCCGGTCTCTAATTCACACATGCAAAACCCTGCACCGGCCTCCGAATTACGGTCAGGTTCTAGTCGAGGTTGGAAGGTGAATTCTTATTCCTTCATTGGGTGGAATTTCTACATCCCACTAAATTTGGGGGTGGTTGGGTCAAATCCCAGCGTCTAATCTCTCACCGCCGGGCTGTCGCCTCACATTCGGAAACGCATCGAAGGAACCACGCCTTAAATCTCAAGAACCACGATCCCATTAGGCATAGCAGACCAGTGGATAAGTACCAAATTGGTCTAGCAGATCTTCCCCGGGTCGCAAAAGCCTTGATACTGCCCAACATGCGGACACCACATCCCCAAATGTTTGGTTCGGTGGGGACTCGTCAGCGAGATTTGATGTCTTGGCGAACCTCACCGCACGATGATTGCGCATTGCCAACACACGATCACATACGTCTTTCCCGAGGTCACATCATTAAATATGTACATATGAACCTCAATTTATTAGATAAGTTAATTGAGAGCACGACTTGGAACGAGCAATTTCTATCATTCGATTACGGGAACATGTGGAGGTGGGAGTATCATTGATGTCATCCTCCTAAAGGTAAAACATACAACTTTCAATGTGTTCGATGTGATATGTACATAGACCGCCATCATTCCTAGTTCACCGTCTGGTCAGCGCCCCTGTCTAGTAGAGAACTAAGGCATAATGTTCATTTGTTTCCGAATACGGAACACGTACTAGTAATAAATAAGCAGTATCGTACACCCTAGACACAGTGGCTCTGCGAAGGTCTACGTAATCTACGAGCTCTACGAGTTATTAATAGTTTTCTTCGAGTGAGCATAATGAAATTCTGCATGATCGAAGTACGACAATCCACCTTCAATTCGCGGTCTGTTCGGGCTTGGTCCTTCCTCCCAGTGAAGATATTCCGAATAAGCCTTAGTGACTAGGTAGGATTTAGTAGTTGTCTGTTTAGAGTTATGGGGCTCTGGATACTATCGATTTATTCGGGAAGAAGCATAATACAGGTACTATGACGAGGTTCTATTCATCTAGTGTAAGCCTGGGTCATAAGTTCCAGATGGTCCTCAATTATTTAGCCGAATTCACCCAGATAACAATAGTCCTTAATAGGGTTATACTACTGAAGACGAGCCTAATCACAGTTTGGAAATGCATAGGTAAAGAACGACGTATTTGTACAATACCAAACTACTACTCAACCCCCCAAGGCCGACGAGAGAGCTTGTACACTTGACGGCAGAAAAGAACTGCCCTGAGCCACAACGTACGGACCTTTTCTAACCTAGCCATCCCATTACATACCCGGTAGCTTGTCGAGCCCTATTACGAATTAGCACCTATACCGCGAAAATCAGAAAGCCTCAAAACTTACATCCGTCGGTCTCCTCGTCAATGGTGTTCGCGATCTTGCACTGGTTGGCGACGGCCATGGACTGCTTCGTGATGGAGCCGCAGCCGTCGTAGAAACACTCGGACTTGTCCATCGCGCGCTGCAGGGCGTCGCCCTTCCAGCCGAACATGTAGTCGGCGTGGGTGCCGTACCCGCTGCCCTCGAAACTCCACACGAACGGGTTCGGGGTGCCTGAAGTCCACATGCTGTTGAACTTGGTCGTGTCCCAGGTAGTCTCGAAGGTGACTTGTGGTACACGGACGCTGTTATTGAAGTTAGAAATTTGTTCTTAGGAAAAGGGGTTAGGGTTTTTAGCAATGTCTTCGGAGCAACAACTCCTCAGGCAGCTTGGTTAAGAAACTTTCGCCCCTGAAGCAGGCTAGAAAGAAAAGAACTATCGATATTACGTACGGGTGAGATGCCGGGCATGGAGGAGCGTTGTTGAAATAATCCGAGTCGACCGTGTTGTACATGTGAGATTGGTGGTCTGGGCTGTCAAGGTTCTCGCCATCCCAGCATCTGTGACTAGTTAGTACCTATGCTTAAAGAATATACCGAGCTTAGAATATGTAGGCTACTAACGCGGGGAAGTGGTGTGAAGTAAAGATACCACCCGAGCACGGCGAGGTAGGGAAACTGGCCATCAATGGACCTCTGCTGCCTCCTGTCAGGCACTGGTAGTTGAGGCCGATGTGCGATCGGGACTCAGCGGTCGGGCTGCCCACGGTCATGCGGAACCCCTGAAAACGATTAGAAACGTGAACGGCGTTAGAACATAGCAGTTGATAATATTACCGGCTGGAAAGATTTAATAGACTGCTGCTGGAGATTATCCCTGCTCAAGTCGAACTGGGTGTAGTAGACAGTAAGTCCACCCTGAGCACCGTCCGAACCTCCTAACAAGGGTTGAACGGGAACCACTGGTACACGGTGGTAAGAGCCGTTGGTAGGGTGTTTGAAGTATAAGTGGGCAGTCCAATAATTGGAAAAGTCCTCCGACATTTGGCAGGTGGTACAGGAAGCCCTGGCACCGACATCACCAGTCATCGTGGCGTTGAAGGCATTTCCACCGACAATGTGATGAACATGGGCGGAAGGGGCATCGCCAGGCTGTACGACGGGATCAAGACGTTGGATAGTCAAGGTCGAGCATGGGAAGCGGAGGCCGGCTCGGACAGGCGCGATGAGCGCAATAGCTGTGAGTAACTTCATATTCATGACAGGCCTCTTTTCGAGAGTACTAGTAATAGAGCGATCGCGAGCTGAAGATCTTCAACGGTGATGGAGGCGTAAAAGCGGATCTATATAGCTACTTAACTTATTTTAAAACCATTATAAATATCTTAGAAGCAAGATAACTCAAATTGGATAGCGGAGCTCAAGAGTAGATAATTAATGGACGTCAAGATGGCGTAGGTCTGGTACCAATCAGCTCACGTCTACACCATACGTTAGAAGGCTTATTATCCGGTGATATAGAGATCTCATATATATTTAGGTATGTCCGATTGACAGGATCTCGGCAAATCCCCCTGGTAGGTGTTCATTGGCTTTTAAAAGTGCCGTGAGCCAGGCACATGGAGTGCTTGACATAACTATAAATTATAAGTCTGTGTGACAGGTAATCGTGTGTATACTATTGGGCGTGGTTAAATTGAACGAAGCATGGGTTGATCCAACGTATAGTCTCAGTTAGGTATTGATCGGGGGGAGCATCACCGTCGAGCCCATCCGCACGCGCCTCATGCTTATCTGACGCGTGATGAACGACTACCGCCGCTGCTTGCCCGGACAGTAGTGGAGAGCGGACGATGATAGTCATGATCCGCTTTTTCCGGTTCCCGATGGCGAGACGTCCGAATTCGATACCTCCATTAGCCTACTGCGGTCCTCATTGGCGAATATGATTTGAAATTGTTGACCTCCGGCCCTAGAATTGGAATATAACAATAAAAATTTGCAAGATATAATAATGATTGGGCTCAGTACAGTAAATAAACTTTCAAGAGGGGAGAAGGGTGAAACTCTCGGCTGAATTGCCGACACGCATGAACGATGCCTAGGTAGAAGTGTGCGTCTGCGACTGAGCCAAACAACCTTAACTTCGCTATCTCCTCTTAGACTTCCTTGCTGTTCTAATCCTGGGCTCATAGACTTAAAACTTCCAATACCAAATGAACATTCTGAGCTATATCCAAGCGGAGCTCGTAATCATCACTAACTCTAAGACTGTGTCCTAATATAAACAAGTGTTTGCCTTCCCCTTTTAAGCAAGTGATTTCGCTTTTGGCGTAAGAGGGAACTCTTTTCTGGTTCCGATCGATCATTCAATTGCGCGTTAGTTGATTTCAAGGCCAGATATAAGAGGAAAACGGTGATAACGGCGTAGAGTGTCACCAGCCTATACGTCAAGGCACTGTCCCTGGGGCGAAGCGCCTTCCACCCCCTTCATTTCGCGAGCCCGCCATCCGTATTCCACACGAGGTCCATTACGAGCGACGGCTTAGTAGCTCGAGTTGTCGGCGAGTACCAGCAGTCCGTGCTTAAGAACGTGGTTTGGTGCATTCGCAATCCTTCCTCAACAGGCCACAGCGATAGCAGAACTGCGCACGGCAACGGCAACTACGGATAAATTAATATCGTGACCCGAAACAGGTGGAAATATACTCACTTCATTTGCACGCAGCCGTTCTCACGCTCGACCATCATTCGGCACCCCGGGCATTGCCTCCACCCCTTATGCTTAGCGAGCTCCATCAGTTTGTGGAGATTCTCATCGTAGGGGCAATCCCCTTCGTGACTTCGTCCCCCGCAAAAGGTACACGTCAGCGCGGCGCATATGTGACATTTGGCGACATTGTTCTTGCACTGGTGGGAGGAGATAAAGGTAGAACAGGCCGGATTGTGGCAGTAAGTTCTCAGGGGAGTTATGAACTCGGCGGCTTTTGATCGGTATACGAGAACCAGCCACGGGTCAAGAAATGCTTCGTTTGGTTCAAAGGGGACTAGCTGTCGGCAGCAACGTGCTGGAAAGCGTTCCTCGTCGCTTGCTGCGGCTTTGAATAGTTGGCCGAGACATCGACGACAATACTCGTGTCCGCAAGGTGCTCGTGCTAATTTGGCCGCGGCATCCTTCATTTCCATACACGCGTTACATTCTCGCATTTCACGCCCGGGTTCAACAACCTCGTCGTCAGTTGTGCGGATGATCAGTCGCCTGGGATTACCCGCGAGCGTTAAGAATTTTAGTACCCTTATCTTCATCATAGTGGCGGAAAGTTTGAGTTAGTAGTATTATTTGTAGAGGTGTCTTGGCATAGAAGAAATGTCAGTACTGAAATGATTCTTCTCAGTACGAAATTTTTCATGTCAAGGAGACAAGTTCTACCGATTTCTCAGATCAACGGATGGTTTGGTTCAATTTATAGCTTTGATGAAAGTATTCTCGCTGGAGGTTGGCGATTTCTTATTAGTAGGTAGGTGGATGAAAGTATAGGGGTAGGTACCTTAATAGGCAGGTCCCTTATTGGTATGTTTTTAACGACTGATAATATTACGGGTATATGTTTAATAGACCACAATGGTTTAAACTAGGCTTTGAATAGTTTCAACCCGCAAGTATCGATAGTTGAACTTTTTTATTAGCCATCGCGTGTGAGATAAGCTTGGCTTCTTTCATTTATATTAAACCTTTAAGGCCAAAGTATAATTTAGATCATAACTTAAGTTTTAACAAGTTTATTTATATTTTGCGGCATGGCAGGATAAAGAAACGTTATAAATAAAGAGCATCTCACTTACTTGCCCCTCTTGATCTCATCCGCAATTTTCTCCGCGAGTGCGTAGACCAAAGCCTGAGGATGACCCGAAGGCAGCATAGCAAAGGAGCTTGTATCCACGATTCGCAGCCCGGAGACTCCAATCACCCTACAGCTGGTATCAACCACGGCATCCGGGTCGTCGATCTTCCCCATTCTGCAGGTAGCTGAGGCATGGAAGAGTGCCGACAATGTCTTCCAGATGGTGTCAAGGATCTGCTCGTCCGTCTCCACAGCCGGGCCCGGGGAATGCTCCTCTGGATCGGCTAGCACCGCCTTGATGGCCTTGGTGGAGAAAAGCTGGCGAGCCTTCTTAAACCCGGCGACGGCAACCTCTTGGTCGATAGGATCGGTCAACCAGTTGGGATCGACGACCGGAAGGTCCGCCGTATCCGCAGACTTGATAGTTACCGTACCACGCGACCGCAGAGCCATCGGTGCGACTAGAAGGGTAACGTAATTGTACCCGTCTTTAGGTGCCCCGATAAACATTGGGCTAGCGTAGTCTCCATAATATGCATCCATTGACATGTACTCGACATCGGGGAACGAATTAGGTAGTTCAGATAGAACAGCAGTTGCTTCCTTGGAGAGCATATCCCTCGGAATCTTCTCACAAGCTACGTAGTCCGTCCCCGAGTGTGTAAGCGGGCCTCGGGCCCTTGTGAAATATTCGACGAGGTTAGGTATGGCTGTAGCAGGATCAGAAGTCTCCCCGAGTATTGTGTCGAGCTGGACCCGGTACGATGGCCCGTACATCACGTGATCTTCTAGATTCTGCCCCACACCAGGCCGGTCGGCGACAATGGGGATGTCGAACTTCTTTAGTATGTCCGCGGGGCCGACTCCGGAAACCATCAGGAGCTGCGGGGATTGGAACGCACCGGCCGAAAGGATGACCTCTTTCCTGGCCTTTAGGCGAAGACCGGAGTCGACAATCACTGCTGTGGTTCGCTTCTGTTCATCGAAGAGGATTTTCTTGGTCAAGGTCATCTGGAATACCTTCACGTTGTGTCGGGCCTGGCAGAGATCTAGAAAGGCCGTCTGTGAAGAGCTCCGGGATGCAGTAGTGGGGTCCACAGTATTCGTGCAATACTGAGCCCCCAAAAGTTTACCACAATTGAAGTCATTAGTAGTGGGAATACCAATTTCGTTGAAGGCAGCTTCGAGATGAGTTGAAAAAGGCCGGACATTGTTATAGAAAGCAACTTGGAGCGGGCCACCCTCCGGGCTAAATGCTTTTATCGTACTGCGGCATTGTATGGGGAGTCTAGATTGCAGGATCTGGAGGGGTAAAATGGCAACTCTTTTGAAAGTAAGGGAACAAATTATCGAAGGTGTACGACTGGCCGTCGACCATGTCTGCCCATCGCTGAAGGGATCCAGCTTCTGGACGGACGTACATCAGGAAATTCCTCCCTGAGCTGCAATGAAGTCAGTTGAAAAATCATGTTGTTTTCACATAAAGTACTCTACCTTCCGCCCAAACATTTCCCACGTGGATAATGCAATTCTCTATTAGATGCACCATTTTGTGGTGTCGTCGTAATGCCCCAGTCCACTGCTGGATTTGTGTCCTGGGATGAGGATCCAATGAATGCGCAAGCGCCGAGTGGAGTTGACGACAACATAGGATTCCCAATCTGGTAATAGGTTCCCGCCTCGACAACCGCAACCGACACTGCTGGGTCCTCAGAGAGCCGGGCGGCTAGAGTAAGCCCGGCCGTTCCGCCTCCAACAATGACAAAGTCATATGAAGCTTCCATTTTATTAGCTGCGTTGGGTATAAGAACTTAAGGACGTGAAGATAACAGCTGAAGTGCGAGTGAAGTTATATGATGCGGTTGGAAGGACAAAGAACATAAAACTCTTACATGATATCTAGCAGTTTATTTGGTTGGTTGGTTGGTTGATATATCTAATAACCTCCTTGCAGACATTCTGCGGCAGGTAAGGTGGGCCGTTGTTTGCTTTGTTCCATTCCATCGCCTTTTCACCTGTGAAGGGAGGGTGGGAGGATCCAATGATCCGATCGTACTCTTTCCATTTTAGAACCGGCGCAGAGATACATGTTACGGCCTATAGAAGGACGTACAGACAAGAAAGAAACGAAAAACAACAGAAGCGAAGGAAGGTAAAACGAGAGTGTTCATTCAATGATGCAAAGTGTATCTTCCCACATGATATTCTTATCTTGTTCACGTGACAAATTATTTGGCCCCAATTTCTCTGGCGGATTGCTTATGTAATATTTAATGCAAGTTTTATGTATTTTATAAAAAGAAAATCGAATGTCACTCACACGAAATACACGGCATAAAATTGATCAGGCTTACATTTAATATCCCCCATCTGTATCCCAGGAAGTAGTGCCAGTCGGTAGTCAGCGTGACCGCCGTCCCCAAGTTCTTGAAGTTGGTCCCGTCGGTACTATAACTAAAAGATCCCGTGCGACCGGAACCAGGGTTGATATTAACAGTCCCGCGGAGGTAGATCGTGCCTTTGGGGGCGTCGGCTGTTGCGGCTGTTGTTCCCGTGTTTGTGGTTCTCCATGACAAGTCCATGGCGATGCTGTTCACCATCCCACCTTGAGGGCGCCGCCATCGTTTAGAATCCCAATCCATGCTGATTGATCTCGGAAGAGGGAGAGGTCGGCCCGATTGCCGTCAGCCATGTCTGTCGTATCGAGAATAATTGTCGCGGTTGAGATTGGGCCGTGGATTCGATGAGTGAGCGTGTTGCGCGCGGCATATAGGTCATTTTTGACCGTAACGGTTTGTAGTGTTAATCCGTCGCTAATATTGAACTTGGATATGTCGGGGTTATGGTTCCACTCCCACTGGTGACTTAATGCCGTCCCCGAGAACGAGTCTGTGCCAAGTGTTGAGGATAACGGATGGGTAGGCATAGGCAATGGATAGGTGACACCCCAGCCACCACCGGAGGTTGTGAGAGTTGGAAAAACGTCCGAACCCCAGGTAATAGGAGCCAAGACAGGGATCCGGCCTCCTGGATATGCATCCTCGAAGGCCATGTAGTACCAATCTCCATTAGGGGTATCGACGATACCTCCCTGGTGTGGATTTCCACCCCCGGCGGCCGGTGGAGAAAGACTGTTAGCGAGGATTTTGATACTGTAGCTACCGAAAGGGCTAGATGCCTTCAAAACGTACTCTGCATTGGCTGGCTTGGTAGTGAGGATGTAGTATTGCCCCTTACACTTGTACATCCGGCTGCCCTCGAGTGTACCGATGTTGCCTGGTGACGAGTAAACCTGTTGGGTCTTGACAATGCTGAGGCCGTCTGATGAAAGTTGGGCTACCGATAATCGTGTGTTGCCATAGGCGACGTACATGGTATCGTCGTCGTCGATCAAAAGCCCCGCATCATAAAAGCATGTGTTGAGAGTTGATGCTAAACTCCACGGACCGGTGGCATCCGGAGCTGTGTAGACATATGTCTTGCCAGATTCGACACATCCAAGCCAGTACCATTTCTTGTTGCTTGACCTGTAGCGCATAGTCGAGGCCCATATTCCTTTCACGTATGCTCGCTCATTGCCTGTGAGGTTGTACTTTGAAGCCCATTCTAAAGTTGGAACAGAGTGCCCAATGTACTCCCAGTTGACGAGGTCGTAGGATCGGAGAATTGGTGCCCCGGGGGAGTAATGCATCGTTGAAGCTGAGTAATACCAAGAATCGTCAACACGGAAGATATCCAGGTCGGCCAAGTCCTCCCAAAGTACTGGGTTGTTGAAAGAGTCGGCGGCGAACGCGACTGGTGATTTCATGGAAGCTTCACCATCATCTTTCTATATTAGTTATAATATAATAATCTTCACATTTTGACACTTACGACGATCTTGCGACATTGCTCCCGAAAGCATGATAGGTGCAAGGCTAACCGCCAAAGCGAGAGTTAAGCCCCTGAACAACATCTTGAAAGAGTTATGAGAACTAGTCTGTCACTCTTCGTGTTTAGTGAATATAACTTAGTGGTTCATCATGTTTTTCATCGTATAAAGTATGCAAAGGCTAAGCCTGACTATATTCTGAAAAATTCTGTTCTACCAAGGAAGATTTTACTGTGTAACTATATCATGGATGTAGGGCTGGTGTTGAAGTCTGCAATTGTAATCTAACAGCCCGAGTTCTGATACGAGCGGATAGACCTCAAATTGAGCTGGATTTCCTGCGTATAAGTTTGAGATAAGCGCGCCAATGAGGACTCTGGAAAGACGGTGAACCAGATATTCTTAAGATCTTATATAGGCAGATCTCGTGCCAAGCACGCAATCCAGAGCAGGGAAACGTGGACTAACTAAGTTTATTATACTGGTCAACTCTGATTAGCTTGGAAGTTTTGAACAGCGGTTTTGCTTACATATATAGTGGCCTCCGGGACGGTCGGCGAGGACCCGGAAGTTGGGGTATCGCGGTGGGAGGAAGCGATCCAATAGTTATTTACTTATCCTTATACAACTCGGTCAGACAGCTAAAGGGGTATTAGGTCATGTTCGTGAACCTGTAATCTGGGTATACTTCGTATAGTTACTTAGGTGAATACATTTTCGAGGGGAAGAATTGTTTTGCATCAATTCTGTTGATAACAGAGGGAAGTGAATGGAGTCGGTGCCCCTGAATCCGCCGTACAACTCGTTGATACTCATGTACCTAGGTACTTAGGTTGGTAGTAGGTATTTTAAGAGCCTGCCACTTCCTAGGTATAAATTTTCTCTTTCTTAATTTGAAAGACATTGGTTGGATCTGGGAAGTTTGTCTTGCCGGTATGACGAAATGTGATGTAAGTGGCCACAGGTGAACTTTATAGATTGTATCGATTATATAGATAATTATTAACCCCTTAACTCGGATCGTCTCAGGCATAGAAATTCAACTCAACTATCCCTATGTATGACTCTATTGAATTTAATGCCGGGAAATTACAATTGAATGTAAAAACCATAATACTCGCTATCGAATATATGTTAGATCCGGATGGTGTTCAGACTCGGCAAGAACATGACAACCGAACTATCGAAACGAGCTCCCGCCAATCGAAAGCAGCCAATTCGGTGCTAAATTCGACGTCTTTGGAAACTCTCGCCTAGTTCTTATTGACGACGGAAGGTTAGTGCACTCTCCTACCCACCCCCTTTTCTGGTTACCATCTTCAGTGACATACACAACAAGATTTCTTACTAACATGCCAAAACAGCCATGGCACATCCGAGTTCTACCGAGCGCGTGCCGCCATCACGAAGCGCTTGATCGAAGAGCACGGGTTTACCCAAGTGGCCGTCGAATGCGACTGGCCCGACGCCCGTTCCATCGACCACTATGTGCGCCAGCACCCGCGTCGGTCTAAAGACGTCCCTATCCGCGTCTTCGACCATTTCCCGCGTTGGGTATGAGCTAGCCCTGTTTGTTTCTTTAATTGGGATGAACTATGTTATCATAAGGTGGTGTGGGCGCACAACTCGCACGTGGGCGACGCGCGCGCGTCGGGCGGCGGGGAGTGGACCCTGGGACAGCTGTGCCGGGCGGCGTTCGCAGGCTCGGTTTCGGTGCTCGGGTGCGGGACGCACGCGTGCACGGTGGCGGCGGCGGCGGGCGGGTGGGATGCGCCCATGCGCGTGATGGACGTGGAGCCGTCGCGGCCCGACAGCTACGAGCGCGCGATGCACGACACGGGGCTGGCCTCGTTCCTCGTCGACCTGCGCGGCCTACAGACCGAGCCCATGCTGCAGCGCTTCATCGGCGTCGTGTACCGGCCCGCCGCCGAGCGCTCGAGCCACTATGTCAAGACCGTCCTCGCCGAGCAGTACGACGCCTTCGTCTGGTTCGACCGGACGAGCGCCGTCCACGCCTTCAAGACCGTGCAGCCGAAGGAGGTCCTTTCGAGGGGAGAGACGTACCCGTTTGGCGTGTGAAGCGCGGGAAGCTGAAATATTAATCCTCACTTTTAAATGATTCTCCTCCAGTATCAAATAACTCTACAACATTGCACATTGTCAGGTACTTAATATAGGCGGGCATTTTCACAGAAATAACGATATATTCATGGTTTGAAGGGATAATAATGTAAGGTACTGAAAAAAAGCCCATAGAAACTCCACTGGGATGCATATCAAATTATGGTCTATCAGCACGCTCAAAACAGATTGCCACCGTCCCGAGATATGGTTCCATTCCTTTCCGCCGGGAACCCCCTTTTGAGGTTCGTTTGATAGCTAAGTACTGATAAAAAATGCCACTCCGTAAAAATTTATGTCCAGCGTAAGAAAAGGTAAAAAATACCAGAGATCCCCCTCCACGTCTAGTAGGCGAAGGAAGATGATGTAGAGCACGCCGAGGAAGTAGGGTCGAGAGGTTGAAGCATTTTTTTTTTCATGATAATGGACTCCGCACACCTGAGATTGTGATTCATCTCTTCAATCTCGTCGGAGGGAAAGTTCACATCAACAAAAACGTCTGTCTCGTGTGGGTGAGCAAGAAGCTCAACATCGCTGACATGTTCGTGTCTCGTCCCATCATCGTCTCATCGTGCTCAATCCCATTCATATCGCCGTTAGACTCCGTCATCCTAAACTAAGTAATATTTCATGTTATACACGTTCTCTCGATAAGAGGGGTGATTGATCCATCAAGATAAAATAATTCGGCCGTCGTCAAGGTCGTGAACAATAATTTAACGACCTCGAAAGCTTTCTGGTTAGGTGAGAGGCTTCGATCATAATCCTCATGGATGTCCTTCATGATCGAGCTGGTTATGCTGGTGCTTCTTGTTTGCAATCTTTGCAGTGGTAAAGCAAAGTGTCTTGAGCGCAGCTGTCAAAGTGAACCGTTTCCGAGTTTGATAGCTAGCTGTTCTAGTTTGATACATTCCATAACATATATGAAAGGTGGTAAATGAGATGTTATCGCTTAAGTAATCGACACGGCCCGTTTATTGACTTTGCATGACTACCTTCTTGGCTGTCTCCGTGCTACCGATGCTGGTTTGAGTATCTCGTCTCTTTGCATTCGACATTGTCCTGCCTAAGGGCGAGCTGGCATTATCTTTAACCGGATTCCGCTTTTTAGGCTTCATGACGAGACCTTCATCGCTGTCACTTCCATCGTCTTCTTCCATAGCCCTCGCAGATAGAAGAGAGGATGCTGTTAAAGCACGTTGCGGCTGAGGAAGTAGTAGCGTTTGATATTGCTCATCCTCCTCAAGAGGGAAACCGGAGAGAGGTTCTTTGGTAAGAGCCGGCGGGGTTAAGGACTCAGTTGTGTCGATAAGCGATGGCCGATCAAGAGAGCCTGGTTTTAGAAGGAATTCACCCTCAGCATCAGCAGAAATCGAGCTAGCGCCGCTGAGTAACGCTGGTAGCGATGGATCCGAGCGAAAGACCTGCGAATCTTCACCTTGCCCTGGTAGATTTCCGAGGCTGATAGGACTTGTTGATTCGCTCGGGCTAGTCAGCGGCGTCATAATGGTATCTGTGGATGCCGAAGCCGACGTTCTAGCAGTACCGGTATCTCCCCTCGACAGCGGTTGGGCGTGGTCTAAGGAGAGCTCATCATCGGGCGAAGGAGGACAAGTAGTATACGAAGAACTGTTTTCTCTACGATGAGATGCGAATAGCTGTTCACGCTTCGATTGTTCGTCATCTTCCCGTTGTTGCCGACGGATGAATTGATCGTGTGCTCGCGCAAACGATTCCGGCGTGGACGAGTTGTACGCTCTTGGTGGCGGAGTCCGGGTTTCTATATGTATGGCCCGATGAGCTGTCATGGGCCGTTGATCAACTTCGACGGCACCCAGATGGCTCTCGTGCATATTTGGGTCTGAATTTGGTTGGCGGTTCTGATAAGTACGAATTGCTCGAGGAGAAAAGAACTTAGGAGAAGGCAAGGCTACTGCCTCTTGAAGAGATTGAGGTTTCGTGTCTAGAGGATGGACTGAGAGTGGGCGTTTGGGAAGTTCCACATTCCCTGGAGCTACCGCTGTGCTGAGAGCTACCTTCGCTTCGGCGCGTTTGTCGCTATTAGCGAATAATCCACGATCCACCGATCGTGAGCGAGAGGATTCGTCCGTGGATTCTATATCTCTAGCCTTGCGCAAAGAAGCAATTGGGTCGTCTCTAATGCAAGTTTCGAGTGCAGGAGTGCTCGGTGTTGTCTGCCATTCTTTCCCAGGTGCAAGAGCAAGGATGGCGTTGGTGATTGATCTCGTACGGCCATGACTGTAACTTAAATGTCCCCTGATCGATGATAACGATGTCGATGTCGACGGCGGTCCTGCCAGATCTGAGTGCGTGTTAAAATCGCCAATAGAACAGCTCGCGTTGCGTCTAAAATCTCCGCCTACCAAGCTCGACCCACGTTGTTGGGCGGAATCTGGCCTGTCATAGACAGGCGACTCTTGAGGAGTTACAGTGACGCTTTGTGAAAGGGGATGGTCGCCCTCTCTCACAGTGGCAAAATAGTCGTCGGGCCGTATACTTTTTCGGCGAGCTTCTCGTACGTGAGGTGGTGGTGCTATGCTTAGAGGTGCATCTCCTACGGAGCTAGCAGCACTACTAGTCGCTCTTCTTCTCGTCGGGCCTTCCCTCTCGGTACGTGGGTGCATTACCTTGCCGATGGTTTTCTTCACGACCGATCGAGCCCTCTCTAGAAAGGTGAGAGGCACGACGGCACGAGTAATCTCGCGCTCGTCAACTTCGATCTTGCGGCCAGAAGTACGGCGTGAAGGATCTGTTTCGTCAATCCATGCGATGAGGTTAGGAATTCCTTGAACGACCCAAGGATGACGCTTCACCTCTCTTAGCCGTATTCTCTTCTCGGGATTCTTAGTCAGCATGCGGCGCAAGAGGTCATATAAAAGATCGTCGATTTCCTCATAAGCAAGGACACTATCGTCTCGATACGGTTCGCTGTTGACGCGTTTGTACAAAGATGTCGATTGTGGCGAGTGCTGTGGGTCAACGGGTCTGAGTCGACGGCGTGGTATGTACACGTCTTCCTTCGCAATTTTCTGAAACATCTGCCATTCGTCTTCAGCCATAAACGGAATCCGAGCATATATCAAGCAATATAGTGTTACGCCTAAAGACCAGACGTCAATTTGCTCCGAGATTTTCGGTTGTTCGACGCTTAGGTCCGTGTAACATAATTCCGGCGCAAAGAAAGCTGGCGTGCCAACAGTCTTAGCCAACTCGAGGTCATCGTCAAAATCACGAGCTTCCGATTCGGATACGAGTTCATCTGGTTCACCTTCGCGAATAGGTCGACCAAAGTAAGAAACTCCGAAGTCAGAGATTTTGACTCTGTGATCTCTAGTCCATAAAAGATTGGCAGGCTTGATGTCACGATGGACCACGCCTTCATAATGCAAGTACTCCAAGCCAAGAACAGTATCTCGGAATGTAGCACGAGCATCCTCGATGGTGAAGCAAGGAACGTAGGAAAAGTCGTCAGCAAAGGGGTCGTGGGGTTGTGGATTATAATCAACCGACGACATATGAGAAATGATTGAGTCGGCCATGCTCGGCGATCGACCACGGAACATGGCGTCCTCGGGAAATGCACTGGTTACTGTCCTGTCTAGAGCAGAGGAGGATCCGGGTTGAGAGCGCAAGGGCCCAGGAGTCTCTATGTCGCTTTCAGCGTCCACACTAATGCCAACCGAGGAGACGTCATATTCTGATGGGAGAGGAGTGCTCGCTCGGGATCCTGATGGGGCAGATTGAGCGTGGGAGCGAGCAGGGGAAGTGGCTCTTGATCCAATCCTTGAAATGGAGGCGGCTACTCGGCCAGATAGAAGAAACCCGCTTCCACTTCTTCCTAAGGAACGCGAATGGGCCTCGGAGCCATCGTCGTTTGCGGCACCGTACTCGATACTCCAAAAGTCTTCCGGACCCCTTTGAGTCTGCTGCATCTTCGCCCTCTTTACGTCATTAAGAGCCTGGCGTCTTTCAAGAAGTTGGATATATTGCTCTTCTTCCTCCGTCCCTAGCTCCCCGCGCATTTCCTTCTCGATCCTCCTCCTTTCGATGCTGCATATATAAGGCAAACCCTTCTTCCGCCAGATAACTTCGCCTAATTCAACATGTTCTAAGACCATATAAATCTTCTTGAACTCCGGGTCGTCGATGATCTCGAGAAGTGCGACAACGTTAGGGTGGCGAATCTTTTTCAGGATGGCGATCTCTCTCTTCGTTTTGTCTTGGGGAGATGCGGTGACCTTACCCAGACGACGTTTCTTAGAGAATCTGGGTATAATCTTGATCGCAACATTCTCCCCTTTCTCTAGGTTTCGAGCTAGTTTGACCTTGCCATGTACGCCGCGGCCGAGTTCCTCGATCACTTCATATTGATTGATGATTTTTCGCCCCGTCATAAGATCCAGGTCAACAAGAGCTTTGTGCGTCCTACATTTAGAAAGTTCGTTAGCATAGGTAGGGGTAGACTACGAACGACAAGCTTAGACAAAGATGATAGTCGGCGATCGGATGCAGCTCCGATATTGATTTAGACTATTGTGCTCACGAACACGTTCTCTAGAAGCACATAGTCATAGTATCATTCACAAGGGGTCACATGAGCGAGACTTACTCTCGAACTCTATGATTCTGCAACGGATGCAGGTAGGGACTGGCCATGGTGACTGCCAGAGTAGAGGCGTCGGAGGCGGAATGTGCCAGGAAGACATTAGGACGAGTATTCGTAGGACTAAACAGACCCGGGGAAGATATCGGAGTGCTGTTGGCGGTTCTAGAAGGAACGGCGGGGAAGGTGGGATTATTATCGTCGGTAATAAGATGAGGAGGGTAAGGTGGAGGTGATTGGGTTGGTGTTGGTGGTGGTGGTAGTTGCGTATCCATGGCGGCGGCAATATTTAGGTGGTTTAGGAGGTATTGTAGTCATCATTCTGGGTGAGAATTGAAGCATATCGTCGCTTAGCCCTTGCGGACAGGAGGAAGAGAGATAGAAAGCGAATTTCAAGCCGCCATTGCTGTAAGTTCGAATTGGATACGACACATAACCGATAGACACAGCCCACTACACACTAAAAAAGAAGTCCAAGTTAGAATCTTGATTTACACTATGACGGTGATTCGAAGTGGGGTGTTTGTTTAAGTTGATCAAGTAGTCGTCGTTGTTGTCGTTGTCGTCCAAAAAAAAGTCCAACAAGAAAGAAGAAAAAAACGGTAATAGGAAAGAATTGGAATGATTCGTCGTAGAATGGGACGATGATGAATGAACCGGACGATAAACGTAGTAGGAAAGTGGGCAAAAAAAGATAGTGTATTGAGAAAGTTTGGTCTGACTCTCTGGCGTGAGTGGAGAGATTGTTGCAGCAGTCACCACCCGCCCAGCCAGAAACCAAGCCCAAAAGTCGTGAAAGCGGCCAATGATGGTGGGGGAGTGATTAAGGTATCCACTAATACGCATAATAAGTACCCAGGTAGCTACTGCTTGGTCGGAGCTAATACTGATAATCGGATGTCTATGTGTGCGTCTGTGCTGCACACCACACCAGGATAAAGTATCTTCGTACATCATATAAGTGGATTCCGAGCCGGGATTGCTCTGGGATGCGCAAACGGTACAACTTGTCATCTTCTCGCACTGTATTTAATTCATGCTCCATCTGTCGGGCACTGACCAACGAGAATCTTTTGCCCCTCATCAGCCCAGCAATAGAACAGCATTCATTGAACGAACAACACATTCAATGTTCATCTAAGTGGATTATGACACGCACCGTGGCTTTGAACTTTGAACAACTAATATCAATGAATCTTATCAAATATCCTAGGTACTATGTAAAGTCTAAAACTGCATATACCACTTAAGACATCAGGTACAATAATATGTTGGGTACGTAGTTCTGAATTTAGTTTTCCTTGTGAAAGTGTCATGTCAAAAAGGGGTAAGGGGTTTCAATGTTCAAGACACCTTTGTATACTACATGTAGCAGATGTAGGTTATGTAGATATGGCTTTACCGGACATTTACATACATACCTACTACTCATCATCTTAGGTCACATTCATCCAGGCATATAATTCATGTTTTCCCTTTCTTCTCAAATTTCTAATCGGTGACCATTAAATACATAGTATCGGCCTGGCTGCACAATCCGGATTGGGAATAGATTAGAACTCGGAATCGTGATGAGAGAGTCTCTTCTTTATTTGCCGCGGGGTTCAAAGACTGGAAGTATGCAGCAGATGGTGAAGTCTGAACACCATTTCTGCCACTCCCTAAATTCAAAGCCGCTAGTACCTCTAAAGTCATTGGTTTTTTGGCTTAATGCCTCAATTAATTGAATTGGTACGTAGAACAAGAACTTGGAAATCACTTCTCCTCTCCTCTCTTGGTGTGCTGTTGTTGCTGTCGTGTAGGGAGGTAGTCTTTGTAGACGGAATAGCTAGGTATGATCGTCGCTGGAAGGGTTGCGGCTATGGTGTCTACATAGCTATAGCTATACAGTATGAGGACAGTTTAGGTACATGTTAATAAAAGGGGTGGGATCGACTCCGGCATAGCCTTGGATTGAGTCCCAGGATGTGGCAGCTTATCGCACAGGCTCTCCGTGCGTCACCAGGATCGTGATTGGCTTCTTCTTGCAGCCTTAGAAAAAGTTCCCAAGCTGCTTTCGGCCGGTGAGTGGGTCGATGAACCAGCGCCGTTACGTTCGATATACCCAACATTGAAGTCAAACCTGTGGGAGTATTCATTACATCGCGAATCGAGTCTTCGTTCGACGAAGAACGTAAAGTCGAGAAGAGCTAAGTAAAGGTTTGCATATGAGATATCATCAGCCACGTGTGACCGAGCTCAGCCAAGCGCCGTAGACAGCCTTTGATAGGCAGGGAGATCCTACATGTAGGCTAAGGAAAAGATACTCGACGAAGCGCGCGTGCGGCTACATCTACCTAGACGTATCTTGGATCGCCGGTGGGCGGGCACGTACCCAGAACTGCGTCACTATCCCACTCTCTAAAGCTTTACGTAGCTAAAGATCTTCATATATGGTTAAGTCCAAACCTCTAATAAACATATTTTAATTATTTTAGTTCATATTAAAGGATATGCGACATTCATTAGGAGAACTTTATTGTATATAGGTAAGAGGCTAAGAGCATAGGAAGTCGGCGAAGACCCTTTGCTTTTGATGGTTCGAGTACTAGTCTTTAGTCTACCCGGTTCGGAGACCTGCACTTTAGGGGTAGTTTAAATTGATTGCTGTTGAAAAAGACTGATCACGTCGTACAGTAAAGACGACATGTCGTCCTCAGCCCATACGGGCATGAAAGGATCGCGGAAATCGTATGTGCTTCACCTCTATTCAGCCCAACGGCTTGATCTATTCTCAACAAATAGGGTAATTCTTTACAAGCACGATGGATATCCAAGCGCTTTCTGACACCGTCACATAAAATCCATCATCTCTATACGTGCTGGCGATCGCTCCTCAATACACAGTTACAACGTCTTGAAGGAACGCTCTCGAACAGGTAACGATTCGCCTGTCGGCCGGCGCATTAAAAAAGTAAAATATCTTTGGATAATCTATTTCGTTTCGCAAATGTATGCGCAACGGTGGTGGCACTGGTGGTAATAGCGCCTCAGACTTTTACAGCTTGCTGATCCGGACCCGTCCGGTTCGGCTCACACGTCGAGGCAGCGAGATTATAGCTGATCGACGATTCCCACAACTGAAATACATCGTCAATCTGATCGACAGACTCTTTGCGGTAACAACGGCTGCTAATCTTCTCAGATAACGATTATCAATCTTTTTTATGCGTGGGATGATATCTTTAAAGGGAGAATCAGAGGGATACATCGGCTAACCCTCATTTTCTTTTTTCCGGCCAAGAGCAAACAACGAGGCTCTCCTCTTCAACACATATGTACATATTATTATTATTATCATCCATCTTTTTTCGGCATTCCGTTGTTACTATTTACAAACAAACAGATATACCCATGGCACATAATGAGGGGTATTGCCGGGTCCCTTGATTATTCTATGTTATATAATACTACCAAATGGAATAGATTAGTTGGGGAAATGCACGATTTGAAGGATGCGCCGCAGCTTGATCCCGCCTACTAGGTGACAGTGACGTTTTTTTCGACAGGATCAGAACTTGCTTAGACTTGAAGGCTGGACCGGGGAGAAAGCGGTCAATTAATAAGAAATCTAAAGAGTCTCTGCATATCCGATTGTTTAGATTGACATCAATGCCATGCTACAAGCATGGTCGTTTCTGATTTAGGGCAACAGCAGTAAGCACATGCTGTCGTGACTTGCGACTCTGTACAACCTGAAGCAATCATCCAAGGGCGCGGTGGTTGTGTAAGAGCTGTGAAACTCAGCCTCTGGTTCAGTAGACGGAATCCCTGACAAAGAAAAAACATCGTCACCACACTGTAGTATTTTCTCCACGATCGGCTACATAGACCGCAGTCTAGACTACGAGGTCGGCTCTCCGAAAACAGTTTTTGACTTCACGATGTCATATCATCTACGGTAGAACCCAAGGGACGTCCGACACTACACGTGCCCTATTGTAAGCAGGACATCGCAAGGTGGGCAAGTGACGAAAGAGCCATTTCTTCAAGACCCTTTTTCTCCACACACACACACTTTTCCCCAGATGTTTACTTTCTCTATGTCCACACATAGGAGGAGTTCTGATGCAGGGTTTCTGCAACTTCCATCGTCAGGACTCTTGGCCTCGAACTGCGATGGAATGTCGATTTGTCGATTATGTCGCCAACCGAGTAGCGCTTATTGCTAGGAACCCCCGCCTCGCCCGCCACCCAATGTGGTCATTGAATGGTACCTCGCTTCGGACCTACAACCATGTAGTTGCATCGCAGAGAGGATATTTTTCCTTTGAGAGAAGCCTCTGCTACTATGTACAGACCTTTAATCCATACCTGAATCTATGGATCCACGTTGAACATGTAGCTACCACTCAAACGATGTGAATCAATGGTAGGTAATACGATAACGGGAAAATTCGGTATGAGAGTGTTAAGGTTGTCTCTAAAGTCGTCTCTCGGTGCCTTATTGTTGAATATTTAGCATTGATGGGAACTGGGCGATCTTCACTGGAAACTTCCGTTAAGAGGCATTGTTGCACTATCACAAACAATAAGGTACTAAGAACGGGACAGGGAACAGGGATCCAACAATTACGATGACGCTACTACGCAGTAGGTATGGAGTCTCAAGCCGTATCTTTTCCCGCCACAAGCGACAGGCGCGAATTTTGCGATTCGCGCCAGGGTTTGTTGAGACTCAAGAAATAGGGAGGAGAAAGAGAACGGCGAACTCAAACTAAAGCTACGACAAGATAGGGAGTTAGTTAGAAGATGGGCTTTAAATGAAAGTTGCCGCGTTCGATCTAGTCAGTAACTTATGGGTGTGAGAGTGAGATAAAATCTCCTTCCAGCCAATACTAAGCTGATGGAGGTCAGCGTCGTCGTCGCTTGGATTGTATGTATGGTACTAGACGTTGCTAGATATCAACTAGAAAAACAATGTATCCTTGCTTACGGGTCCATAGGTATTCTCGTTCCATGGAATCCAGGCCGTCAGTGGATAGCGCGGGTTGGTAAGTGAGTTGCCCTTGCAGAAACCTGGGGTAAAGGTATCTGAGGCGTACAATGTATAGGTATACTAGTATATACTCCTCATCCCGTTCGTCCCGGATGCTTTACATAGATATCTCCTTTCCGACTAGGATGTATATAGGTTCATTATGAGAAATGAACTGCTAGGTACATATGTCCCATACTGAAGTACATATTGAAAGATATTTATAAATCCAATAGAAATCTTATTTAGAAACACGACATATTGCCTAATCAGCAAGCAAGCCGCATTGTGCAGCACAGTGTCGACGTTGATTTCCATTTACCAACCTACAACGTATTCATCCTCGGCGGTGTCCATACAGTGTCGTTGAAGCCTGCATACACATTCATATTACTTGCATCAAATTCCTTGTGCAGGTGCAGGTGCAGTTGAGGTGGACGTATCGCGCTTCGTTCTCTCAGTGTTCCCTTCTGGGTCTTGCCGATGGAAATGACAAGTCACTTTCTATCACCTGCTGTCGTATGCAAGCCGTGGTGGGTTCCAACTTGGTTCCAACTCATCGTAGCGGGTAACCAACTCAACACGTATCGTGTTTAGCTGCGATAATCTGAGAAGATAACACTACGTCTTAGCTTGATCATAGTATTAAAACCAATTAGAGATCCCATATTCGTAGGTCATCTCGGTCCGCGCTGTCAATATGTTTCGGCGGGCCACGAGTCGCTTGAGGTAAATACCTACCTACCTGCCAGCCTACATATCTGGCTGCCTTCGGTTGTCTTCCATCTAGCGTCTACCGGAACAGTGACACAGAAGGACCTGCATCTCTCCCGTCCGCCTCGAAACGAATCGGACATGGAATCGAGCCGCGCATACTATGTACTTGGTCGTGTCGTTTCTCTATGGAACATGCCGCTTAAGGACCTGGCTTCACAGGCAATTTCTTGCGACTATCCAGAGATAACCAGACAAATCGTCGCGACGGGCCAACTCAGCCCGAACTTGACCAAGAAGTGATGCTAACTAATGCTAGTTCATCAACTAATAGAAGAAAGTGATCATCATTCGAAGCGAATTTGATATTTGGCTATGCCAGAAGCTCGCATCGCTTCGGTCGTTTTCCAAGGTAATGGGACATTCGGCACGATTCAGCCCATACTAAATTCTTGTTGGGGGTGACTAGATGGCACGTTTGTGGTCCAATGGCCAGCCTATGTCAGCCTTTAGCCCTACCAATGCGCCAAAGTTTGGAACATTTCGGCCGAGTAAGTAATTGGAGCATTTCGTAGACAAAGACTAAAGTCCGTCGCTATCGCCTCCTCACAGTTGACGACTCGTCTTATGCCATAATGCTACAAGAAGGGTATCACATCCAGGTGTGCCAATACTACATCTCCATTGAGCTATGGCACCGTCCTGCAAACGTTAAGGGGGTCACTTTGCCAACGAGAAGCATGCTTACGACCGAGTCGTGGTGTACTGTCAACTTGCATAGTGTTTAAGACCAGCGCTACGATGATTGGTTTAATCACCCCTTTCTGTTCAATAGGTCGCCACTCTAAGAATTGAACTAGCCATAGTCACAGCCACAGCTCTTAGTCCCTATACTGTTACCTATTCCCGTGCTATCCGCTTTCGTTTATCCTATCGTCACCATTGTCGCTGGTGTTACACTTAGCTAGTGTCAAAAATAGTTAATCGCTTTAAGGAGTGTCTCCTCCGGGTCCCTTTATCTTTGCAAATCGTAGATAGGGGATTTGATTCTTGTTTCCAACCCCGGCAAGCCCGGGATTAAAATTGCGGAATCCTGCCGGTCCCAATTCCGCCTGGATGGCTCAACCTCATCTTAATGCTGCACGTCATTTTCTTCGACATGGCCTTTGCGTCACTCGACTCTGATGATGGCATTGATCAATGATGAATGCCAACGCTGGTACGAATATAACTTCATATAACTTAATAGCGTTGTTGAAACTTTATGAGATACGCACATGTTGCATTTAACTCACCAGACCCCCCTTTCTTCACCTAGCACTTACCCGGCACCATCGTGATGATCACCGGGGTAGCTTTCGTTCTAGTTTCGAGACTAACCGCGAGCATGTGATGTGCCAAGTCCTTGATCTCAGGGATACGAGCCACACCGTTCGTGCCAAGACAACCCTCTTTTGATCTGTAAACTCGCGATGCTATTCGACATGTCTCACCTCAGGCATGGTTTGGTGATGGCCCTAGCGGTTTCTTTCTCCACCACCAGCCACACTCGCAACTACAACCTCACCTAAAAATCCCAGGCGATCCTCTACCCCAGGCGGGCTAACGCATGCACCAAACTTTATCTACGGTAGGCCAGCCCCTGTTTGCCGAAGCACGCGTTTGCCTGTCATCGTCATCTCAAATCTCCGTATTTTTTCGCCAAGAAGGTGAGGTGATCAGCCCGAACGTGATGAGGCGCGTAGCCTCTATTGGCTTCTTGGACTTGAGGATATCGTCGGGAACCGGCAGGCGCAAGATAAGACTACGAGAATTCTCCGTCCCTCCTGTCGAAGGGTGTTCGAGCTTCTAAGACATTCCGCTTAGATGTATCTGGAGAAGATGATATGCTACGCTACGGTTCGCCACTGCAAGAGGCCGAAAAGAGTCCTTTCTGCCACAGATATGGGACACAGCCGAGACAGCGTGAATTGAAGCACAGGGTTTGCATAGTTATCGTTCAGAATGTTGTCAAAATCTCATACAACCTTCAACCGATGTCTTTGATGTCTCCGATGACGACAACCAGCAGCCGCAGCAAGTAGATAGGTAGGTATGTACGAGATATGTTGACGTGCAGGTAGGGTAGGGTCTAGCCGCAGGTACCCAACCCCCACGCAAGCATTACGCACGCAATCACCACCCTCGCCTTTACCCTCACCATATGGGGTAAGACATTCCGTCACTAGCTCTCTCCGAGCTCTTCCGAGCTCCCTGCCACACAGCCCGTCGCATCGCCAGACACCCTGCTCCCGTCAGAAATCCCTCCTGACATAGTAGTAATCGCCCGTCAACTCCTCGGCATGCCTCCTACCCTCCGCCTGCAGCGCGAGCCTAACGCGGTTCGCCTCCAGGCGCTCGGCGGCCGTGCGCCTGCTCCGCGCGGCGACCTCCTCGACCCTGCGCCTGAGCTCGGGCGGCATGTCGGGGCCGGGCAGCAGGCAGTCGCGCGGCAGGGGCCCGCGGTCTAGCCACACGGCGTAGCGGCGCAGCGCGGCGTTAATGCCGGACCACGCGAGGCCCGGGTCGCCCGCGTGCTCGGCCGCCATCATGGCCGCGAACCCGCGCGCCGTCAGCAGCGGCATGCCGCCGTACGGCAGCTGCGCGCCCCGCGCGTCCCGCACCGCCACGCGGTGCTCGAAGCCCCACGCCTCGCACGCCGCCTTCAGCTCGAAGTCCGCGAGGTCCTCGCGCTGGAACATCGCGCTCGGCGTTAGGTTCGCTTTCCCTGATTTCGCGTTAGCGGCGGGAGAGGCGGGAAGGGCAGGGCAGGGGGGTAGGAGGCTATGGCGACAGAGCACCTACAGATGTTGTGCTCCCTGGGGAATCCGTGCACGTCTAGAAAGGCCGATAGCGTCTCAGGCGTGATGGTGCCGGTGCCATGTGGGTCGAGGCGGGCGAAGAAAGCAGCTAGTAAGGACTCCATGAGCGGTGTTGCCGTACCATCCGGATTAGATAAAGGTCCCCACGCACTCTGTGGTCGCCTCGGTGAAGGGGGCGGTGGGGCTTCGTGCTGCTGTTGCTGTGGCTGTTGCGGTCGAGGCCGGGCATACAGAGGTGGATTCGCCGGGGTCCGGAGCTCGTAGCCGGATGGCCGCGGTGGGATGGGCGGTGGGACATCCATTGCAGCCAGCGATAGTACCAGATAAATGATATATTCAATGACTTTTATGGTGTTGCACATACGTAAGGGATGACTAGCCACATTCTATATGCATTTCTGTCTCATATCCTGGCTGCCATAGCCAAGCCTCAGTATGCCCTAGCTGAACGACATTACCTTCCATTGAATTCAGCCGCACCAACGAGTAGATCTGAAATCGGTTAATATTTCCTTTCCCGATTATTCCCCCTGTCTTGCCTAGGCGCATAAGAACTTCCACGAGAATGGCTCGTGGAATACATGACGAACTAATGAGTGAACCACTACCGTGATGACGTTGAGCCGCCCCCAAGGGTCTAGAGGGTCTAGACCGCGCAGTAAGCCGAGATCTTGGTCTCGAAGTGAAGATAAGTTAGCTTGGCTGACGATTGCTGCACCCGGGCGCCGCCAAGGTACCAAGCCCCTCCTCCCTGGGCCTAGGATCGCTGGAAGCATTCAATCCCATACATATGCAGCCACATAAGGGTCTAGACCGCTCCGAAGCTTCATGAGATGCATTGGCGCCTGGTGAACCGCTGGACGCGAAATTTGGAGATGGAATTGGGGTAAAGTCGAATGTAGATCCATCTGGGATGGAATGGCGGCCGAGTATTTCTAACATGACGTCCCGCAAGATTGACCAGATTGACCGCATGCTAGTCCTAGAGTAGCTGGACCTTCATGCTAGGTTATCTATCTTCCTATATAGCAATTGCTTTTATGAGGTACATAGTCAAAATTTGACACGCACATCTGCATACTGTGATGTGTCCCTGCATGATCGCCGTTAGTCGTTTCTGCTCTGGCCCGGAAATTGGTTTTAAGGGTCTAGCCGGATCTACACGGAGCGGTGCGAAGGTACCTCTACCTAGGTAAGCGTGTATGCAAATTGGTGATACAAAAACAGTAATATAGCTTGTTTTTATCTAGGTGCTTATGGTTCGACGACCTGCATTCGAGAGCGGAGAAGATGCCATGGCGTTAAGCCTGAAGGCATCAATCAACAGAGTCCGAGTGGTGCGCATGAGTTCTGTGACTTTCCGGTTGGATATAATATTGATTCGCAATGTCGGCCGCATGCTGTGTGGTTATTCCCGTTTTGTGTCTTCTTGGGCCTCTTGTTTTCTACCTATGCATGCGTCTATGCATGGTTTCGAAAAGAGAGCATGGACGAAATAATTCCGATGTCCGCTTGTCTATATGTCGTGTAACGAATTTAGCAATCAGGAGACTCGTGCGTCGATTTTCACGATCCTTTGCCAAAGCTCGGCGGCGTCCACCCAGACACTTGTGGACTTATACCGGTAGGTTCGGCACTTCTTCTTGCTACTAGAGTTTGACTCGGTCCTGGGATCAGGACGGAACTTACCGAGAGATAACTAGCGACGAGAAAACGGATCAGCCATTTACAAGGTAAGGATCGAAGTAATGATTCAACAGGAAATCTGCTCATAATGTAAACCTAGGTAGGTACCTATATTAACAGTAACACTGATGATGACTAATTGCGTATGGCTACAATATAGGTAAACTATTCGTATTCACATTAACATTGACGTCTCTTTTCCCATAGCTAATGAAGCAGAAATGTTTATTTTAGCCAGAATCTTTCCTATAGATCTTCACATAACCTTCAGTAATTTACAGCATAAAAGAGACATGAATACTGATCTAGTTTATACCCGATGGTGAAAAAGATCGCCTCGTATCCTTTAACTTATACCGAAAGTTGGGAATTTATATGTTAATAATGAATGATAATTTATCTAATGGGATAGCTATAATAGATGAATACTTACATAGAGTGAATATTAGCTTCGAGGTTAAATATACTATATCAATGGCAAAAGTGTTTCGGGAGGAGTACATCACTGATAACATTTATTTCCAATAGTGAGAACCTGACTACTTACAAGATAATTAAACGATAACTAAGGGACTTACTCTCTTAATAAATACATAATATTAAAGTGATTACCCTCAGGTAGCCTTAGGGTACTTAGAACCACGGTAACAGGAAACTTTACAACACTATATTGATATTATTATCGATAATTATAGGTCCATAAGTAGGAGTACTTACCTACCTAGGTTTTGGTGATATAATTACCTCGGTTGTATTATTTTAACAAAGTGTTTACGCACTTAAGTAGGTACCTAGGTATTGGGACATTAAGAAGTTATAAGTAAAAGAAGAGGCACATAGCTATAACAGAAGGTGAATCGCATGCACATAGTTACCGAGTCGGTTAGGGTAGCTAAGTAAAATAGACGTTGAACACCTATTAGTCATATATTATGTCTTAGCTCATCCAAAGTAAAGTTAACAAGAGCGCAAGTCGGTAACCACCTTCCAAGGTATCTAAGTAATGGTCCTAAATTAAACGGTGGAATAATTCATAATCGCTTATAGTACAATTTATTAGGTAAGTATTTCGTGAATGATAACATGATAACTGTTCTTTAGGTTGAATTTAATAAATAAATTTGAAGGCACAGGTTAATAGGGGTAATAAAGGCCCCCTCGGGTTTTTGAACAATACTTACAATGTTTATGACCGCAAATAAATACCAAATGTTAGCTGTAAGTCACCATCATGTCTAGAAACAAATGAATAATTCAACGAAAGAAGATTTCATAACGGGATATGTTTGAGTTATTGGTATGTCTAGGTTAGGTAGGTATTATTGCTAACGGATAGAAACATGAACATGTTCGAATAACATCATGACAATGAAGAATCAATATTGTCCTTATCTAAGAACGAATTATCCCACGAGACTAAACATTGAAAGGTAAATATATCTGAATTATTTATTGCTTTAAAACTTTATCTTCAATATTTAAGTGATTATGGTATCTTCAAGTAATTATATCTCACAATAATAAACATTTGTAGGCATCTAAAGTACCTGTGAATTATATAGGGCACAGCTTTCCGTTCTGCGTTGGGTAGTAGTCGATTTGGCCAGTCATGTACCAATCCTCAGAGCCGACTGCAGTAGGTGCCCACATCAGACCCCATGGGTCGTACTTCTGCTTCAGCTGGTACAGGTAGTCGTAGTTAGTCCCGTAGAAGGCCTGTTGCCAGTTCGGTTCGTTGATGTCAGCTTCGTTGAGGTAAGCGCCGGCGTCAGGGGATACATCTCGCCACGGCTGCATGGTCTCAACTAGGTTCTTGTTCGCGGCCGCGATATCAGCTGGGGTGGCCTCCTGAGTCCAAGTTGCGCCGAGTAAGGCGTGCAAGAGGGTCTCGCGCCATGCTGGGTTTACGGCGTTGGACTGATTGACCGATGGGTTTGTAGCCGCTTTCATGTTGTACCCGAGCATCAAGCCAGCCGTCTCAACGGACTGCCGGAGAGCGGCATTCTGAGCAGCTAGTTTCGTCGAGTTTTCCCAGTTGGAGCGGGGGAACAATCTAGACCCAGTGTTGAAATTCCACACACCACCCGTCTCGGTGCTGGCGGCCCAAGTGCCATTGATTGCACTAAGAACGCCACTATAGTCCGTATAGACAGCATCACTGACAGTAATGCTCAGACTAGCTAACTCAGCGAATAAAGGAGCAGATAAGCTTTTTAATCCGGTAGAGTTAAGATCATTAGCCCACTGCGGCGCCATAGAAAAGGAGCAGTCGCCGAGGCAGCTGACAGACCAATAACTATACATTCCCGCATCGGCATATTCGGGGAATTTGGCGAAGACGGCATTGACACCACTCCAGAATGTCTCCGTTGAAACATTGTCACTGACGCCGAAGCTGTAGCTGAGAGTAGAAACAGGTGTCTTTGGGTAAGCCCGGATGACGAGCGAGGTCACGATTCCCCAGGTGCTGCCACCGCCGCCACGGAGGGCGAAGAATAGATCGGGGTTATTCTTCTCGTCAACGGACACAAACCGGCCGTTTGGTAGGACAACCTCCATAGACAAAACTTGGTCGGCTGCCATGCCATATTTAGACAGCAGGGGTGAGTGACCACCACCAGCGATATATCCACCACCGATACCGACGGTCTAACAAAATATCAATGTTAGATTTTACCTATCGCCTCGTTGTTTAATTTATAAGGGGGGTATGTCACTTACTCGGGTGTTACCACCAACGACGTGAAGGCCTAAGTTGTCAGCGGCCGTGTAGATTTCTAAAGCCTGGACGCCAGAACCGATCTTGAAAGCCGGTCCCTTGTAGCCCGAGGGAGCATGAGTGTAAGTGGACCCTAGGTACTGGATGCCTTGGAGGGCATTGGTCCAAATCGAAAGAGCTTCGCCTCCGCTGGACTTAGCTTTGAAGTCGTGGCCTTTGTTTTTGACGATCAGCCGTAGGTTAAGGTTCCGGGCGAAGTTGACAGCAAGCTGGATCTGTGCCACATTTGTCGCTTTGACAACATACGATGGCATGCCTCCAAGAGTACAGTTGGCACCTGTACGTGTGAGGCTCGGTGGCAAGCAACTCACTCCCTCGAAGATGTAGTACTGGATACCTAGAGGCTGCGACAGTCTAAGCGAAGTTAGAAGCTGGTTAATGTGAAAGTAAGAATGCATAACTCACTGGTACGAAGGCGTATCCCACTGGGAAGTGATCGATGCACACGTCGTCTCATTGTATTGAGGCCAATCCGAATAGCATGGTGCTGCGGTAGGCACACCCTCGACTAGAGCGCCGCCTAACAGAATATTAAGGAGATTCCATGTTAAACGAGACGGCCAGCTTTGGTCTCCGGGATAGGTCTTGCAGACACGGCCAGAGCGTTTTTCAACAGCAGTTTCAGCATCACTAAAATCAAATAAAGTGACATCACTGAGATTATAACTTGTCAAATTGCTGATAACATCGGTTGTGAGCTGGCTTGACTCGTATGAAAAGTAATCCACGCCCGATGACGCAGCGTCCGTTTCCACCGTCTCGACAGCTGGCGCAACATTGTCCTCGGTGGCCTCTATTTGGAAGTACAAGGGTTAGCGAGCCACATCATCGCTATAGCGTTTCAGTGATGCAGTGTATGTATCAAGAATTAAGCTTACCGACACCGTCCTGTATTGTTTGAGCGAGCGCTAAGCTGGCTAGCGAAAGAGCCGCAACGAACGCGAGACGCGCCATTGGTGTATTGTAGCAGGCTCCTACAAGTTAAAAAGGAGGGAAGCGCCTAGCCACCGGGTAAACAGTCTTTGAGCAAGCTTCACTGCTGAGGAACTACGATAGAAAACCTCCAAATGATCGTCCTTACGTGCAGCGCGATTACTTTATACGAACCCGATAAGACGCCGATATTCCTTGCGAACCACGTGGGTTCACACATGCTAATGCAGAAAACATCAATAGCTCGGGGGATAATCAAGAGTTGACTAGGTGCAAGTGTATAGGAAACAAAGTAATATCATATATAGCACGCTATTGCGGGCACCGGCAAGCCTTAGCTGCTATGTGCACATAACAGAGCGGTCCTCCGCAATCTCATATTGTTCGAGAAAGAATCTTAATAAACACACTAGGAGGTGTGTTCCATCGAGCTACACCTTACCGAGTCCGGATACAAAGACGAAGTAAGAACCCGCTACCAGCTTCGCGTTAGTTTGGCCCGATACTACTGTAGTGGTCCCAGTTAGGGGGCTATAGGCTTCTTTTAAGAGTTCGATCATCTGTTCCGGAACGCGGAAGTGTGGGTGTGGGTGTGGCCCGCTAACGATGCATGTAATAAATTACGCAAGGTACGCGTCCCTGAGAAGCTAACCAGACTGTTGAATTACCCCGACCTGGTATCTGCCCCCGCTTGTTGTGTCAAAATCGGTATTAGTTAGCCAGGGTTGCGTTTAACCGGCCTTCTTGCGCCAGCACAGTGGGTTTCCAGAAACAAGTCTTGCCATTCAGAACCATTTCCTAGCATGGGCTAGGAAGGGGTGTAAACAAGTTTGAATTTCATGCTATGAGTTTCGTAGTGCAATTAACCCTATCGTCTAGACATAAACGCGTGTATCGCACAGGAGAAGTCGGAGGAGGACCTGTATTCAGGCGACCACTACGACGGTACAATTTTTAGACTACCTACCTACCTATCGAGTATTTGGCGATGATCTACATACATACTTAGCCTTATGTTTCCTAGGATGATCTTTGAGAGTTGAATAGTACAGAACCTAGAGTACGACGTAACATATGAAGGTAGTATGAGACTGCTTAGAATGTGACAGTTTACATATATCTACCCATCTAGGTACCTAGGTAGGTATGCTCTCCTAGTAGGAAACAAGCATCCGATAGACCCATAGAAACAAGAGAAAAATTCCCCGGCGCCTTATAGGGGTGAGCCGACATGAAAAAGGCACAGGAAAAAAGGGGGGCTTTGGAGTGCACCAACGTCTAACTTGTGGCAAGCGGGTGTTGCATCAAATACCTACAGTACCTACCTAGGTAAAGATAGAAATTTTGATAGCGTGCTCGCATAAATTCTCGATGCGCTAGGAGGCTTCGAATTGTTTAAGTCGGTTATAGACCGAACTCATGTTGACGGGCCAATGTACTAAAGGGGGTATATCCCTGTTACACAAATACTGTAAAGATGAATTACATTCTGATAACTCTGCTATTAACATATCTACCTAACCTACATACATGCTTGCACAGAAAATATCCGAGCGAAGATAAGTAGGTAAACTTCAGAGATACGAGACGATGTGACCTCGCTTAGAGTGAACATTTGATGTTGGTGAGTTTAGTTATCAAGCGAAAGTGAAGTCGTGGGTTGTGCCTACCCCTAATACCATGATATAAAATCTCTAGTCCGCGCGAGTTTCGACCGGCGCGTGGCGTCTGCCAAGGCTGGGATAATATCCAGTTTTGGATTTAGGCCTCAGACTGTTCTAGATTTGGACTGGGACTGAGACTGGGGAACCCATGTACGTAATGGCACGCTTCTACCATAGTAAATAGTAAGTTAGGGCATGAAAGGATCTGCGGTTTGGTATTCCTTGTTGGCAATCATGGCATGCAGCTAAGTCGTTCGAAAATGCAGCATATCATGAGGATAATTCATCAGTCACGAGTTGGAGCAGTCGTCAAGACCTCTTTTATCCTTGGTAAGGTTGCAGCGCAACCCGGTTACGCAGATCTATGAGCCGTCTTGAATCCAGTGACTGAATATATATGAACGACCCATCGCAATTTTGACGTCGATCTCTACTCCTTGACTCGGCTCATCCCCGTTTCGATCTTGAGCTTATCTGAGTAGTCGATGCACAGATGCTCTAACGATCAGTCACCATGTCGACCTCTACAACATCTACGAATCCTAACCCAACGAGCTGGCTTCAAAATTTGGGTATCGCCATAGAGGTGGTATGTCCTGCACTCGCACTTATAGTCGTCGTCCTGAGGACATATATCAGGTTTGATACAAAGAGCTTCGGTTGGGGTAGGTTAACCATTCATGAATTTTATCATCAAGGTATGAGAGTAGCGCTAACATAAATCGTAAAGACGATGGCCTGATCGTTGCTGCGATGGCCTTGAGCATTGCTCTGGCAGTAGGCTCAATAAAAAGTATGAAGATACAAATCTGTGTCCGCTGATATTGTACCTAATTAACGAAATGTAGTTATGAAAACACTTTACATAGGGATTCACTACTACGATGTCCCGCCCTATGATGCCACGGAAGGATTAATCTGGATATATGTTGTCGGCGCTGTCTATCAGCCCATCTTAACATTAGTCAAGCAGTCCGTTCTCGTCTTCTTACTTCGTTTCGCGGGTATCAAAGCAGGAGTCCGATATGTTGTCTGGGGCACTATCATCTTCAACACGGTGCTCATGCTTGCGATATTCATAACCGTTATCTTCCAATGCACGCCAATTGAGATGAATTGGCACCCATTGGTTCCGGGACATTGCATCGAGCAATTCAAATTTGGCGTAGTAGCTGCTTGCATGACAATTGCGACCGATATTGTCTCCGTTGCACTTCCGTTCTACATTTTCCTCGGGTTGAAGATAAATAAAAATAGAAAGATTGCCTTGATTGGCGTCTTCATGTTGGGCGTACTGTAAGAAACCCCTATTTTCTACTCAGGATTTATAACCTAGAAGTGCGCCTGAAGAGGAAACACTAACACTCAACGACAGCGTTACGGTTGTCAGCATCATCCGTCTCTACTTCCTCGCCCAGAACTTCAATGATACGAGTCTTGACAAGAATTTCTCTGTCGGGTTCTGTGTCTCTTCTATCGAGTGCAACCTAGCAATCTTGACCGCATCTGCTCCTGCGTTGTGGCCGCTTGTCCGTCGCTGGGTCCCACGCCTCAAGTCGACTAACAACCAATCTTACTACGGACACAATAAATATGGCGTCACATCGCACGCACAACAGGGCTATATAAGGACCACCGATGGACCGGAGGGTGATATTGGGTTGAAGGACATGAGCGGCAGGCGAGTTCATACCGAAGTTCGATCCTCACGAGACTCAGACGAGGAAATCCTTACCGGCACGGGCATTATGCGCACTACACAGTTTACTGTCTCGACTGCGGATAGCCGCTCAATCGCAACGCCGAATCGCAACTTTGAGGACCGTACAACACACTCTAAAGTAGGTATCTAGTAATGGCTCGTTTTGAGGTATTTGGCTATCATGCATGGAAAAAAATGGATGGCGTTAGGGGACGGTTGCTTGGATGGAACAAGAGGAATATCCCCTGATACCCTTTTCCTTTGTTTATTATCAAACCCGTAGTTTGGCTACGCATATTCCCTTAGTAGGTAAATACAGAATTCTAGAAAATTTCAGTTTATCGTTATGGGTGTCTAAAGTCCCATCGTAGAAAAGGAGTCACAGATATCGCGTGCAACCATTCAAATTAGCTACCTACCTAGGTACATACCAAGGTAGGAAGGTAGGTACCTAGGTGTTTTAGAATTACGCTTTTTATGATGACCACTTTAGCTTCTGGTGTAGTGTGTGCAGTAACGGGTTAGAATTGAGCTCTATGTCCGGATGATGATAGACGTTGATACTGGGCTGAATGACGACATTAGCTCCTTCAATAGTTCGGAACGATGTTATCTTGGCCGCACGGTTCGCCCAAGAGACCCTTTTGGCATCTGACATATCGGGCTCTATCTAGTGTGAATCTACATATTCTATTTTCTACTATGATCTGCCAACCTACTACTGTAGAAACTGATGTCGAGTGGAAACTTCATAAGAGTAATTAGGTATTCTAGAAGGTCGAGATCGCCCGCATAGTCACGCCCCAAATAATAAACATGACACACAAATCAGACAATAGTGTACAATGAAAACAGCTACATAATACCTTTTCATTGACAGATCCTCGCAACAGGGCTTTCTAGCTTGCCCCTGCTGCTAATACTAGACTCATGTTTGCGCAGCAATCTGATCCGTGCTCCGACCAAAGTGTTTTGCCCTGAGTCAACTCCGAATGACATGTTGACATATTAGCTTTCGAATATGAACTACCTACCGTATTAAGAATACTTGTGGAACTATTCCTCATGATCCCAGCGTAGATCAATAACCGCACGGCCAACACGCTTGCATTTTCCACGTTCATCGATACTAAAACCACGATACTACCTTGCAACGCATAAGATCGCTTGTCCGGAAACTTCACCCGCATACATCTATCCGCGATGGGTTACGTGGTTATGTCCTTCAAACTAGATCGTTTTAGTCTCAGGCACCGTCGGAGCTCAGGGTGATCGGAACATCCCGAGATAGATATTAGGGCCGAGTACTTATGGTGTCATTTAGGTAGCTTTGCCGCACAAACACCACCGATACCCACAGTTCGTCCCGAAAATTTCCCCCAGTGAGAGCCAACTCGGAATATTTCATAGCTTATCTCCCCTGGACATCACATATTAACACATCGCATACATGAACGCAGTTTGCCCGAATGATCCGGATAGACATCGGCCACTAGTATACTCTGGTATATCTTTGTTGAAAGCTATAACCCCGTCCTCGAATTGGCCATCTATCGTAATGAGCTAGGGGCTATAATTTTCTTTTAGAGCAGCCGCTAAACATTCCTAAGACTGCCTTGGTGGATTTCTCCGTATCTCTCATCTCCACCTGCCTGTCACTCACGCAGTACCGACAGGTTTCGGCATATCAAGTCGAGTATGTTGGATTTGCTAGCGGATAAGTTTGTTCGGCGACCAATCTCTAACGAGTGGGTTCACCGATGGGCTGTGCATTTTGACGTACATATTGACAGTCCTTAACCTCGTCTGGAACGATTGACTAATCCAAACATGATAGTGCCGATGTGTAGAATATACCTAAATGCAGTACAAAACTTATCCGGCCTACAAACTTCTTGGGTGCTGGTAACTAGCTCTATCTTTTTGAAATTTTCTGTTATGAATTTTTGCGACAAAAGGGAAAGCTTACCAGAGAGGGAAACAGTCGACATTAGTCATTAAATACCCAGTAGATTGCTTCAGCAGGATGACCCTCAAATGAAAATCTTATAATAGTAATAACTAGCCATTGTTATATCTTGTTGTAAAATATTATTATAATGACGTTAAAATGGACGGTGTGGGAATGAGTCGAGAAAAGGAGGGGGGTCAAAAAAATATATGGACAAGAAAACAATAAAAAGGAATACGACACAGGCCCGATTCGAACGGGCGCCTCCGAAGAGATGTGATCAACTCAAGGTTCGAGTCACACGCGTTAGACCACTCCGCCACTGTGCCTATGGCCTCGTAGGTGGTCGTTCAATGACCGAGGCTATCCGAATATGTTGGAAGGATTGTAACGTGGCTACTTATTGTAGCCCGCCAATATTGCCGGAAGTTTTCTCACCAATGAGGCGTCGCCTCCACAAGCGTTAGCGCGATTTATCGGACATCACAAGCAGCATTAGGTACCTTTATCCCCTGATTATCTAATTGACACATGTCGCTACCTACTACCTCCTTGATATTTGTTAATTACCTTACGAAGTAATCTAGAGGATAACTAATGTACAATGCCTTGAATTACCTGTATTATAGTCTATACTTATTCTGATGTCGTTCTGCTGTGAGATTGTTCCTTAACTTCATTTCGACAAGCATATTCGGTAGACACATGAATCCAACTAGATTATATTTGTTAGGGTATAATGTTTATGCACCTTTTATTGTCGTTGATATGAATAGGTAGATTTAATATATAATGGTGGAAATCATAAATAGACCTGAATAATTACCTACCCAGTCATTCAATACCTATGTAGGGCTCGTTTTATATTAACTTTTTGATACCAACCGCATACTAAACTTCTAGCAGAAAGAGATCTTTACCTAAGTAGTTATATGATTCAATTCGGCCAATTATTTAGCTGCGAGGTTCAGCCTTAACTCTCGACTTTTACCTTATTGTGCTGCTTCAACCATCACTAATCCAGGAACTTAGGACCCATACCGAAATAAGCAACGCCATGGCTATATTGCTAGGAGAGCGAAAATCCTGGGCGATATGGATGTGCTTCGTTTGAGACAAGTAATATTTTGCTATAGCTGAGCTAAGAAAGCCTACTGATAAATGTGGACATTGTTCGGGAAGGCATCGGTCGGTGTCTAAGAAGCGTGTTAATACGATAGCTACCCGAGTACTGATCAAGTTGATGGTGTTGCATGTAATTCCTTCACTTAATGTTAGCTAGGTTAACATCCATATAGTTACTAAGTAGGTAATCATGAGGAATATGTGCATATAAGTAACCAGTCAGACTGTGAATTTTAATGTTTGTGTGTCATCGTGGATCAGCCAAAGCAGGCCAAACAGTAGTCATCATGCTGGAAGATAAAAGGACCAAGTAATACAACGGGGTAATTCGGAAATGGAGAGGAATATCGTACCGTTGATGACATATTTAGACCTGTATAGAGGTAGTTGTCCGGCTTACATGACTATTGAAAGTATGCTTGGCGTCTACAGGCTCAAAAGCAATCGCTACATCTTGTAACCTTAGGTACTTACTTCGCCATACATCGAAGTACTGAATGTGTGAGGGAAGTAATGAATATTGCCGGTGTAAGTGAATCCTTGGCTAATCGACACGCGACTGTAGGCAATTGCCCATCGCAATATTGGCAAAGGGTTGAGTTGGAATAAAATTACAGGTGATTGAGAATTTGCGAAGGACAAGTATAGAGGGGCAGCGGGTGAAAGGTTTATCCGAAGTTATCTCATTAGTAGGGTATAATTTATAGGGTATAATTCCGTAGTCGAAAATAACCCCGCACTTTATTGGATTAAACATGCACATATTCGATTACTCATCAATTAATCTTTTCTGTCCAAGTCATATTTTATTTTCTCCATTTTCACGCTGTTGATCCGTTCTATCCATATCAAAATAGGAGCAGGCTTACCAAAAAGTGTATACAGCATGATCTGAACACAGAAACCTATAATGCGCCCGTTAATATTTTCATGAGCGGGAACACATTGACCCTCATTGGTATCATCGTCTTGTCGTAGAAAGAAGCCTACCAAATGGCCACACAAGGTCAGGGGAATATGTGGCTATGTCGCCGTATTGCCATCCTCTATCTGCCTGGCTGGGGTTCGATTATTCTCGCATTTCCTTCCGCATGCGAATTCCGTATGCGAACTCAAGCGATTGCGCGGGTCGGCTTTTCGGCCGCACTGAAACCTGTTCTACATATCGATACGAAGCTGCAGCAATCGTAAGGCGGGATAAATCATTGCTAGGTGGAAGAATTAATAAACGATCTCTACTTTTAGCTACTAGGTATGTCGGAATAACGATCCTAATCGCTGCGATTCGACGGCAACACCTGAGGTTACACACGTATTACTAATAACTGCTGGCACCATCTCGACGTGCTGCACCGGGATTCTTTGTTGCTTACTTACCTACATGGGAATTCTCGCTCAGCAACTTGCATTTTCGCGCATAAGCTTAGGTGATCAACTCTAGGCACCAGAAAAAGTGCCCAGAACCAACAGCCAACAGCCAACAAGATATGTATCTACGCACTTTTGCCATTCGCAAGATGATGGATACGCGTCGGAACTGAGCTGATCGGATTCTTGTTCGAGATGATCTATTCTAAATCACCTGTAGGGAGCCTCGGCGTCGTCGAACCGTGCCTTAGCTGATGGCCCATGACGCTGACCGGGTTCTAATGTGGGAGCCTAGTCTATCCCAAGATGGTTCCGGTAAGGACGGACAGGCTATACTAGTCACCCCTAATAAGATTTGTATCATGTTACGTCGGCTTGAAATACTGACCTGCTTTTAAAAGGACCAATTGTTGGAATATTTCCAATTATCCATAGTTATTAATACGTTTCAGCGATGTTACTCAATCTCCCGCAAGAGCTGCGGGACCATATCTTCACCTACGTTTGCCTTGATACACACTCGGATCCATCACTATCAAGGTACCGTAGAGAATGTCGTAGGACGTGTGAGCGACAGAGCTACTCTTTGGCACCCATGGCCAGAGATCGCGTCTGGTTCGAGCAGCAGTCCTTCCAGAACCCGTTGCTCTCGCTGTTGCTAGTCAACCGCCAAGTTCATCGAGAGGCGCAAGATGCGCTGCGGCGTATGAGCGAACTACCAAACTATGCTATCGATATTGCGTTTCTAAAAAATGGAACTCTATGGCCCACCTGGTTATCAGTTCCGAAACTCCAACAAACGCTCGGGAATGTTTATGCACAATTTCGAGTTTTTCCCGTTCCCGAACACTTGCAATCGCATGTCCCGGACGACCCATATTGCTCAGAGAAACCGGGACCGCCACCAATTGTCTGGTCGTTCTATCACCTTCTGGCAGGGTTCCTCCGGAATGGCCCGCTAGCTTTGGACAGAGACAACGATAGTGGTGGTTTCACAGTTCAAAATCTCGTCCTAGATTTCTTGCCGACAAATGAAAAGGGTATCATCCCTCTTGCGTCCTTTGTACAATACTTTAAGGAAGTTGACGATATGGCCGCACTTACCGATCCCGAGAAGAGTTGGGTATTCGATCAAGATGAGGGCCTCCTTGCTGCTGAGTATTTAGCTCATTTTGTTAGAGCGCTACTTCTCCGAGTGCTCAATCTTGGCATATCGACTATAAAGTATGGTAAGATCCTATATGAGAATGTCGGAGATATAGAAATTCGGGTCGACGGTCGGTTAAAATGGCATATGGATATTCCCAATATGTTCTCGGTCCTCTCATTTGACCATGGGATTAGTACCTCGCATAGGTTGGAGCAGGAGCAAATGTTCGCACATTGGAAAGAGTTGACCTTGGCAAAGCGATTAGAAGCTGGTCTGCCTACTGAACAAAGTTCTAGTTAATGCGACGATTGACCCCCATTTACGGCTCTAGGTGGACGCGATATTTCGATAATTATCCCTCTAAGATTGGAATTAAAATAACCTACCTAACATTATCTTCCCACAGGAACCTAGAAAATCGGGTTTCTAAGCTCGCTACATCCCCCTTTTCATCAACCCAAATCTGACTCGAAACAATAGGTAGGTAGTTATGCGTTGCCATGCGTACACTGTTATCATCAGAATCGCATGAAGCGCGTAAATCGACCCGATAGTTTGACGTCTATATTTCGATATACACTGAATATAGGTAGCTTCGGAGCGGCTTAGACCTTCGGGTACCTAGTAAACATTGATGAAGATTCCCGCGTGCGACTAAACTGGACCCGGTTACTGAGGCGCTTGCGACAATCCAATCAGCATGCTGGGCTCCATCGGCCGCTTGCAGGTGCTAGATGAGCATCGGAGCGGAAGCAAATGCGCAAGACGGCGTTAGATGAAGTCATCTAGCTTGAAGGCGTAACGAAGTCCTGTCGAAATAATCATTGGCTAGGGACAGTTCTTGGTCTCTTATTATGTACGTCGTCGAGGGGTAGTGTATATTGCCTAAGATATCGTGGGCATTCTGGAGATAATTACGTTTTCAAGTTTATCCCGAACGATTCGATACTTATGGACTGCAACACGAGAAGGAGTACTCGTCGTCCATGATTCTGTTTTAATATCTACCTACCTAGGTATTGTTATAGATTTCTTGTCATGCCTAGGCGACGATCGTTACTTCAACGATTAAACTCGGTGAGCAACGCCACAGCACAAGCCACTACTATCATAGTACTTTAGCGCTTCCAAGCATGTTCTCTGGGAGGCTAGATTAGCGAAAACAGGTAAGCAAGCCTCCCCAATCATTTCAAAGATCTTTCCTGCAATTCATTTTCTTTGATTGCAATCCTCCTTCGATATCACAGCTCCTTACTCAGTCTAAGTTAATTATAGCATATAACGGTTGCTAGTTCGATTGTCACAGCCACTTCATCCCGAAGTGGGCTGAAGCGATTCACAAGAACGATGTAGAGAACGGTGTAGCAATCATGCACGTTCTTCAGAAAACTAACAATAGAGAGGTCTCAATCGTCCCTTGTCGCTTCGATGAGAGCCTATAGCTTATGATCGAGATGTGTGTTACAACTAGGATCAGACGATCTCTTGAGGGTGGTGTCAGATAGTAACACTAAGAGGTTCGTACGTATCTGAAAAGCCGAGAATGATGTTACCTCGGGATGCATCTTATGGATGTTATAGACACCTAACTAGGTAAGGTCACTATATTATATGCACGTTGGAGGCAGTAGAGGCAGGCTAGATGTGTATACAACGTCCCTATTGGATCCTTAAATGCTGACCCGGGCGCTAGACCATTCATATAGCCCAGCTATATCACCAACACGCCTCTTTTGAGAAAGGCTGCGCACGAGGAGTGGGTGTGGGATAAAAATTGCACATCTATTTGTGCGACCTTACATTGAGGGGTAATAATAACTCTTCCTCGAAGCTCGCCGTTCTGGACCGGTCTGTCGATTACTGCCAGGGCTTACAAGATGTAAGACTGTTTAAGATTCCTTTTAGCTGCCGGGATCTGTGGCAATCATTTTGTTACTTTGTTTCCGGCTCGCGGGAAAACACTCGATTGAAAGCAAGCCATCTCTGGAACTATGCCGGACTAGGTAACGGATCTGTAACCGCTTAGCGGCAACTGCCTACCTAGGTAGTCTTCGACGATGCATCGTGCGCCGACCAGGTGGAGCCTTGCCGGTGCCGGTGCCGGTGGTTTTGCCCCGGTTCCGCAAATCGACGCCCTAGACGAATGCGGCGATGGGGATCAACGACAACCGAAGTGGACTTCTAGAGATTTTAGTAGTCAAGTTCGACAAGTACCCCGACATAGCGCGATACATCAGGAGCAGGAAAGCGACCATATGAGTGTTCAGGGGAGCGTCCACAGCTCTCCTGCCTTTTCGGATACTACGCTCGTCGGGGGCGATTATTTGGATGTGCCGACTCATCATTACGACGAGGTAGATCTCGGAAACTGTATAGAATATCATGGATATTACGGACCTGAAGTCGCAAGCCTCCCTCCAACCCCAAGTATTAAAGCTGGTGTCGGGCTGGAGGTTTGTTCTGGGCCTGTCTCTTCTTACTTAACTCCTGGGGGACTCTATGTCGACGACCCCTGGAGTAATATTAGTTACCGTGGTTCGGAAGGGAGGATTGAAGAGAAGGTCCCCGGTCAACCACAAGATTACAAGCCGCCTGTCCTGAGAATGCGGTTTCTAGTTATCCTCTTGTTTATTCTCGCAATTCTCGTTGCCCTGGCTGAACTAGCAATTCAACTTCTACCCAACGATTCTGGTATCGCTGCACCTTCTCGGGTAGTCAATGACACGGTCGATATCAGTCCACGGTCTATTTATGCTGGTCGAATTGGCCTGTTCAGTACTATGACGCTCTTCAAACGCCAGAACAATACTAGTACTGACAACCCGGCCCCAGAAACGACGACAAGTGTGACATCGTCAATTGAAACGATACCTAACACCGCACCTACTACTGGAAATGAGATAACGACTGCAACATCACCAACTTCAACGTCATCAAATATTCCGACATTTCCAGGAGAGGATGTCAGTACGGATACTATCGAAACATCGACGCCGTCAATCACGATCCCGGACATAACTTCATTTTCAAAGACCTCACCATGGCCTATCAGTTCGACCTCAACTAGTATAACATTGCCTTTACCTCCTCCATCTTCATCAACTACTGTCTCCCAAACTGAACCACCGCCCCCACCACCTGCTTCTACTACCTCAGAGGATAATCTACCACCACCAGTGACTTCTTCATCGATTTCTTCACCCTCATCATCCTTTATACCACCCACATTACCGGGACATCAAGAACCAACTTCGTCCTATGAAAGTTCATCCCCAACAAGTGGCGACACAACAACCTCAAAAATAGGGGACCCATGGCCGTCGCATACATTAGACCCCACCACTTTTACATCGTCTACAAGCATTGATGGAACCGGTCCCCCTTTCACCCTCCCTACCTGGCCAACGAATCCCCATGACCCGTCTTCATCGACATCATCTACAGGCCCTCCAAATTCAGGACCCACGAACCCTGATTCTACTCCAGCAGGTCCTACACTGACTTTACCTACGCTAAGTCTACCTCCATTAACGCCTCCTACGTCAACGTCGATAATAGTAACGTTGCCTACCTTAACTTTACCCTCGCTACCTCTTCCCCCATCGTCAAATTCTCCTGGTGGACCTGGGTCAGATACACCTACCACATCTAAGAGCCTCCCATTTCCCAGTTCTACAGACCCCCCCGGAACGACAACAGATCCTCCAGGGGCTACCACGCTCCCAGACACTAGTACTTCTAGCACGAAAGTTTCGAGTACGAGGACTAGTCCGCCAGGAAATGACCCCAGTTCAAATCCTATCGGTCCTACTGAACCAATGTCATCGACGGAGCCGCCGTCTTCCAGCAGTTCAAGCAGCACCAGTAGTTCTACCATTGCTTACACAACTAATACTGATTCTTTGAGCCATTCAACATCTTACATCGAACCTCCTTCCACATCTAGCACACTCACAACGAGCAGTTCAACTCATACAATGGACCCGCTGCCTAGTATTCCGGAACCTATCGCCACAATTACCATATCCCCTGATACGCAGTCACCACCCCCACCTATTACTACGACAATGGTAACTTCAATCAAAGGGATTAGTGGAAACTTCATAGAAACCACTCTAGTGAGCGTCATAAACGTCCTTAAAGCCAATGCGGATGACGCCTTGACAGAGTATGTCACTGTCCTTTCGGACTCGAATGGTAGGCCAACCATGACTACGACATTCCTTGCGCAGGTGTCAAGGGTGCCAGGCTCAGTCTTTATTTTTCAGGCCTTTAAGACGACACTTACAGATTATCAGGGGCGTGGAACCAAAACAGAAGACTATTATATTAGCCAATCTACACAAATTCTTTACGATACGAATCATCATCCGACGGCTACCCGGACTCTGCCAATTTCGGAAACTATATCGCTTATAACGCTTCGCGACGGCAATGGGGTAGCTACGGAGACGAAAACTGAACTAGTTCCGATTTCCTCAACGACCACCTTAGTTATATCACCAACTTTGGCGGCCTCACCTATCTCGAAAGAAAATAAGACATTACATGTAGTCCCTATCTCGGATGGAAAGTATTTCCTGGGTCTCATGCTTCCTACCCTCGTCGCGATTCTCGTATCAATTCCGATTCGAATTATCGATCAAACTGCGAAGCTCTATCAACCGTTCTATGCCCTAGTGTCATCCCGAGGAACCAAAGCCTGCGACACATTGTGTTTCCCAACCGCTGGCACATGGAGTCTAGCAGCACGCATTCGCGCATTATTGAATGGTCAAGTCCTACTCACATTGACGGGACTCCTAGTATTAGGAAGTGTCGTCATGATTCCCTTAAGCTCCGAAGCCGTTGGCATAATTCTAACAGGCCCTGAGTGCGCGGCAACACGAGGGGACACGTTGGTCTGTAAGATGGCGCTTGGGGTTTACTCGGTACGAGCACAAATTGCCGTAGCACTTCTCGCACTCATGGCGGTTCTCGTCGGGTTAATTATAGTCGTGCTTCGGAAATGGAATACCGGTGTAAGCCGGAATCCATGGAGTTTATTCGAAATGGTACATCTCGCAGCAAACAACGAAATAAAAACTCTAGTGCAGCGACGCCTACGCGAGAATAATGGTCGGATTTCCAATAGGGAAGTTAATAAAGCCCTCGCGGGGATATCCTTTGTTCTTGATTATTGGCGGGATAATGGAGATCTCAAATATAGCATCTTAATTCCAAATGAGGCGCATTCGTGGAAGAAGGATGGGAAAACGGTTACTTTTAGAAAGGGAAAGGCTTCACGGCGTCGCAGGAAGGGGAACACAATGCCTTTCTTCATCCTTACATGGACCGGGAGGCTTCTCTTCCTAGCCCTACTATGCGCCGTCGAGATTGGCTTGCTAACATATACTATTACGGGTGATGGCCAGGGCTACACCGAATTCATGATGGGTAGATGGCGTGTGGTGCGATTTATTTTCACTTTTATCGGCGTTATGATCTCGCTGCTCTGGGGCTTTTTCTTTCAAGGTGAGTGCAATGGATGAGTTATGATATCCTCTCACATGCCTTTTGTTCTAACTATGTCGCTTAGCCATTGCATTTCTCATTCCTCACAAACTATTTCATCGCATCCGACTCTATAATGGGGATGCCGGAAAGATGACACCCCCGACTAATGTTTTTAGCGGTATTCGCTCCTCGCTAACACCCGGACGACGAGACGTTTACCTTGGTCTCGTATCAGTCACATCAATCTTATCCGAGATTCTACCCCTACTTCTCAGCATCTCGCTAGACAAGTGCACGGAAACCTTCTGGGCACATAGAGTGTGTCTCTGGATGGCTGTAAGCCTCCTGGGAATAATGATGTTTACGGTCGCTGGTTCTTTTTTCGTCACTTGGCCACGTATGCCCATCGACCCCAGTACTATTGCTGGTGGACTATACTATGCTCTTACTAAATACATGCCTATGAGCCCATCGTCAGGACTCCTCTTTGGCCGAAGGAATCTCGGGCTAGTTTGACGAAGTACCTAGGTATCACGCAATAATTATAAAGAATACACGAATAATGCTAGCAAGAACTACTTCAAGTGGACATTGTATTCTTTATCATCTCTAGCATACTGTTTACATCTGCCCACTTCCCAACATCTAGTGGTACTTCAGGCCCTTCTCGCTGCGGTCAATGGCGATCTTGGTCGCCTCATTAAGGTCCTCCTGGGGAAGACCCAAAATGTCATTAGCAAGACCTCCACGCCTGGCCTCAAAATTGCCGACGCCGTCCTTGTAGAAAGTCCTGCTGTAGAGGAGCGTGGGGAAAGCCGTCCGGTCTCCACCAAACAGCCGCTTTTGAGCATCTTGGAAACGCTTGACGCTATCCTCATATTTAATAGTCCAGTCGGACTCCTTGGTCCCCGTGGCGCGGAGAACGGCAGCGAACATGTCCTTTTGGCTAAGAAGGAAGGAGGACACGTATATGAACTTGTTCTTGTAGCTTGACAGGCTCGGGCCCCCTTCCTTCTCTGGTTCGATGGGCAATGAGAGCAGCTTAGCTACCGCTCTTCCCGACTGCGGCCAAGTCTGTGAGGTGAACTCGTTAGCACACCCAGAAGAATCTGACAAACAATATCGGTCGGCTTTACTCACAGTAGTGTTCATCTTGGTCTCTCCGTCGTCATAGAAGGTCCACGTCTTCTCCTTCCATTCCATTCCATAGGTTGGTTCGCCGAACCCCAAAGAATACTCATACCAGAACCCGGAGACTACGCCAATCCACGAGCTTTTGCCTAATTCTTCAACCAGCTTTCGAACGGGGACTTCGGCTTTACCTAAGAGGATGTCCTTGCCCAATTCCTCATCTGCCATGTCGCACCCCCACTCGTTGGGCAAAACGTACGGCACATTGGCGGCAGCAGCAGCACGGACAAGTTTCAGCTGCGTGTCTGGGGGTGCCATCGTGTGCATGGTGATTACGAGCACCTCCTGGCCCTGCAGAGCGTTGATGAGGGTTGACTCGTCATCGTAGTCTACGGCGGCGACCTTCACACCCGCGGGGATAGAACTGGCGGACGGGCTGTCCTTGCGCGAGATCGCAGTCAATTCGTGCTTGCCAAGCTTTAGGAGTTCTTCCACGATGAACTTTCCAACTGTGCCAGTTGCCTTTTGAGAAGCATGAAGAGTCAGCAGGAGTCCGATATAAACACAACGAGAGTTGGGAATTTTGGTGAACTTACGCCAACGATGGCCACCTTCTTAATGTAGTTGCTTGGTGACATAATGTATGAAGCGGAATGATGTAAAGACGGGTCAATATATGAGTTTGGTGCTAGTCCTGGTAGTCTATGGTACTGCCTTGATATGTCGAGAGAATGAAAACGAGAGGAACTGAGCTTGAATTTATACACATTATGAGCTGTATTTAGAACCTACCTCTAGAACCTATCTCGGGCTTCATTCGATAACCTTTCTATACCATTATCCTAGCCATCTCGTCCGCGCACCTCGCTCTCCTTGGTGGGAGCTTGCGGAGATGTACGGACTTAAACGCCTACGCTCCCCATTTTAGCGCTGTCGGGGGTAGTGAATTTCCCCTTTCGGACACAGCCCAGTGGAGCTACCGGTCGTAGACGTAACTTCGGGTCACAACGACGTATCGCGGAAAGGCTCGCGTCTTTGGGAAAGCGCGAGAGTTACCTAAATATGGCTTCGTTATTTTCTTTTAGCATTTCCATTAATTAATATACGTGGGATTGTGGGGTTGGTGCACGTGATCAAGGGTTGGCCCCACTTAATAGTTATCACACTTTAAAAAACTAAATTAATTATATTTTTAAAAAAATTAATTTATTATTATAATGAAAATTTACCTTTTGTTATTTTAATAAAAGTTTTACGATTTATAAATTAAATTTATGTTTTTTTTATTACGAATAATAAATAATATTAATAAAAAAAAAATAAATAAATATAAAAAATAATTTATAAAAAACTTTTATTTTATTATTTTTATATATTATATTTTTAATTACATTAATAATTAATTAATAAATAAAATATTAAAATTTATTAAAAAATATAAATAAATTAATAATAACGAATAAATAAATGTAATAATATTTTCCGAATATATAAATAAATGGATTTATAAATTTTAAAAAATAAATTATTAATTAATTAAAAAACTTAAAATTTATAATTACTTTAATAATTATTAAAAACTTATAAATAAAAACGATAATAATTAAATAATTAAAATTAAATAAAAAAATAAAAATAATTATTAAAATCGAAAATTATTTAATAATTATTATTATAAATATAATGAAAAATGGAATTATATTTAAAGGATTATTAAATGATAATCCATAAAATTATTTAAATAATATATTAATTAAAACTTAATAATAAATAAAATTTATAAATAAAAAAAAATAAATTAATTTAATGGTGAAATTATTATTTAAAAATGGATTTTAAGTAAAATTAAAGAAATAATATAAAATATTAATATTAAAGAAATAAAATAATTGGAATAAATTATAAAAAGCATTTAAAAAAAGGTTTTTATAATAAAAAAGTATTAATAATGTATAAATATTAATAAAAATTAAAGAATTTAAATGTTAATTAAATGAAAAATTATTAATATTTATTTAATAAATTATAAAATTAATTAATTAAGTTAATAATAATTAAATAAAAATCTTAAAAAATTAATTATACCGATGTATATGTTTAAAAAAAAAAAAATAAAATGTGTAAATTTAAAAACGAATGAATAATCATTTATATTTAACGAAAAAAACGAACGAAATGAAACATTTTAATAATGATTATATATTTTATAATATTTAAAATTCCATTATATAAGTAATAATAAAATTAAATAAAAAAAAAGAATTTTTAAAGGAAATAAAATAAGGTTTTAAATATTAAAAATTATTTATTATTAAAAAAGTAATTTATAAAATTAAATTAATAATGCGTAATTAAAAAGAATTAATATTAACGATTATAATTATTTTAAATATAAGAATTTTTTTATTATTAACGTATTTAATTAATGTATTAATGATAATATAAATTATTAAAATATTATTAATTATCGTTAAAATTAAAATATTTCGTAAATTTAAAAGTAAATATATTTTATTTATAATTAATTTAAGTCATTAATTAATAATGGGATATTAATATAAACGATTAAAATTAAAAAAACGAAGTAAAATATTATATGTATATTATAATTATAAAATTAAAAGATATATTATTTTAAAATAAGGTTTTAAATATTTAAAGAATTAATTATATTAATAATTACGTTATTAATACATTAAAATGTTAAGAATAATATGTTAAAATGTATTAATTAATGGAAAAGGAATTAATAAATATTAAAAGTTAATAATTTAAAGTGAAAAAATATATAATTATAAAAAAAAAGTTATAATTAAAAGTTTATAATTTAAGTATAAAATATATAAAAAATTATATAATTAAAAACGAAAACATTTTATTTTATAATAACTTTCCTTTAAATATATAATAATAATAATTATTATATTATTTATAATAAAAACTTTTATTATTAATAATAATCGCAAGTAATTTAAAACGATTAAATTAATTTAAATGTTTTATCGATTAAAAAATAAGTTTTAAGTTTTAATTGAAATATTTTATTACTTGATTTATTTAATTTTATAAAATTTTTATTTTTTTTTAATTTAACGATTAAAACTTAACAAAGCTTTTTAATGCTTAATTTCGAAGCTTTTAATCGTTTATTTATTTCGTTTATTTAATTAAAATATACTTTTTATTTTAATTAATTATAAGGTAATATAAGTTATGGTTTATTAATAATATTTTCTTAAAAGTTAATAATTTATATATAAAACGTTAACACCACTTTTTATTAATATTTAATAGCTTTAATAAAGTTAATTATAAAGATTAAATTATAATTAAAGTTTAATAAATAATTATATTTATTTAAGTTTTTTATGTTATTTTTTAAATGTTTAAAAATTTGGGTTTTTTAATGTGGAAGCTTTTAATTAACGTTTTTTTTTTTCTTTTTTAATTAAGGATTAAAAAACGAGTTTAAATTAAGTTTTACCGGTTTAAATTTATTAATTAATTTAAATTAAAAGCCCGATACTTTTTTTAAGGTTTTAAATGGTAAATTTTAAGCTTTTTTTCGTTTTTTTATAAAGTTTATTAAGAATGTTTTTTTTATTTTAATTAATATTTTTACGTAATTTAACATAATGTTTATAAAAGTATTTAAAGCATTTTTTTAATTAAAATCTTCGTTATTAATTATCCGTAAAAAAGTTTTAAGTTTTTTAAATAATAAATATAATATGTAAGTTATTTAATATCCGTATAATTAAAATATATTTTATAATAACGTTTTAATTTAATGGAGATTTTTAAAAGGTTTTATAATTTTAATAATATGTTTATTTAAATAAATTTTATTAAGATTAATTTTTACACGTTATGTTTTATTTACAACTTCATTATTTTTAAAAATATTAAATATATAAACTTTTGATTTTTTTATATTAATTAATATAATAAAGAAATGGGGTATAATGTAAGCTTTTTTATTATTATTAAAGTTATTTAAATTATAATGGGATATTAATAAAATAAATTTTAATTTATATTTTTTAATTAAAGTAATTATTCGGTTATTAAAGTTTATTATAAAATTGTTTTTTAATGTTTAAAAAGTTTCGATTTCATAAATTAATTTCGAATTAAATATATTTCTCATGATTAAAAACCATAAGGCTTTTATTAATAAAAAAATGATTATTCGTTTGCTTTAATATTATATAAAAGCGATTATAATATTTAATGTTATTTTATTATATTAAATTTCGTTATTAACGTTAAGTGGGATATGTGTTCTTTGTGTTAATTTTGTGGCGAGTGTAAACGGGGTTAATGTATCGGTTATTTTTTTATTAATTGTTATTTTTTTATTTAATTTAAAATGAAATTTTTTTTGATTATAATAATTATTAAATTTATGTATATTTTAAAGAAGATTTAAGATATAAATGTAAGTGCTTAGTTTTTTACGGCGTATAAAAACCATTTTTTTTAATTTCGAATATAATTAAAATAAAAAAATAAATTAATTAAAATTTTTAAATGAATTATAATAATTAATTTTACGGCTTTTATCGATTTTATTAATTATTTTATTATTTCGTATGTAATTAAAAGTAATTATTATTTACTTCTTTTTTTTTATAAAGGTAAATTAATTCATTAAATCGTAATTAATAATAATGGTTTTATGAATTAAAATTTTAATGTATATTATATAATTAATTATGGTTTTTTATAAATGTTAAATTATAATTAAGAAAATTAAAGTTAAATCATTAAATTTTATTATTAATATAAAGTAATATATAAAAGAATGTTATAAAATATTTAAAATTAATATAATGTTTAAACTTTTTTATATATTAAATAATACACTTTTTATAATTATGAATTTTATAACTTTTAAAGCGTATAAAAGTGAAATTTATGTTAAAAAACGGTTATAAATAAAGTTTAAAGGGATTTCTAAGGCGTTAATAAAACATAATAAACATTTTACTTTTAAAAAATGAATGAAATTTAAGTTTTTTATGAATGATTAAAAACTTATTTAATAAAAAATATATCGTTTATAACCTTCGTTAGTTTTTAAGTTTTACGATAAACTACGATTATTAAGTTATATATTTAATATTATTAAGGTTTTTTTATGGCTTCCATTATTATCGCGTAAAAAATTGCAAGTAATTATTAAATTAATTACTTTTAATCGAGTTTTTCCGTTTATTAAAAGAAATCCGCTTCTAAATAATTAAAATTTTATAAAAATATTTATAAGCTTAAATTTAAATATCTTTTTAATATTTACGTTTAATAAAAAAGCTATTAATTTTAAAATTAACACGCTTATTATTATAAAAATATTTTATCGGCTTTTTTTTTTATACGTTAATAATATTAAACCCATGAAATTACCGTTAAAATTTAATATAAATGAATTTGTTTTTTTTTAATTTAAGAATGTGGTAATAAATGATAAATCTTATATTATTAATAAATATAAATAAATAAATAATAATTTATTTTAATTATATTAATTATTAAGATTTAATATTTTATAAATAATTTATAACATGGATTTTTATATTATAAAAAGTGTAATTATAAGTTAATATATTTATTAAAATGTAATAAATAAAAGCTTTTAATAAATTATTAAATTATTTAAAAATTATTATTCTTTAATTAATTAAATACTTTTATTTTAAATAAAGTTTTTTTTTATTAAAATTCGTAATAAAAGCTTAATTAATTTAATTTTTTATTATTTTATTAATAATAATCGTTATATTATTAACTTATTCATTTAAATATATAAATTTTTAAATAAAATGATTTATTAATATTATTTAAGGCGTTTTCATAATTTAAATATAAAAATGTATATAAAAATATAATTATTTTTTAATTATTAATTATTATTAAAGGTTTATTAAAGGTTTTATGGGATTTATATATATTTAATTAATGTTTATTATTATGAGTTTTGGGATAATAAGCTTGTAAAGTTACGTGTTAAAAAAAATAAAGATTTATTTATTATTAAAAATTTAATAATTAAAAATTCCTTAATTGTGATATGGTGGAAAGGGAACGATATTTTAAAGTAAATTAAAAAATAAACGAAATTTTTTCGTTAATTTTTTATTAAAACGCTTCTTTATAATATAATAACGATGGTTTAAGTTTAAGGTAAAAAAAATGATAAAAAATTAATGGAAAATTAAAATTAAAAAAAAAGTAGGGGTTTTAAAAAGGTGAATAAAGTAATAAAAAGGGAAAAGTTTATATTATTTAAAATATATAATAATTTAATTAATGTATATTAGTTTTTATTAAAGTTAAAATTATTTTTAATGGTAGTATATTTTTTTTTTTTTTTAATAAGAATGTGGATTTTTATATTTATTTTTAAATATTATTTACTTATTTATTAATATTTTATTCTTTTATTAATTAACTTTTTTAAAGGGTTTTTATTTAAGTTAAAAATTTGTTAATTTTCGAATGGTTTTGGATCTTTATGGGAAATAAATTAGGTTTCGTTTTAATTAAGTATATTTTTATGTAAATTTATTATTTAAGTATTTTTTAAGGGGTTATTAAGTTTTTAATATTTTTGGGTGTTTTTAATGAAAAGTTTTAAACGTTTTTTAAAAAAAGTAAATTTTAACGTTATGCCATTTAATTCTTAAATCGTGTAACGCTTTTTATTTATAATTTTATTAATTAAGAATAAGTTTAATTAATTATAACATAGCTTATTTTTTCGTGACAAGTTAATGTAGTATAATATATTAAAAAAAAAAATTAAATTATTTTGTTTAAAAGGTTTATTTTTTACTTTTTTTAAATATTTCTTATTTTTACGTTTCGTGGTTTTTTGTTTTTTTTTATTAAAAGTTTTAATTAATTAATTAAAGTCCTTTTCTTTACATTATAATAATTGTAAATATATTGCAAAAAGTTTATTTTTATTTAATATAACGTTTTAATTTAAAATTTTTTAAATAAATATAACCGTTTTAATGGGTAATATAAGTTTTCGTTTATATAAAGCTTTATAAGGAAAAATGTTATTTAATTTAATAAACATTTAATTAACTTATACGATATTAAGGAAATGTTTAATTTAGTTTTTATAAAATCCTTTAAAAGTTTTAAATAATTTTTTTATAATGCTTTTATAATTAACCTTGATTTATTTTTAAGTTTCGGCGAAATATATAAGTTTTTATTTTTTTAAAATATTAACCACTTTACACGCATTTGTAAATATTCCTTTAAATTCGGGGTTTTTATTATATTTGATTTTTAATAAAATACCGTATGTGAAATAAATTCTTTTTTATAAAAATTTAATAACGTTATTAATTATTACATTCCTTAACGTTTCGGCTTTTAATTAATTATTAATCTTTTTTTTTACTTTTAAAATTACTTTTTTATTTTAATTATTTAACATATATTAAACGTTAATAATTTAAATTATTAATAAACCATTTGGTTTAATATAAAAACCCGGCTTATAAAGTTTTTAAGTGTTTAATTTTTAATAATTAAAATAAAATTAAACCGCTTTAATTACTTCACGATATATATTAAATTAATAATAAAAGTCATTAATTTTATAATACATTAACTTACGTCTTTAATAATTAAATTCGGCATGACATTTTTAAATAATTATTTTCTTTTATACCTTAATATTTATAATCCTTCGTTCGTAATACTTTTTTTTAAGTTTTTACCATAAAATTCTTTCCGTAATTATAAATTTAAATATTTTATTTTTAAATCGTTACCATGATAATCGATTTTTTATTAATTAATAATCTTTAAGTTTAATGGGGTATTTTAACGTGGTTAAAAAGCTGGTAATTTCTTAAGATTTATATATTCATTTTTTTAAAAAATATAATAAGAATATATTAAGATTTTTTAATTTAAAGCTTAATAATGTGTTAATTATTATATTATAAAATTAAGCATTAATAAATTCGTTTATATCGTTTTTTTAATCGTTGTTTTTTTTATTAATTACTTTTTTATTTTTATAAAACAAGCCATTTATTATTACGTTTAACGTTCTTAATATATAATTTATTTTAAAATTAAATATCTTAATTTAAATAATCTAATATATAAGCTTTATGTTTAAAAAATTAATAAAATTATTATTTAATTATATAATTAAAGTTTTTACATCGGTTTAAAACTTAAAATAAATATTATAAAAGTAATTTTAAAATCTTTAAAAAGATTTAATAATAATTATAATTTTTTTCTTCGTTATATTATATTTTTTTTTAATGCTTTATTAAACACTTAATTTGTATTTTATTAATTGGAATTTGTTTTAATCATTTATTTAATTTAAAATATATTTTTAATTAATTTTAAAAACATTTATTTATATTATAATAAAATAATTTATGGTATAATTTAAATTAATAAAATAAAAGGCATTAATTAAAGCATTTTAAAAGGTTTTTATCGTAAATTTTTAAGATTTTCCTTAAATAAAAAAAGTGTTTTTTCGTAATAATAATATTAAAAAGTTAACGATTATAATATAATGGTTAATCCATATCTTAAAATAAATCGTAATATTAATAAAAAAGCAAATTTCTTTTACATTAATATATTTTTTCCATTCTTAGATTTTAAAAGTTTTCGCTTAAATAAGTTTTCATTTATATGTTTCATATAAATATCCAATTATTTCAATTATTAATTAATAAAAAGTTAACTTTTCTACGTTTATTATAACTTTTATAAGTTTAAAATTAAAAAAAATAACGATAATATTTTTAATATATTTTAAGATAAATTATTTTACATTTAAATAAACCTTTTTATTATTATATTTAATTATTAAGCCTTTAATATTAATATTATTAAAAAATAAATTATAAACATAAAGGATTAAGTTATATAAAATTTAAATAACCACCTTTAAAAAATAAATTATTAAATTCATTACTTTTTATAATAATAAAATCATTTAAATTAAGCCGATCGATAAAGTAAAAGTTGTAAAATATCGAAAGAATTTTAATAACTTAATTTAATTATATTTTAAAAAAAAATCAACTATTAATATAAATTAATTCATGGCGAATTTTTTAAAAAACTTTTCGCAACTTTTAAGAAAAAAAGCGTCACGAATTATTTTACCGTTTAATTTCGTACATGAATTAATTAATTTAAGTCCTTCGTTTTTTTTTTTTACGACGAATTATACATTTTAATAAAAATTATGGTTTTTTTTTAAAATGCCATTCTTTAAATGCGTTTTTAAAATTTCGTAAACTTAATTTATTAAAAAGGTTAAAATTAAAATATTTCGAATTTATTAAATTAAATAAAAAACCGTTTTAATTACGTAATTTAATGTTACATTTTTTTTAATTAATTTTATTTTATTAAAATCTTAAATTAACGCCATTTTTCTTTAAAATAAAACCTTAATTATTACGTTTTTTTTAACATTAATTAACTTTATAAAGTTAAAATTTTTTTTAATTTATATTAAACGTTTAAGGGTTAAACATGTTTCGTAAAATTAAGTTATAAATCATGGAAAAATATTCTTAAAGGAACCGTTTAACATTTTTAAAATAATATTTTCCAATTATTTCTTAATTTCATTAAATGCTTTTATCTTTTAATTAATTAAACCGGATAATATTAAACCGTTTAATAAAACGTCGTTAATAAAATTAATTTTCTTAACTTTAAATTTATATATAATGTTAATTTAATAAGGGTTTATTATTCGTTAATAATTTATTCGATTAATTTATTTCTTAACTTTTTTAATTTCATATTAATATATTAATTTTAAGGTATATAAAAGCTCATCGTCGTTAAAGGTATAAAAAATTAATTTATTATTATTTAAATTAAGGTTTAAATGTTTATTAAAAATTAAATCCTTTATAATAAATGGGGATTCGGTTTTATTAAATAAATCGACTTTATTAATCGATATTAATAATTATAAAAGGTTAAAAGAATATATAATTTATATTTAAAAGTAATTATTTTTGTTTTATAATTAATCATTATTTTCGAGCTTATTAAAACCATTAATTTGGTTCGGGATATTAACGGTTAATAATTTTTTAAAACGATTTTTATATTTATTAAATTTTTAATTATTCGTTTATTAAAGCGATTAAAAATTAATAAGATTTTAATTATTATCTTTTTAAAGTTTATTTAATTAATCATTTATATACTTTTAAAGAAAAAACTCATTTTAATTAAAAAAATGAAATTAAAACTTAATATTAACTTCATTAAAGCCTTGTTATTTTTCATAACGTATATCGAAGTTTTAAAAAATTTATTATTAACTTAAATTAATTTTTTAATTATTTTTAAAGCGGGGATTAATATTATTAATTTAAACTTAAATTAAATTAATGGTGTTTTAAACATTATTAATTTAAACTTTTTAATGTATAAAAGGGTAATAAGGTTTAATTAAACTCCGGTATTAATAATTATTATAATCGGGTTTTTATTTTTATTTAAGTTTATTTAAATTAAAAATCGGGGTAATGTTTATAAATATATTTTAAAGTAATTATAAGTTAATTAGTTTTTAAATAATGTGGGTGGTTATTCGTAACGATAATAAATGGTTTTAAAAACGAGGTTTATATGGATTATCGGTGATATTTAAAGCTTTATAAGTTTTTTATTTATGGTTTTAATAAATAACTTTTTATAAGTTTTTTTAAAGATTTGGATTACTTTTAACGGGGAGTTTTATTTATTTTTTTTAATTAATGATTTTTAAAATATATTTAAAAACCTTGGCATGAATCGAACCATTTTATCCCATATTATATTAAAACATTAATTATAATTTTTAATAATTTTATTAAATTAAAATTTCTTTATTATTTTATTAAAGAAATCTTTAACTTTAAATTTAATTACGGGTGGTTTTTAAGTTTAAAGGGATTTTTAAGATTTAATATTTAAAAGGTTTAATCGGGGGATTTCTTTAATGTTATTATTTTTTTTTTAATATTACGGTTAATTAAGTTGTTATTTTTTATTTATTATTGTTTTATTTTGAAAATATTATTATACTTACTTTAATTTCTTATAAAGGCTTTAATTTTAATATGTTTTAAGTTATTTACAAGTTTTTTAATTTAAAAATATTTAAAAAAGTTAAGGTTATTAAGTTTTTTAAAGTAATCGTTTGTTATTATTATGTTTATTAAAAATTAAACTTGTGAAATGTTAGCGATTAGTTTTTTAAAATTAATGGGAATGATATTATTTTTTAATATAAGGATGTTATTAAAGATTTTAATTTAAATTTTAAAATATTTGGCGTTTTTAATTATTTATTAATTATTAAGATTTGTATTTTTAATATATTTTAATATGTTTTTTTTTATAAAAATGTTTTATTTTTAAACATTAATAATTATATATTTAAAAATGGGTATATGGTTTAATTTTTTATTTTTTATGGTTTTTTTAAATTTATATTTTTTATTATTTCGATTATAATGGAATATACCTTTTTAATTAAGTTATATAATTAAGGTATATTCCGAGATAATATAATTTAATTTATCGTAAAAGAAGTATTTTTTAAGTTTATATTTTTTTAATTAATTTATAAGGGATTTAATATGTGGTTTAAAATAATCGGGTAATATTTTTTATATTATAAGGGGTGAATTGGTTAATTTTTAAATTAAAAAGCCAAGGTTAATTAATTTTAATAATGTTTATTATTATTAATGCGTTCGTTTTATAATAATTAATTTAATATATTATTAATAACATTAAATATATATTGGTTTTATTACTTTAAAATTATAATAATTAATTAAATAATTTAATGTTTTAAATAAATAACTTAATTATTTTATTAATAAAGTTAAATAATTTTACATTTTTTATATTATTAATTGGTTTTTTAATGGTTAATTAAGGTATTTAAAATAATAAAATTATTTAAGGTGTTAAAATTATTTAAGATAAAATAAAGGGTTAATTATGGTTAATGTTTTTAAGGAAATATATTATTTAATTACGTATTATTTTTTAAAAATCATCGTTAAATACTTAGGTTTAAATATTTACTTAAATTTAAATTTTTTATTTAAAATTTAAGAATTTAAACTTTTATATTTTATTATTATTAAGTTAAATAAAATTAATTAATTTATATTTTACAATGAAGGATAAGAAATTATAAATTATTAAAGTGTGGTTAATTAATACGATTATTATTTTGGTTTTCTTAACTTTTATTATAATAATGGAATAATTTAAAAAGAATTTATTAATTTTATTTAACCCGGTAATTAATAATTTTCTTTTAAAAGTTTTAATTCGTTCTTTAAAAATCTTACGTTGTTTTAAGTCCTTAATTTTAAAATATAAGTTAATTAATTTTTAAGTATTTTTTTAAGATTTATAATTATTAATGATTAATTTAATTTGTTTTTTAAGCTAGGTTTTTATAATATAATTAAATATTTTGGCTATTTTAATTTTCTCATTATAATTAAATTTATTAAATAAACGATTAAATTTTTTTAATTAATCGGATATATATTCGCCGTCGAATTAATATTTTTTATAATAACTTGCCTTTATAAAAAGGTTATACATAAACATATTATAAGAAAATATTAAACTTATATTAAAGGATGGTACTTTTTAATTAAACATTTTAATTAAAAATAATAAGTAAAGGGTAATTAATGTAAAGATTTTTAAATTAAGGGATATTATGCTTGGTTCGGGCTAGTTAATTTAAGGAGTTATAAATAAAAATGAATCTTTAAAACGGGAAACTTTTTTAAGTGATATAATAAAAACTTATGTTAATATAAGGTTTAACCGTGGGGGAATTTAATTAAATGATTGAAAATAAACGTTTTTAAATAATTAAAGGATTAAAAAAAAAGATTTAAAGTTAATTAATAACGTATTATTTAATAAACCTTTATTAATTTAATTTAATATAAGGAAATTTTGGCGGTTTTTTTTTTTAAAACGGTGATAATATTTAATAATTATTTAATTTTATATTAATCGGCGATAAATTAAAAAAAAAACGATTATATTTTTAATTTTTATATTATTAATTATTTAAGCGGTGATGTGGTTTACGTTAATTATTTTTAACTTAATTTATATAATAGTTATATTAAGTTATATAATAAAAAACAATTTAACGATTATTTAAATTAAAATAATTTATCCCCACCATTTTATAATACCGATCGTAGCGATAAAATAAAAAAGTTATAATTAATAAATTATTTAAAGCTTATAATTTAATTAAATTATTTAAATTTAATAATTAATAAAGTGTTTTATAATAATATTAACGCATGGTTTTATTATTTACATTTAAGTTATTATATTCATTAATAATTTAATTATTTTTTAATAAATCCTTTAATTTTATAATATTTCGTTATTTAAATTTTTATAATTAATATAATTTTATTAATTTCAAGGTTCATATATTTTTATATTTAATAAATTACCTTAAATGTATTATTATTAATTTAATTCATAATAACGGTATTAAAAATTCATTAATGTTTATTAATTAAGGATATTTTTTTTTAATTTTATTAATGTTTAATAAATGAAGGTATCGTGGGTTTTTTTAACGCTTAAGCCGTACGGGTTATTAAGGTTTAAAATAATTCCGCGTTAATGGTTGTTTTTTAAAGGTTTTTTAAGTTTAATGGGTAAGGGTTATTTTAATTAAAATTTAAATATATGACGGTTTTTTTAAAAATAAGATTATTTAATTTAAATCTTTAATGTTAGTTGCCACTTATTTTAAAATAAAGTTTTAAACATTTAGAAAATTAATTATATTAATAATTACGTTATTAATACATTAAAACGTTAAGAATAATATATTAAAACGCATTAATTAATGGAAAAAAAATTAATAAATATTAAAAGTTAATAATTTAAAGTGAAAGAATATATGATCGTGGAAAAAGGGTTATAACCGAAAGCTTATAATTTAAGTATAAAATATACGAAAAACCATGTGATTAAAAACGAAAACACCTCATTCCATAATAATATATTATGGTATTATAATAAAAAGTTAAAACTTTTTTATAAAAAATTATAAATTTAAAAGGTTGTAAAAAAAAGAAAACTTTTACTTATTAACATTAAATATAATTTATTATAAAAAAAAAATGGTATAATATTTAAAAAAAAAAAAAATATAATTTTTATATAAATTAATTAAATAATATTAAAGAATATAAATAAATTAATAAACAAGGTTTTAATAAATAATTATATTATAAAATTAAACTCGGATAATAATAAAATGAATTACACTTTAATATTTTACGTAATGGCGGTAAAAAAGCAAAAGGTAAAAACATTTATTATAAACGATAATAACGATGTAATGGATATTAATGATTAAAGTAAATAAGTAATAAAATCTTTTATTAAATAAGGAATAATAAACCTTAATAATTAAAAGAATAAAAATAAATAATAAATAAATTTTTTTTATTCTCGTAACTTAATAATAAAAGATTTATAAAAATTAACATTATTAAGAAAAAATAAATTCCATTAACGCTTTTATAAAATTAAAACGAAAATGTAATAATAAAAGAAAAGTTTAATTAAACCGGCATAATAAACGGAAAAAAATAATACTATTTTAATTAAAATATATAAAAGTAAATAAAAAAAATACATAAATATTAAATAATTTTTACGGTAAAATCCATTTTTTAATATTATATAAAGATAATTTTTAAATTATAACTTTAATATAAAAATATAATTAATAAAGTAATTAAATATATTTATATATTAATAATTAAAGTTATTATTAATAAAATAAAATAAACATGGTAAATATAAGTTACATTTTACACGTTTAATTATTTAATTAACATTAATTTCATTAACTTTTATTAATTAAATAAAAATAAATAATAAAAAAACATTTATAAAATACATTAATAATAAAGTTTTAAAAAAAGAAATATATTAATGTATAATTAATTATAATTTATTATTTAAGTTAATTAACTTATTTTATATAAAATAATTATAATTAATATTATTAAATTTAAAAAAAAAATATAAATTAAAAATAGTTAATAATTTAATTTCATTTATTTACCATTACATGATTTTCCCATTAATTATTAATAAGATTTTATCTATTATTTATGCTTATATAATAAACATAAATAAATTATATAACGTTTTATTAAAAAAAACATAATTATAACATAATTAAATTATAATTAATTTTATAATTAAATATATTACTTTTAAAAAAATAAATAAAAAAATATATACGTTAAAAATGCAATTAACTTTAACACATGAACCGATTTTTATTAAAAAAAAAAAGAATTATTAATCACTTATAATTAAAAATAATAATTTTAATAATATAATAAAAGAAAATAATTTTTTAAATAAAAATGAAAATATTAATTAAAAACAAGTAAAAATATTTAACGAAATAATTAATATTATTAAATTTATAATAATTATAATTAAAAATAAAAAACAATCGAAATTAAAAAATTAAAAGGGAGTTTAAATTAAAGTTAAATTTATTAACATAATTTTTACACTTTTAAATTTATTAATATTATTATAATTAAATAAATACGATTTTTAAAAAAAAAGGAAATCATTTTATTAAAACGATTAATAAAAATGATTTTATATTTTATTCATTTAAAATAAAAGTAGCTTATTTATAAATAATTAATATTAATATTTATTATTATAATTTTAATGGGTAAAAGTTTATTAAAAATTAATTTATAAATTATAAATTAATTATTAAAATAAAATAAAAGAAAATTAAAATAAGAAATAAATACAAGCTTTAATATTTTTATTTAAATATCCCTTTTATACACTTTAATTAATAAAAAAAGTTTAAAATTAATTATTTTAAAATAAATAAAAGAAAACGGGGAAGAAAAATTAATAATAAATTAAAAGAAAATAAATAAAATAAGATTAATGGTCGCGTATATATTATATAATTTTATAAAGGAAAATTAAAATGAAGTAAAATATAATCGGTAAAAATCATTAATTATATAATTAAAATTAATTTAAATAAATATGTATAATAATTAAAAAATTACCGTTTTTACCATCGATAATTAAAACGACGATTAATTAACATTAAACGTAATTATTTAAAATAAATTATATCGAAATAAGTTTTTATAAAAAAATAAAAATGATTTACCATTTATATTATTATATATAATAATAATAAAAAAACGATATATTATAACGAATATAAGAAAAATAATAATATAAGCATTTTAACCGTTATTAATAAGCTAAGCCATATTAAAACAATTAAAAATAAAGAAAAAATTATAATAATAAAAATGAATTAAAGCATTAATGAATAAAATAATTAAGTGGTTTTAATAAATTAAAATACAAATAAAAAATAAAGTACACATTTAAAAATAACATTAAATAATAATAAAATTAACATTTATTTAATAAAATTATTTTATTAAAACATTAATAAATTTTTAAGCCATTAATTTAATTAAGCATTTAATATAAATGGATTTAACGATAATTTTTTATTATTTACGATAATTAAAATATATTTTAAATAAACGAAACTTTATTAATTAAGTTTTCTTATAATTAAAAAAATTATAATTAATTTATTTAAACATTTTAATTTAAAATACATATATTTAATTCCCATTTAAAAAGAATAAAAATAAACGTATTATAATGAATTTCAAGTTAATTAATTCAATTATAATTAAATTTTAATAATTAATGTATAATAAAAATAAATTATTTTATATAATCATTTAAAAAGATTATAAAATATTTTTCCAAGGAAATATAACATATGGATATTAAGTAATGTTTACCAAGTAAAAAAATTAAATAAAAACCGCATTTATAACCTTAAATGGATAATAATTAAATAAATGCATGTTATAAAGTATAATTAAGTTATTATACATTTATTACGTTTTAAAAAACCTAAGATTTAATAAATGGCAATTAATGACGGGAATAATTAAATTAATACTTTTAACATTATTCGGGTATTATTTATAATGGAATGTTTCTTTTAATATATTCGTAAATAATTATAATGTTTTAAAAAAAACATTTAATAATTTAATTACATTTTTATATTATTATTATTTTTTAAAAATATCGTTTATGAAAATAAAATTAATATTAAAAAAAATAATTTTATTTATTAATAAAATTAAATTATTTGGATTTAAATTATTAAATGGAAAAATGTAACCATTATTTAAACATAAAAAACGGTTTTTATAATAAAAAAAAAAAATTAACCTTAAAATGTGAAAAAACTAAAAAAATTCTTTTATTTAATTTTATATTTTAAGAATTTTATTTTAAAACACATTAATTTAATTAATGTATTTAAAGATGTTTACATTACTTTAATTTATAAAATAATCTTAAAAAATAAAAAATCGATATAATGAAAAACGATATTTAAATTATTTATATAAAAATTTAAATAAAAAGTAATATTCATTATTATTTATAAAAAGATTTATAAATAAATAATATATAATTTAAATATAATTAAGTAATTTCATTTAATTATTAATGTATTATTAATAAAAGTAAATAAAATTTTATTTCAAATGAAAAGTTATAAATTAAAAATAATAATAATTAATTAATTAATGGATTCTTTTTAACCACTTTTATTTATGTTTTTTAAATTCTTAAATATAAAAATTAAATATAAAATAAAAAAATGCGAAACATTAAGGTTAATAAAATGTTTAATAAAAATGAAATAACTTATAATTAAATTTATTTATTTAATTATAATGTATATTAATTATAAAAACTTATTAAATATATTTAATTTAAATTTAAATACGAAAAGAAAAATCTTAATTTAATTAAAACGTTTAAAAAAATATTAACTTATTATTTAACATTAATCGAATACGATTAAAATTATAAAAATAATAAATGAATTATTTTATTTAATAAAAGTAATTATTTAATTATTAAAGCGGGAAAATCGTGAAAAATTACCATTTATTATTTCAAGCTTAATAATTATATAAAAATCTTAAATACCAACCATTAAGGATTAATTTAAAGGTAAATAAATTATATATCCTTATTTAATAATGGTAAATAATAATAAATAAAAATGGTTATAATTAAAGAAAAAATATAATAAAAATAAGTTTTATTTACTTATTATAAAGCATTTTATATTAAGTTTATAATTTATAAATATTTTCATAAAAAATAAATAAAAATAAATTTAATGAAAGGTGGTAAATTACCGCGTAATGGATGGATATTTGTTTTAATAAAATTTAAAAAGAAAAATAATTAAATGTTTAATTAAATTTAAAATCCCATTAATAATAAAATGGGTGTATAAAGGTTATAATTATTATTCGATAACATTTACCTTAAAAAACTTAATAAATAATTTTTAATGGTTAAAAAAATAAAAATTTATAATAAATTATTATATAAATTATCACATTTACGTAAAAACTAACCTTCGAATTTTAATAATAATAAAAAATAAACGAATAATAATAATAAACTTTTAAAACATTATAAAAATGGATGTAATAAAACCGATATATTTAATGGGTTTAAATGGAAATTAATATATTTTTATAATTATAAATTATTTTATTTAATTCGTATTAAGATTTTTAATTAAAGAATTTTTATAATATATAATTAAGTAAATATAAAATTAAGTCGCTTAAATTTTTAAATACTTTTAATAATTATATATAAATAATATGAGTTATTTTTTAATAATAAATTTTATAAATTATTTTAAAATTAAAAAAACCATTATAATATATAAATTAATTTATACGCCATATAATTATAAATTAATTAAACGAATTATATAAAAAATAATAAAACATTTACGAAAATAATTATTAAAAATGGGATTTAAAGGATTATTATAATAATTAAAAAAAGTTTATAAAATTATCACGAAAATAAATATGAAAAAAATATTAAAATATAATTTATTATTAATTTAAATTATATTTAATTAAAAAACACGTTTAATAACTTTTATATTAATAAACGTTAATTTTATAATTAAATAATTAAAGCTTAACCGAAAATTATAATTATTAATAAAACGAAAAAATGCTTATAAAAAAATATAAATTTATTTTTTAAATATTAATGAATTATATATTAACGATTATAAATATTATTATAAGGTTAAAGATTTTATATGGGAATATGTAAAAAATTAAAATGATAAATTCATTTAATAAGTTAAAAAAAATAACCTTGTAAAAGTAATATATAATAATATATATATTAATAAACTTTTATTAAAATGAAATGAACCATGGGAAATCATTAATATTATTTTCGATATATTTTTCCAAATTATAAATCTTATAATAAAGAAAGGTAAAAGAAAATTATATATTAAAAATATTAAACCTTATTTTTAATAATTATTAAATAAATTTATATAAAATAAAAAATTAATAATAATGGATAATTAATTAAATATTATATTAAAAATGAATAATTTAAAAATTAATTTATTATTTAATAATAAAATATAATAATTAAATTTGAAATTAAAGATATTAAAATGATTTAAAAAGCATTAATTACTTATTAAAATGGAATTAAAAAACTAAAAATAAAAAAAAATAAAAAAATAAAAAATAAAATTATTATAATTTGCATTAATCCATAATAATTAACCATTATTTTTATAATAATATTAATTATTATTTTTATAATAACATTAATTATTAAATTTTTAATAATATTAATAACGCTTATTTTTTTTTATTTTATTAATTAATAATATATAATAATTTTTTTTTTCTTTATATTTTAAATATATAATTAATATTATATTAATCGTTATAAAATAAATTATTAAAAAAAAAAAATTAATGAATTATTTAATAATTTTATTAATAAACTTTTTTAAGTATTCGTAATTATTTAAAATTAATTAAACCCCGATAAAATAATTAAATTAAAAAAAGAAATAAAAGTAATTAATAATAAAGTATAAGCTTAAAATTTAAAATGGAATATAATAAAGGAAATTAAAGAATTCGAAATTTTTAATAAATAATTAACATTTTTTAAAAATTATTACATTGGTAAATTTATTATATAATTATTATTTACATTAATTAATGTTTTTTTATTAATTATTTAAAAAGTTATTATTATATTAATTCCCGATTAAACCATATAAATTAATTTAAAATTCTTAAAAATGTTTTTAAAATATTATTATTAATTAATAAATAATAAAATTAAAAAATAACATCGATTATTAAAAATATTTATATGTAATTAATTTTTAAAAAATTAAAAGGAATATATAATTAAAGAAATTAAATTATATAATTTTTATATATAATAATTTTAAAGTTAATTATAAATAAATTTTAAACGATAAAAAGTTTTTTTCTTTTTATTATTTAAAGTAATTAAATGTATAAAAATGGGAATGGTGCTTAAAGAAATTATAAAAATATTAATAAATAATAAATGTAAATTTTATTTAAATATTAATATTTATTATTTTAAAGTAAATTATTTTAAAAATGTAATTAATTTAAACACGGAAACGATTATAATTAATTAATTATTAATTTTAAACATTAAATTAATAATAATAAAAAATTTAATTTATTAAAATGAATATAAAAAATGGCCGTAAAAACCCATTATACCCGAATTTATTTAAACCATAATTAATCGTAATATAAAAATCCGTAAATTATAAAAATGAATTATTTTATTAATTATTAATAAAAAATAATTAATTATTAAAATTAATTTAAATATATAATAAATTAATTAATTAATTATTAAATTAAAAAAATATAAAATTATTATTAATTAATTAAATATATAAATATTTAAACTTTAATTTAAATTAAAAGTTAATAATTTATAATATTATATTTATTTAATTAATGAAATATTTTTAATAATAAAATTAATAAAAAAATTTATTTATTAAAAATTAATTAAATTAATTATATTTATAATGTAATTAATAAAATGTAAATTATTATTAATAAATAAAATTATTATTATAATAAAATAATATTTAATATTAAAAAACCGATAAATTTTACGATGGTTTTATTATTTTAAAATAATAATAAAAAAGTTTAATTAAATGTGGAATTAATATATATAATTAAAGGTTAACCCCATTTAATAATTATTACATTTTAAAAAATTAAATTAATTATATTTTTAAAAAAATTAATTTATTATTATAATAAAAATTTACTTTTTATTAAAATATATAATTTATAAATAAATAAACTTATTATTAAATAAACCATTAAATTAAAAAAAAAGTATTATTATAAAATTATAATTTTATTTTATATTTAATATATTTTTTAAAATTTTAATTATAAATAAACGGAAACTTATTAAAAGCTCGTTTATTATACGCCATAATTATAATATAATTCGAATTTATTTCTTAAAGTTATAAATGGCCTTTTTCCATGGGTAATGATTTATCCGGCTTAACGTAATAACCGGATTTTAAACGAATAAAACTCTTAATTTCAAGGTTGCGGGTTCGACCCCCGCATCGGGCTTTAAAAAAAAATAAAAAAAATAATAACTAATATAAGGTTACATCAACCCTAGGTATGGGAATGTGACAATAAGATCATAATGTATCGATTTAAGGTTATTAATTGAATAATTAATTACAACGCTAGGATAAAGCCCTCGGCCCCTTATTCCCAAGCTTAGAATGGAGGCGTTAAGGGCTTTATCTTGGCGTTGTAGCTGGTTATCCAATTAATAACCTTGAATCGATGCATTGTGATCTCGTTGTCACATTCCCATACCTAGGGTTGATATAACCCCATATTAGCCTTTTTTTTTTTTTTAATGATAAACTGAATTGTTGTTGTAATTGTTAAAAAGGTGATATTTCACGATTACGTGGTTGAAACTAAGGGCCTGATCTTTTACGGATGAACCGGCCCGATGATCGCCACAATCTCCCCACCTTAGTCATCTTTTATCTGACACCTACAAAAGGACATTGATAGAATAAGTGGGTCCATATTCACATTCAATAACCGCGCCCCGAAATAGGGGCTAATCTATGTAGTCTACGATACGCGGATTTTTATATCACTTTTGTTCGCGAAAGAAAAAGACCATATTACGACTTCATAAAAGATAGGATATCAAGACGAGAAGAGTTCTACAGTTGATGAAGTTTAACAGAATTGTTCTAGTTTGGCCCCAGGGTAGCATCATCCTCGCGCCTCGGACATCTGGGAGGAAAACCAGTCTTACTAATAAAAGCTCAACTCAGAGCACATCATCAAGGCTAGGTAGCTCAGTCTAAAGGGTGCCGTAGCGGAGGAGTTCGCGAAGAGAGAAACATATGTTTGAAACCCTTTAATGGAGAGGACTTGGTGTTCAGGATATCAAGCAGGCTTTTGCCTATGTTTATTACAGTATCTTCTAACCTAGGCAGGTGTGTATGACAAATGTACGTTTACTCTACCACTACGTGCTTGCATTACTGACGCGATTAAGCGCGAGGAACCTGAAAGAAAATTGAAAGCTAGAATACCATGAGCAACAGATACCCGGTCCAGAGTCCATGCCAGTTCCCTAGGAGGTAGTTATGCTAGTACTTTGGAGAAACTATACACAATGTTCAGTGCCATCAGCATGAGTATGGCATTCCTAATTCAATGGTTAGTCGTGGTGATTCCCTTACAAGAGTTATTGCTCAACTTCACGTACCGTGGCCGCTGTACTAGTCGAGGATGGGCCTGCGGTAACCGTAGCCGTCGTGGACTGCGCAGCAGAAGACACTTGGTCGAGAGTTCGCCCCGTACAACCCTCCCCGGGAACTGCGATGTCAAATGCGTAAACATCTAGCGCGAAGTACTGCAAGGTATGCGAGTTGCGCACTGCTTCCGCCGGGTTATCGATCGCGAGTTGAAGACATTCGTTATAGCTATCGGCATAGTGCTCGACAGTGCCCTCGCCAATAGCGGGGAGATGGTACAAGCGGTGGATTAGGTCGGATCCGAAGTAGAGGTTGAGTGACCCTGATGCGACCGAATACCCGTAGCCACATAGGCCCTCGAGAGGCATCCGGGTCGTGTAGGAAAGGGGACAGATCACTGTTTCTTGGGTAGCGTTCTCTCCGCGCCAGTGCCCTCCCCAGCCTATCGAGAGTGCCGGTTAGCTTTTGTCACAACACTCTAATGGATATATTGATGTTTACCTTCCTGCTGACAGTTTCCGTCAATGTCATCGCAACGGAACCAGATTCCGCCGCGGTCGGCACTCACTATCTTATCATACCATCCAATAACCTCTGCCGTCGGCGCGGTGCCGAAATACTTGATATAGAAGTCGGAGTTGTTTCCGAAGCGCAGGACGTGCTGCTTCGCGTGGTCGGCAAGCTTGATGGCGTCGCCGAGACCCCTCGATAGGAGAGCCCGCTCCGTAACGTTACAGGAACTGTGAATCGGGTATTTCTCCGTCGCACCAGCAGCCCAGTTGTAAGATGTGGGTCCTGGGTTTGAAATAGTGATTGTCTGAGTAACTGTGACATCTTGCCTAATATGTAGTCTAGCCGCAAAGCTAGAACCGAAGTTGACGCTGAGGCATATTAGGAAAGAACTACTAAGGAGGTATCTCATGTTGAGTAACCTCTGTTGAATTGATACCGGGAAAGTTATTAGGTAAGATATGGTCCGACGACTACCCACTTCGAAAGTTGATACCCAGACTGAACTCAACTCATATTCTGCAGAGGTATATCGGCCGAGTTATATAGCCTTATTCCTTGAGAAAACATCATTATTTTTCAGCTATACAGATTGTCTCGACCTTGTTGGACATCAGCTTCCTTGAAAATTTCTTTCCCTGGGTAGCTTCATAGCGCCATGAGTGAACCGAATATTCATCATGAAAGCGGAGTTGAAAATTTCGACAACTTGGCATTGCCGAAGTTCAGGTAAACCTCCCATGCCAAGATGGCACAATATTGGACATGTCTCTCTTGGAGCACAAGCCAAGATATATAGTCTATGAAGACCGCCATCAAGGTGCTTATTCGAGGCTCATACCCACACATATCGTGAGGTCTCAGCTTCAAGTACATGGATAGATGAAATTTTGTGAACCAACGTGGCAGCTCATGGGATTCCGATTATTCACGCTGCCAGCTTGGCGGAGAGTGCATATGACCTATGGTCGGCGTGAACACATATAAGTTGACAGCTGGTATCCTTGAGGGTCAACTATCTACTCCTATGATCTCACTGTTAGTGAAGTTTCGGGATAACTTCTACCTAAACAATGCGAAACTCCAATATATTACTCACTGCTATGCTCGCCGCCGCGTCGGTCGCTGCGCAAACCTTGCCTCCATCCCCAACCGCATCTGTCGGATGCCATGCTCACGAAGATCATTGGTAGGGCTCTTTATAATCTAATTTTTCGATGAATTGCGCAGCGAACTGATTTTTCTTAGGCATTGTGATGGGGTTGCCTCGAGCACTGTTTCCGTGATCGTCTCTAGCACAGAGAACCCCGAAAGCTCCCAGACTCTAGCGCTTAGCTCTACTGGGTCACTTGTTAGTAGCTCATCAATTAGCGAAGAACATAACGAAGGAACTGGAAGTCTGGCGCCGAGCCCTACGGAATCAGTCGGCTGCGAACCCCACGGCGATCACTGGCATTGCGATGGAGCCGTCATAGCTAGTAGTACATCGTCTGTTCAACCAACGGAGACTGCAGGCGTTGGAAAGTTGGCAATGGTCAATGCCGTGATTATAGGGGGGTTACTCGTAACTGCGGCAATGGGACTCTAAATATTAAGGATTTTCATAATCTAGATTACCCTATATCAAGATAGGGGGCAATATTTCATGCCTATAGCTAGGTGCATGTTCTGAAAGGAAAGCCGATAGTGTCGATAATTACCAATTGTATCCGACTTGGCGTATGATCCAAAGTGGTATATAGAGTAACACTGAAGCAATATGTACATATTGATCACATACCGCGATGTATAGTACCATCCTATCATGAACCCTAGTTATTGTGTGTATGGTGTACAGACTTTTACATTGTCGCATTTTCGTCATACTCAATATCTTTCATCGTGACCATACATATACCTCTTCCATTAGCACAGAGTGGAGGGTCTTTTGAGATGTGGATCAATGAATGACACTGTAAGTAGGCACAGTCCCACAACGCCCATCAGGGTCCCTTCTCCCAAGCATTTTTTTACATAATAACGTAAAATCGAAGATACTTCTACACCGAATTGAAATTCTTCTTCGGAGCGATATTGAACCTGCCCAGGAATCAAGGAATGTTTAAAGGCGCCGATGTGGGGGACAACAAAGTACCCGGAGTATACGTCGTGAAAGGAGGCGAAGGCCAAGCACAACGCCAAGCACGACCTTCCAAGTATAGGAGAAGTCGTAATACCCTGATGGCCAGAAAAACTGTTGTGATACATGAAACCACTTGATCTATTTAGAGTTGGTTTAAGGTAGTAAGGCCTTGAACTATATTATGCGGCTCAGTCTACAACGTTGGAAGCTTCCTCGACAATTCCTTCCACGGGGTAACGACGACTTGAATATCTGAAATCGACGTTCCAAGTAGATTTATCCGGAAGTCGCATTCGATTTGAGTTATATGTATTAGTCAACATGTATTCCTTAACAAAAGTACAAGTACTTTATCTCCCTGGCCAGTTGGTCACAGCGTCATTCATACTCCTTTCTTCAATCCATGCATTTTCTTATGCTGCGGCATCACATATTTTCCCAAGACATAGGCAACAAGTTACAATGGCTACGACCTACTCCATACTTCCTCGTGCGACTGAAACTTACACTGCGGTGTCTGATTGCCATCAGCATGATAATTCAGTGTAAGAAAATGGTTACTTCAATAGATCCTAGATTCTTTGGCTCACAATTACTAGATTCTGTTTTTACGGCACAACAGAGCTTCAGGTAGTGGTGCCGACGACAGCGACGGGTGAAATACCACCTAGTTATACAGGATGCCATGGACACGACGAAGAATAGTAAGTAAACAATCTCTCTAATATTTAAGAAATAAGACTGATGAGTCAGCTTCTGCGTTGCGCCGGACGGTTCAGACGTTCAAGTTCTTGGTCTCAATAGCGAGAGCTTGGTTGGAGGCAATTCACAGGAAGAAGAAAATACCAGCGGCGAAAGTGAGGGTCAAAACTGTCACTTCCACGCTGGTGTTGAGTAGGAAATCCCTTATCTATACCATTATCGGATTGTTTCTAAGCTTAACAGGCATTGCACTATGGTCGAGACCGAGGAGAGCCAGATTACTAAACTAGAGTGTTCACGACGCGATCGTGAATATAATGTTCCTCTCAGAATTGGGCTTCTCTTCGTCATTTTAGTGACAAGCTTCATCGGTGAGTAACTAGACACCTACCCCCTTAACAATTATTGAGCGAATAAGGACGACAAGCTCACTGATGACCATCAGGGGTTTCCGGGCCAATCTTCCTCAAGCCAGTCTTGCCACGGAAGTTCCAAACAGTCTTTATAGTCCTGAAGCAATTTGGTACCGGGGTCATAATATCAACAGCATTTATCCACGTAAGTTTCCAATTAGTATCAATCACCAAAATCTACCGGTCGCTGATACCCCTTTTCTAGCTCCTCACTCACGCACAATTAATGTTCAGCAATGAATGTCTTGGGGAGCTCAAGTACGAAGGAACTACGGCCGCAATTGTTATGGCAGGGTTATTCTTTGCGTTTACAGTAGAGACTACCAGCCATCGCGTTGCCCGAAAATTTTGGGCAAGAAGTCAGTATAACGACGAGGTGGTTGGCGTTGCGGTACTCGAAGCTGGCATTATATTTCACTCTCTTCGTACGTCATCTCTCATAACTACCTCCCTAATACCCGCAATAATGTCTAACATGTCTTTTCAGTAATCGGCGTTACTTTAGTAGTTGCGGGGGACAGCTTCTTCATCACACTTTTCGTGGTCATCCTCTTTCACCAAATGTTTGAGGGCCTAGCTCTCGGAACCCGTATCGCCTCAATTGGCCACCATACTAGAGTTGCAGTGGTCAACGCCGACCACACGCCACCAGTTGTAGCCGGATGTTCACCTGACCAAGGGCCGAAACCTACGCCTAGTCCAGACTCACTAGACGAAAACCAAAGCCAAAAATCGCTGTCTATGCCTAAAAAGTTGCTCATGGCTGTTCCTTTTGCCCTGGTCACTCCGATTGGTATGGCAATCGGTATCGGCGTGCTGAAGCAGTTCAATGGCAATGACCCCAGCACGTTGATCGCTCTTGGCACCCTCGATGCGCTATCTGCCGGTATACTCATATGGGTCGGTGTTGTAGAGATGTGGGCAGGGGACTGGATGTTTGGCGAGTTAGTAGACGCAAGCCTTGTAGAAACCAGTCTTGCGGGCTTCGGGCTAGTTTCTGGCATGGTTTTAATGTGCCTCCTGGGTAAATGGGCATGAAAACGACCACTGCCGCATTGTGTTGACAGTACTAGCAGCGCAATTAGCCTTTACGCCTAGGAGGCAGTATAACGCCTCATTACGATTAGAGTTGCATTATATTGAATTATATCGTTAAGTTGCAGATTATTTGTTGCCGCTTACTCACCAATTCGTCATACCCAGGGACAAATCCCTATTCCTAGATATAAAAGACCTATCTTCGTCATTATTTACCTAAACCGGAATTATACCGCCTTATTAACTAGGTAGGTAGGCACCTATTAGCAGATCTCACGATGTCATTCTTTCGATTCTTCGAACTCCCACGGGAGCTAAGAGACTTGATCTACGAAGAATATGTGTTCATCGACGGCGGCTATGTCTTCAATCTAGCATGCTGGAAGCTAAGGGATGTTAGCAAGCCTAAACACGCATTTGGTCTTCAGCGCACGTGTAAAGCTGTACACGCGGAAATGGAAGGCCTTGCCCTCCGTCACAACACCATCACATTCTCTACCCAGCTAAATCGGTGGGAGGGTATGCGTGCGCTCCGCCTCGAAAAGGTCCTATGCAATGGCCACATTACGGTATTCGACGGGCAGATACGAAAGTTATGGTCTTTGAGGGACAGAATCGAAGACAGCGTGAGGGAAGATGTGGCTCGCCGGTATCCGTGTTTCCTGCCGCACTTGGACTGGTTGAGAGGGCCACATAATCCTGATGTCGACTTAGGCTACGATGACAGATACAAGATCTACGACCATCTAGGCGAGAGGCCGTCGCTATTCCGCGAGTATGTTTGTCATGTTCTGGAATCATTTCCCCCTGGCGATTATATCGAGAAGCTTTGGATCATTCCAAGCGACGCGTCCATTTATAAAACGGCGCTTGGTTTAGAAAGTCTTTATCGCCTGAAGGCTGGACGGGAAATACGCGACATGCTGGAGCACTGGAGATGTATGGGTAATGGCTGGTCGAGATATCGATTCTCGGCCGCCGCGTACGCCATCGCATTCCTCGACCGGTACCCATCTTTTCGACAGCACATGGTAAGTACCCTGTCCAACCCACAAGCCTTAGAAACCCATAAATGAGGCTCTTTGGTGTTCGTTGAAACATAATCTGATACCCATACAGCGCAAAATCGTCCTAAATGAAGACTTCGCCTCAGTCGCACATCCCGAATGTCACGGGCAGGGTCTCATTCGGTTCTGCGCCGAGAATAGTCGTCTCCGCATCGAACGCCACGTCGACGTCTTCGACACCGTCTTCCCGAATCTGGAAAGCCGGTATTACACACCTAGTGTAAGGCGTTTTCCTGTTCCCGCCGACCCTACAGGCAAGATAGGTGTTTGGATCAGCGAAGCCTTGGCCTTGCCCCCGACCATCTCCCTCGTCTTCGTAGGAGGCAATTACCCCATGGATTGCAAACACATATTCAGCACGAGAATAGTTCGCGAAGCGCGATGCCGGGACGCCCTGGAGGAAGCCTGCGCTCGCGGCATTCTCTCGCCTCCAGGCCCTATGGAGAGATTCCCATTGCTAAGCCCCGCATTCCCGGGCCCTAAAGGAGGGTGCTTCTTTAAAGGCGTTGCTAAGGCGATCTGGAACATGGTCGAGAACAAGAATAGCGAAACTGGTAGGGTGCGCTGCGACTTCGACCCCGGGTCCTCGTGGGATGTCGAGGATGTCATCAAGGGACGCTATTCTTGGTCCAGCGATGAGTGGCTGAATAGTGGAAATTGGAGCGCGTTTAATGACCTCCGCGGCTCCCGCACTATATTGAGTCCATGACCGGGCTGGACGGGGAACGCCTAGGAGCATTTTATAGCTTTACCTACCTACCTACCTACCTACCTATCTGGGCAGTGAATTGGATATCAAAAGTTCTATACGAGTGTGCTTCTGTTAATGTCTTCGCTGATATGGTGGCTAAAGAATCACCCCTTTAATTCCACGTATGGACCATTTGGTTTTTTTTGGATTGTGGATTACATAATCAAATGGCGTCAGAGCTTCGCACATTTTAAGAGCTATCTCCTGATTATCTAATTGCTATCTATTGCCAACTATATTATATATACTTACCTTTATAGGTGGTACAAGGGATAGGTAGCATATAGCGTTCTGGACTGTATACACGCACTGTCTGCACTTTTCCTGGCGCCGTTTTGCGTAATGCCCTCCTCTTGCTGTTGCCTAGGAAAATTTCGCACGAAAGTGGGTCTGTATTATAGTTTAGATGTAAACGTTGTTGTGTTGACTTTGTTGATTAGAACTTAGAAGGATGACATTGTTTCTACGATTGAACCTCGGATCAACTTGCACTAGGCTGATTAGTAATCCTAATTGTGTTCAGGCAGATGACTAAGGTGGCAATCTGATAAAAACTAGCGGGTGCCGGTGACACCAGCTCCGGTCCGTGTCGGATAAACCATTAGACCAAAAGGACCTCAGGTATTAATTATGTAATCATAATCTTATCTTATATCTGACAGTCCGTCAGCATAAACTGGCAAGGGCCGGTCCAATTGTTCCGCCGGGCGAGTGGTCCATCAAGGGAAATCTTACTTATAACTATGACCACCGATTTCTTTTCTATGCGCTTATTATGCTGTGCTGATGCTCAACTCACATAATGGACACTATTCCGGAGTCAATGCAGGCGGTCGCCTTATCCAGTTATGGCCAACCCTCAACTTATCAAACAGCCAGCCTCCCAACACCCTCGGTCACCCAGCCAGATGAAATTCTTATCAGGACCCACGCCGCCTCTGTCAATCCGATTGACGTCAAGTTCGCGGGGGGTATGGCCAAAATGATGCAGGCGGCACCGTAGGGTTCGTGTGTTCCAATTCAAAGGCGATTAACTAATCATTCATGTAGGTTCCCCTACAAGATTGGGTTTGACGTTGCTGGCACCGTCGTCGCTATTGGATCGACGGTCTCGAAGCTGAAAATCGGCGATGAGGTCTACTCTCGAATCCCGAACCGCTACCGGGGCTCTGTTGCTGAGTATGTGCTCTCTACTGAAGAGGCCACCGCTCTCAAGCCCGAAAGCCTCAGCTTCGAGGACGCAGCTAGCATTCCGTTAGCGGGGCTCACAGCGCTGCAGTGCATGGAACTTGCAGACAAGCAGCTTCCTGGTGGGTTGGAAGGGAAAACCGTGTTTATACCTGCCGGCCTTGGGGGAACTGGAAGTTTCGCCGTCCAGTTAGCACGCAACGTCTTCAAAGCCGGAAAGGTCATCACCACGCTTTCCACAAAGAAAATTCCCAAGGCTACGGAGTTCTTCGGTGATGACGGGATTGAGCTCATCGATTATACCAAGGAAGACATCGTTAATCGTGTAGGACGGAGTACCGTCGATTATTTCTTCGACACCATGGGCGGCGCCACAAAGCACCTTGCAGTTGTGAAACGAGGTGGTGTCATTGTCAGCATATCGACCATGCCGTCCGGAACTCAGATGAAAAGCTACGCACCAGACATACCGTTTCTAATAGAAAAACTGCTGAATTGCGTAGACCACTTCTATACTTGGTGGTGCGGCCGTGCTGGGGTACATTATAAATATATTCTCATGGAGCCATCTGCCGATGGTTTAAACCAATTTTCTGGGTTTGTTAAAGATGGAAAAGTTAAACCCCTTGTTGGAAAAGTCGCGAGTTTGCAGGATGTTCAATCGGTCCGGAACGGGTGTCAGGAGATATATGATGGGAAAGGAGGCCTTGGGAAATTTGTTATCAAGATTGTTTAATCGAATCTATTAGAGATATGAATGAGTATTTTAATGCACCGATGGGCATATGATATACGCCTGGCAGTTTCTAAAGAATCACCCCCTGAAATAATTGGACCGGAACTCACCCCTAATTTCGGCCCCACTCCACCATTTCCCTTCAAAAAATGACCGATCATAAAGTGCGGCGCCGACGTCACTCCCGTCCTATTCCCCTGAAAATTACCTAACTAGGACATTACCTACGTACTGATAAAAGTTGCGGCTCGGTTGAAACAGCTCGGTTGAAGCGGTTATCAATGTGCAGGATGGAACGTACATGCATACACGATGGGAAAGTGCTACCCAAACTGTGAGGGGTACCCCTTATTATTTAGGTTCCAAGTCCGCCCTCCTCAAGTGCTTCTAACTTAAACTTACCATCTTTAACATCAATAATACCATCATCTTTTTTCCGCAGTAAAGCGCGGCACGGACGAGCTAGGGAAGCTTGCTTCAACGCCGATTCGGTTGAATGCACTAGATTTTTAGTCAAAATCTAATTCTGAAATAGCGACATAAAGCTATTGGTATTTATTAGAAATGAAAATCTGGTATATGTAACCCGAGAACTTCAAGCCTGCAAACTCAAATCCCTACCTTTCAGCATGGCGGCGCACGCTTCAGAGCCGTGGTCGGCCGACACTAAAACGGGCAAGACGACCGCCGAGCCATATCGTGTCACGGAGGACTATTTCGAGAGACCACGAAAACTACGGATTATCATCATCGGCTGCGGCGCTTCCGGGATTCTTTTCGCGTATAAATTCCAGAAACACCTCACGGATTGCGAGATTGTGATCTATGAGAAGAATGAAGACGTCGGGGGCACGTGGCTCGAAAATAGATACCCAGGATGCGCTTGCGATGTTCCTTCTCATGCATACCAGTATCCTTGGGCACCAAATCCCGAATGGAAGAAGTACTATTCGGGTTCTGAGGAGTTGTGCCAGTATTTCAAAGGAGTTGCCGAGAGGTTCAACATCATGCAATATGTAAAGCTACGCCACCGAATCGTAGGCGCCTCCTGGAATGAGGAGGTCTCCAAATGGCATGTCAAGGTACAGAATGGCGACAATGTGTTCGAAGACGATGCAGAATTCTTGCTCAATGCAGGCGGCGTTCTCAAGTGAGTCTTCACATATTTTCGGCTAGAAGACTTGAGCTGATGCCCTTGGAGTGATTGGAAATGGCCCTCTATTCCCGGTTTGGAGAACTTCCAAGGAAAGCTCATGCATAGTGCTAAATGGGACGATTCCTATGATTTGCGCGACAAGAATATTGCCATCATTGGTGGTGGTTCATCTGCGGTGCAAATCATACCCTCGCTGCAACCTAGGGTCAAATCTATGACAACTTTCATCCGATCATCTGCTTGGATATCAGGGAGTTATGGTGCTACGTACGCGGGGCCGAATGGCCAGAACTTTGAATGTATGCCTCATCTATTTGACCTAACAATGATGATTAGCTACTAAGAAACCGCACATTCAGATTCGCAAGAACAGATCGAACAGTTTCGGCAGAATCCAAAGCTTCAATTGGAGTACTGGAAGAAAATCGAGCAGGAATTGAACAAGCGCTTCCGCTTTATCATCAAGGGAAGCGAGGATCAGAAACAAATCGTGAAGGTGCTATTCACTAGATTCCCTCAAGTATTTAGACGAATCATTCTTTTACTAACTACCTACTCTCAGAATACAGCAGAAGACATGAGAGCAAAGTTAGCACAGAAACCGTCTTTAGCTGACCATTTGATCCCCAAATTTGCATTTGGCTGTCGCAGGCCGACTCCAGGGAATGGCTATCTCGAAGCACTTACCAGCGACAATGTTGATCCGGTCTTTACACCCATCGAGGAAGTAACATCAACTGGTCTACGAACGACCGACGGACACCATTACGAGGTTGACGCATTGGTATGCGCAACCGGATTCAACGTGTCGTTTCGGCCTCGATTCCCCCTAATCGGTCTAGAGGGAGAAAACTTACAAGATAGGTGGACGAAAAACACTCCAAAATCATATCTGAGTATGATGGTAGACGGATTTCCGAACTACTTCAGTACGAGCCCCTTTATCCACCCTTTCTTCTAGTAGTCTACAGAACTGTCTCTTACCTAAGATCACAGCCTCGTTGGGGCCACATTCGCCCGTGGGACACGGATCCATCATCCCGGTGATTGAAGTAGTCGCAGATTACATTTTGGCTGTGATGAAGAAAGTGCAATGCCAAAGCATTCGATCGGTTGATGTCAAACGCGAAGCCGTTGAAGACTTCAGCCATCATGCCGATGAATTCCTGAAACGTACAGCGTGGTCGGATGGCTGCTCTAGCTGGTTTAAGAATGGCACGGTTGATGGCCCGGTGGTGGCGATTTGGCCTGGTTCGCGACTTAATTGGTTCGAAGCCCTACGGGAGCCACGATACGAAGACTTCAATTATAAGTATGCGACTGGGAATAGGTTTCAATATTTCGGAAATGGCTTTACTCAACGAGAGATCGAAGGTTCCGATTTGACTTGGTATCTAGATTCTCCGGACGTTTGAATTCGAGACATTGACTTGTTGCATAGGTATTGAGGCTCTCTTTCTGATTTTAAACTGGACCTTTTCTCGCGGTATTTCCTCATGTAATGTATCAATCGTAATAGCTCCGGTTTCAATTAGAGAGCTAGGGCCGAGATGGGCCGTTCTACCCTATTGAAGATACCACATCTTGACTGTGGAAGAGACGTGGTAGAACGATGATTTGCATGTGTAAAGCCAGACGGTCTCTACCCCACGATAGAGAAACATGGCGCATCTATCAATAGCGTAATATGTAAACATTATGGCTGTAGTTTCGCGGCACTCAACGCTTCGATGACTTCCTTGGCGCCTCTAATACCGGACCTGACGGCGCCTTCCATATAACCCTTCCAGACTAGAGCCGTCTCGGTGCCGATGAAATGGATCTTGTCATGTGCATCTCGAATGGACTTGCCTGAATCTGTTGTCAGTACGCCTGGCAGCATAACCGGAGACGGCGCTCCCCGGGCCCAAGGGTCCTTCACCCATTCCTTCTCAATCACGTTGATAGGAGCCGGTACCAGAATGTCCTGCTTCCGAGCAGCCACACCCATGACGGCATCGAACTGGGCCGTCACGAGTCGTCTGCGCTCGGCAGCCGACCACTTAGACCACTGTCTGCCGGAATCTCCAACTATGAAGCAGGTGATGCTATACTGGTTATCGTCCACGGAACACGTATCTCGGGAGAATGAGATCGGCCCATCAGTGGATTCCATAATGCCGCTGAGGCCCGCCTCGCGCCACCACGGACGGTCGAAGACGAAGATGGTCTTGGCATAGTATCCGAGAGCTGTGTTGTCTCCCAGGGCCAGTTTGGCAGCAGGAAGTGGGGGTTCGAAGGTGATTAGAGAATATAGGGTGGTAGGTACAGACACGATAACGCGCTTCGCTCGGAAAGCTAAACCTGCGCCGGCCGTCTCGACCAGACAGCCGCCTTGGGGCTGCTGGGTGATCTTTTCAGCAGGTGTAGACAAGCGGACAGTATCTGCTGGAAGCTGTGCAGCGAGCCGGACAGAAAACATTTGGTTACCTTTCCACAATATAGTCTTAGCATAGTCTACAAACTTAGGTAGTGTATTTACATAGGTACCTTGCCGATTACGTAGATACTGGCCTCCGTGCTTCTTGTCGGAGTTCATGTTTTCAAACCCCGTTCCGCTCCGGATATAATCAACCATAAACAGGGCGCTAACTTCTCTCGGCCCTACGCCGAGGTAGCTCTCGCTTATAGTTCTCGAAAACGCAGCTCCAACACCTCCAGGGGCATGCTTCTCAGCGTACTCTTCAAACGTCACGCAGTCTAGCATGGCGGCGTCTGGACCCAGATGCGGGCTCTCTGGGTGCGCCGCACTGACATGTGCGTTGAGGACGCCCACGAACTTTTGGATAGCCTCCAAATCCTCGGGCTTCGTCGGGTCAAACGATCCATACGGCCTTCGTTGGACGGAACCGTCAAATATCTGCTTAAGATTGTCACCCGTCGTTCGCTGCTCTATGAGCTCGAAACCAAATCCTCGAGCCAGCGCGTACATCTCACTCTGGCTCGTGTTGTTGATCCAGGCGGCGCCAATATCGACCTTCCCGCCTAGAGTTGAGGCATCGACGCTTCTCGTCTTGCCGCCGACACGACTCATAGCTTCTAGGACTACAAATGACAAGCCGGCTTTGTGCAAGTCAAGGGCGGCCCGCAGGCCAGAGAGGCCGGCGCCGACGACAACGACGTCGGTTTCGATAGGGGCCGAAGGAGACATTGTAAGTTGCTGTGAAAAGCTAAATGGAAATTTTCTAAGGAGTAATCTAAAGAGCTTGTAGTGAACCGAATGATTTCCCCATTATACCAATTTTATTTCACTGCTCAGAAGCGGGTATCTTTCATCGGTCGCCGCGGAACAGCACATCGGTCCCGAATTTCGCGGGCAGTGATACCTAATACCGGGTGTTTCGGCCCACTTTATCTCGGCTAAGGACGGGTCATCCTGCAGGGTTGATTTCTGCAGGCTTGTTGAGACATTGAAGAAAGGTTCTTATCTAAGCATGTCCTGCATTAAGGAGAGTGGAGCCCTCTGAGTTAATGGCTTGTCTGTCCCCATCTTAATATGAGTGGAGGGACGCGTCTCCCAAGCAGTTCGGTATTGGGCATAGCGATTTGCGAGGGATCAGTCAGCTAGGGGTAGAAAAAGCTGGTAAGGGGTAGAAATTGTGGGGCGACCCCAAACTCGACTAGGGGTAGGATTTTTTCTACCTCGGGTCCACTAAAAG